>CM074724.1:404140152-404592652 GCA_037306005.1 Rhinophrynus dorsalis | reverse complement strand
TGTGAATTACATGGGTGTCTGTTCTCCCCCATGAAGGGCCCTGTGAATTACATGCGTGTCTGTTATCCCCCATGAAGGGCCCTGTGAATTACATGCGTGTCTGTTATCCCCCATGAAGGGCCCTGTGAATTACATGCGTGTCTGTTATCCCCCATGAAGGGCCCTGTGAATTACATGCGTGTCTGTTCTCCCCCATGAAGGGCCCTGTGAATTACATGGGTGTCTGTTCTCCCCCATGAAGGGCCCTGTGAATTACATGGGTGTCTGTTCTCCCCCATGAAGGGCCCTGTGAATTACATGGGTGTCTGTTCTCCCCCATGAAGGGCCCTGTGAATTACATGGGTGTCTGTTCTCCCCCATGAAGGGCCCTGTGAATTACATGCGTGTCTGTTCTCCCCCATGAAGGGCCCTGTGAATTACATGGGTGTCTGTTCTCCCCCATGAAGGGCCCTGTGAATTACATGGGTGTCTGTTCTCCCCCATGAAGGACCCTGTGAATTACATGCGTGTCTGTTCTCCCCCATGAAGGACCCTGTGAATTACATGCGTGTCTGTTATCCCCCATGAGGGGCCCTGTGAATTACGTGGGTGTCTGTTCTCCCCCATGAAGGTCCCTGTGAATTACGTGGGTGTCTGTTCTCCCCCATGAAGGGCCCTGTGAATTACATGGGTGTCTGTTCTCCCCCATGAAGGGCCCTGTGAATTACATGGGTGTCTGTTCTCCCCCATGAAGGGCCCTGTGAATTACAGGGGTGTCTGTTCTCCCCCATGAAGGGTCCTGTGAATTACATGCGTGTCTGTTATCCCCCATGAAGGGCCCTGTGAATTACATGCGTGTCTGTTCTCCCCCATGAAGGGCCCTGTGAATTACATGGGTGTGTGTTCTCCCCCATGAACTGCCCTGTGAATTACATGGGTCTCTGTTCTCCGCCATGAAGGGCCCTGTGAATTACATGGGTGTCTGTTCTCCCCATGAAGGTCCATGTGAATTACATGGGTGTCTGTTATCCCCCATGAACTGCCCTGTGAATTACATGTGTGTCTGTTCTCCCCCATGAAGGGCCCTGTGAATTACATGGGTGTCTATTCTCCCCCATGAAGGGCCCTGTGAATTACAGGGGTGTCTGTTCTCCCCCATGAAGGACCCTGTGAATTACATGCGTGTCTGTTCTCCACCATGAAGGGCCCTGTGAATTACATGGGTGTCTGTTCTCCCCCATGAAGGGCCCTGTGAATTACATGTGTGTCTGTTCTCCCCCATGAAGGGCCCTGTGAATTACATGCGTGTCTGTTCTCCACCATGAAGGGCCCTGTGAATTACATGCGTGTCTGTTCTCCACAATGAAGGGCCCTGTGAATTACATGCGTGTCTGTTCTCCACCATGAAGGGCCCTGTGAATTACATGCGTGTCTGTTCTCCACCATGAAGGGCCCTGTGAATTACATGCGTGTCTGTTCTCCACCATGAAGGGCCCTGTGAATTACATGCGTGTCTGTTCTCCACCATGAAGGGCCCTGTGAATTACATGGGTGTCTGTTCTCCCCCATGAAGGTCCATGTGAATTACATGGGTGTCTGTTATCCCCCATGAACTGCCCTGTGAATTACATGTGTGTCTGTTCTCCCCCATGAAGGGCCCTGTGAATTACATGGGTGTCTATTCTCCCCCATGAAGGGCCCTGTGAATTACAGGGGTGTCTGTTCTCCCCCATGAAGGACCCTGTGAATTACATGCGTGTCTGTTCTCCACCATGAAGGGCCCTGTGAATTACATGGGTGTCTGTTCTCCCCCATGAAGGGCCCTGTGAATTACATGTGTATCTGTTCTCCCCCATGAAGGGCCCTGTGAATTACATGCGTGTCTGTTCTCCACCATGAAGGGCCCTGTGAATTACATGCGTGTCTGTTCTCCACAATGAAGGGCCCTGTGAATTACATGCGTGTCTGTTCTCCACCATGAAGGGCCCTGTGAATTACATGCGTGTCTGTTCTCCACCATGAAGGGCCCTGTGAATTACATGCGTGTCTGTTCTCCACCATGAAGGGCCCTGTGAATTACATGCGTGTCTGTTCTCCACCATGAAGGGCCCTGTGAATTACATGCGTGTCTGTTCTCCACCATGAAGGTCCCTGTGAATTACATGGGTGTCTGTTCTCCCACATGAAGGGCCCTGTGAATTACATGTGTGTCTGTTCTCCCCCATGAAGGGCCCTGTGAATTACATGCGTGTCTGTTCTCCACCATGAAGGGCCCTGTGAATTACATGGGTGTGTGTTCTCCCTCATGAAGGGCCCTGTGAATTACATGGGTGTCTGTTCTCCCCCATGAAGGGCCCTGTGAATTACATGCATGTCGGTTCTCTCCCATGAAGGGCCCTGTGAATTACATGGGTGTCTGTTCTCCCCCATGAAGGGCCCTGTGAATCACAGGGGTGTCTGTTCTCCCCCATGAAGGGCCCTGTGAATTACATGGGTGTCTGTTCTCCCCCATGAAGTGCCCTGTGAATTACATGTGTGTCGGTTCTCCCACATGAAGGGCCCTGTGAATTACATGGGTGTCTGTTCTCCCCCATGAAGGGCCCTGTGAATTACATGCGTGTCGGTTCTCCCACATGAAGGGCCCTGTGAATTACATGTGTGTCTGTTCTCCCCCATGAAGGGCCCTGTGAATTACATGCGTGTCGGTTCTCCCACATGAAGGGCCCTGTGAATTACATGAGTGTCTGTTCTCCCCCATGAAGGGCCCTGTGAATTACATGCGTGTCGGTTCTCCCACATGAAGGGCCCTGTGAATTACATGGGTGTCTTCTCTCCCCCATGAAGGGCCCTGTGAATTACATGGGTGTCTGTTCTCCCCCATGAAGGGCCCTGTGAATTACATGGGTGTCTATTCTCCCCCATAAAGGGTCCTGTGAATTACATGGGTGTCTGTTCTCCTTCATGAAGGGCCCGGTGAATTACATGGGTGTCTGTTCTCCTTCATGAAGGGCCCTGTGAATTACATGGGTGTCTGTTCTCCCCCATGAAGGGCCCTGTGAATTACATGGGTGTCTGTTCTCCCCCATGAAGGGCCCTGTGAATTACATGTGTGTCTGTTCTCCTTCATGAAGGGCCATGTGAATTACATGGGTGTTTGTTCTCCCCCATGAAGGGCCCTGTGAATTACATGGGTGTCTATTCTCCCCCATAAAGGGTCCTGTGAATTACAGGGGTGTCTGTTCTCCCCCATGAAGGGCCCTGTGAATTACATGGGTGTCTATTCTCCCCCATAAAGGGTCCTGTGAATTACATGGGTGTCTGTTCTCCTTCATGAAGGGCCCGGTGAATTACATGGGTGTCTGTTCTCCTTCATGAAGGGCCCTGTGAATTACATGGGTGTCTGTTCTCCCCCATGAAGGGCCCTGTGAATTACATGGGTGTCTGTTCTCCCCCATGAAGGGCCCTGTGAATTACATGTGTGTCTGTTCTCCTTCATGAAGGGCCATGTGAATTACATGGGTGTTTGTTCTCCCCCATGAAGGGCCCTGTGAATTACATGCGTGTCTGTTCTCCCCCATGAAGGGCCCTGTGAATTACATGTGTGTCTGTTCTCCTTCATGAAGGGCCATGTGAATTACATGGGTGTTTGTTCTCCCCCATGAAGGGCCATGTGAATTACATGGGTGTTTGTTCTCCCCCATGAAGGGCCATGTGAATTACATGCATGTCGGTTCTCTCCCATGAAGGGTCCTGTGAATTACATGGGTGTCTGTTCTCCCCCAAGAAGGACCCTGTGAATTACATGCGTGTCTGTTCTCCTTCATGAAGGTCCATGTGAATTACATGCATGTCGGTTCTCTCCCATGAAGGGTCCTTTGAATTACATGGGTGCCTGTTCTCCCCCATGAAGGGACCTGTGAATTACATGGGTGTCTGTTCTCTCCCATGAAGGGCCCTGTGAATTACATGGGTGTCTGTTCTCCCCCATGAAGGGTCCTGTGAATTACATGCATGTCGGTTCTCTCCCATGAAGGGCCCTGTGAATTACATGAGTGTCTGTTCTCCCCCATAAAGGGTCCTGTGAATTACAGGGGTGTCTGTTCTCCCCCATGAAGGGCCCTGTGAATTACATGAGTGTCTGTTCTCCCCCATGAAGGGCTCTGTGAATTACATGCGTGTCTGTTCTCCCCCATGAAGGGCCCTGTGAATTACATGGGTGTCTGTTCTCCCCCATGATGGGCCCTGTGAATTACATGCGTGTCTGTTCTCCTTCATGAAGGGCCCTGTGAATTACATGGGTGTCTGTTCTCCCCCATGAAGGGCCCTGTGAATTACATGCGTGTCTGTTCTCCCCCATGAAGGGCCCTGTGAATTACATGCGTGTCTGTTCTCCTTCATGAAGGGCCCTGTGAATTACATGGGTGTCTGTTCTCCCCCATGATGGGTCCTGTGAATTTCGTGGGTGTCTGTTCTCCCCCATGAAGGGCCCTGTGAATTACATGTGTGTCTGTTCTCCCCCATGAAGGGCCCTGTGAATTACATGGGTGTCTGTTCTCCTTCATGAAGGGCCCTGTGAATTTCGTGGGTGTCTGTTCTCCCCCATGAAGGGCCCTGTGAATTACATGCGTTTCTGTTCTCCCCCATGAAGGGCCCTGTGAATTACATGGGTGTCTGTTCTCCCCCATGAAGGGTCCTGTGAATTACATGTGTGTCTGTTCTCCCCCATGAAGGGCCCTGTGAATTACATGTGTGTCTGTTCTCCCCCATGAAGGGCCCTGTGAATTACATGGGTGTCTGTTCTCCTTCATGAAGGGCCCTGTGAATTTCGTGGGTGTCTGTTCTCCCCCATGAAGGGCCCTGTGAATTACATGGGTGTCTGTTCTCCCCCATGAAGGGCCCTGTGAATTACATGTGTGTCTGTTCTCCCCCATGAAGGGCCCTGTGAATTACATGGGTGTGTGTTCTCCCTCATGAAGGGCCCTGTGAATTTCGTGGGTGTCTGTTCTCCCCCATGAAGGGCCCTGTGAATTTTGTGGGTGTCTGTTCTCCCCCATGAAGGGCCCTGTGAATTTTGTGGGTGTCTGTTCTCCCTAGTGAAGGGCCCTGTGAATTACATGTGTGTCTGTTCTCCCCCATGAAGGGCCCTGTGAATTACATGGGTGTGTGTTCTCCCTCATGAAGGGCCCTGTGAATTTCGTGTTTGTCTGTTCTCCCCCATGAAGGGCCTTTTGAATTTTGTGGGTGTCTGTTCTCCCCCATGAAGGGCCCTGTGAATTTTGTGGGTGTCTGTTCTCCCCCATGAAGGGCCCTGTGAATTTCGTGGGTGTCTGTTCTCCCTGGTGAAGGGCCCTGTGAATTACATTTTACAGTTGAAACTCCCAGTCCTCCCGTTCAGTCCCTAATAAAATGATCATGGCTAATTATAAAACGAGACTCTATTTTCCACCGAGGTCACAATTCTCAGAATAAGAAACTCTTTGAGAATATTTTAATTTTCTGTTAAAACCTATTCCCCCTTCTGTGAATCTCGTGGGCATTAAAAGGAAAAACTGCAAATTCGACTCTTCAGAGATTGCTCAGGCCACCTGCCTGAATCTGCAGGATAACAGTGACATCTACTGGAGAAGGGAAAGAGTGCAGTATACTTGGCTGCACTCACAGACACACAACTTAACCCAGTGGTTCTAAATCTTTTGGGGAACTATAACACATCGTCTGGAATTTTGGGGATGTAATATTTTATACATCAATTGTCAAGATGTGACAAAGGGCACAAATGCATAAATATATAGTGATTTTTAGTTTTCTCAACCAGAATAACAAAAACAGTGTGTGTGTATGTATTTTGTTATTTATATGATGTCACCCAGCTCATTACAATAGAACTATGTTACATTAAATAAAAGGGGAGAAAAAAGCGATAATGTGCATAAAACGGTCAATAACGATACACCTGAATCTCAATGTTCACATTTTTGTCATAATCCTTATAAAAAATAAGAGGCACCCTACATGGCACCCGGCGTGGCACACAAAAGTGCCACAGCACCCTGGCAGAGAAATATATACTTAACTCTTTAAATATTACCACGCTCTCCAATGTACAAGATGTAGATTTTATTCACATTCAGGGGATTAGGGGAACATTAGATACTCACTAATCTGTATTAATAATAATTTCTCACTAACCGGAACATTTCTAGCTCCAAAATGGGCGAATTAGGGACTCAATTCAATTTGAGCCGGTAAAACACACAGTACGGAAAAACAGTTCCGAAAGGTACGCACACAGCGGCACTTATGGAATTCAATTGTCCATCCAACATGAAAGACGACAGGCGGTGACCGATAGAACGTAACAAACATGCAAAGTAGATTTTTGATCTCACAACGCAAGCTAAATAGCGTGAAAGAGGGCCAGCCTCCCCCACCTCCCAAACACTAACCCTCCCCCACCTCCCAAACACTAACCCTACCCTCACCTCCCAAACACTAACCCTACCCCTACCTCCCAAACACTGACCCTACCCCTACCTCCCAAACACTAACATTACCCCTACCTCCCAAACACTAACATTACCCTCACCTACCAAACACTAACTCTACCCCTACCTCCCAAACACTGACCCTACCCCTACCTCCCAAACACTAACATTACCCCTACCTCCCAAACACTAACATTGCCCTCACCTCCCAAACACTAACCCTCCCCCACCTCCCAAACACTAACCCTACCCTCACCTCCCAAACACTAACCCTACCCCTACCTCCCAAACACTAACATTACGCTCACCTCACAAACATTAACCCTACCCCACCTCCCAAACACTAACCCTACCCCTACCTCCCAAACACTAACCCTACCCCACCTCCCAAACACTAACATTACCCTCTCCTCCCAAACACTAACCCTCCCTCACCTCCCAAACACTAACATTAACCTCACCTCCCAAACACTGACCCTACCCCTACCTCCCAAACACTAACCCTACCCCATCACCCAACCACTAACACTACCCACACCTCCCGAACACTAACCCTACCCCCACTTCCCAAAACACTAACCCTACACCCACCTCCCAAACACTAACCCTACCCCTACCTCCCAAACACTAACAATACTCACAACTCCCAAACACTAACCCTACTCACATCTCCCAAACACTAACCCTACCCTCACCTCCCAAACACTAACCCTACCCCTACCTCCCAAACACTAACACTACTAACACCTCCCAAAACACTAACCCTATACCTACCTCCCAAACACTAACACTACTCACACCTCCCAAAACACTAACCCTACCCTCACCTCCCAAACACTGACCCTACCTCTACCTCCCAAACACTAACCCTACCCCCATTTCTGAAACACTAACATTACCCTCACCTCACAAACACTAACCTTACCCCCGCCTCCCAAACACTAACCCTACCCACACCTCCCAAACACTAACCTTACCCTCACCTCCCAAAACACTAACCCTACCCCTACCTCCCAAACACTAACACTACTCACACCTCCCAAACACTAACCCGACCCCCACTTCCAAAAACTAACCTTACCCTCACACCCCAAACACTAACACTACCCCTACCTCCCAAACACTAACCCTACACACACCTCCCAAACACCAACCCTACCCTTAACTCCCAAACACTAACCCTACCCCTACCTCCCAAACACTAACCCTACCCCTACCTCCCAAACACTAACTCTACCCACACCTCCCAAACACTAACACTACTCACACCTCCCAAACACCAACCCTACCCTTAACTCCCAAACACTAACCCTACCCCTACCTCGCAAACACTAACCCTACCCACACCTCCCAAACACTAACCCTACCCCTACCTCCCAAACACTAACCCTACCCACACCTCCCAAACACTAACACTACTCACACCTCCCAAACACTAACACTACCCATACCTCCCAAACACTAACCTTACCCTCACCTCCCAAAACACTAACCCTACCCCTACCTCCCAAACACTAACACTACTCACACCTCCCAAACACTAACCCGACCCCCACTTCCAAAAACTAACCTTACCCTCACACCCCAAACACTAACACTACCCCTACCTCCCAAACACTAACCCTACACACACCTCCCAAACACCAACCCTACCCTTAACTCCCAAACACTAACCCTACCCCTACCTCCCAAACACTAACCCTACCCACACCTCCCAAACACTAACCCTACCCCTACCTCCCAAACACTAACCCTACCCACACCTCCCAAACACTAACACTACTCACACCTCCCAAACACTAACCCTACACCTACCTCCCAAACACTAACACTACCCCAATCTCCCAAACACTAACACTACCCGTACCTCCCAAACACTAACCCTACCCACACCTCCCAAACACTAACACTACCCACACCTCCCAAAAACTAACCCTACCCCTACCTCCCAAACACTAACACTACCCCAATCTCCCAAACACTAACACTACCCGTACCTCCCAAACACTAACCCTACCCCTACCTCCCAAACACTAACCCTACCCACACCTCCCAAACACTAACACTACCCGTACCTCCCAAACACTAACCCTACCCACACCTCCCAAACACTAACACTACCCACACCTCCCAAACACTAACACTACCCCTATCTCCCAAGCACTGCCACACACTCTGGGTCCCAGTCCACATTGTGTGGTAGTGCTTTCTTGGTTAGGTCTGTGAGGGGTTTGGCCAAGGTGCTATACTGGGGAATGAACCTTCTGTAATACCCAGCCATGCCCAGGAAGTCTTGCACCTGTTTCTTGGTCCTGGGGGTAGGCTTCTCTAGGATAGCTGATACTTTGGCGGGTTCTGGTTGCTGGTGCCCGCCTCCCACTCGATGCTCTAAGTATTGGACCTCACCCATGCATATCTGACAATTGTCGGGCTTAAGGGTCAGCCTGGCACGGGCGATCCTCCCTAGAATGGCTTCTAGGTGAAGCAGGTGTTCCTCCCAGGTGTCGATGAAGATAGTGATGTCATCCAGGTAGGCGCAGGCAAATTCCTGTGCCCCTGCTAGCAGATGATCCACTAATGGCTGGAAAGTAGCCGGGGAATTCTTCATCCCAGAGGGCATCACCTTGAACTGGTAGAGGCCAAAAGAGGTGATGAATGCAGATTTGGCTGCCACTTCAGGGTCCAGGGGTATCTGCAAGTACCCTCAATTGAGATTGAGGGTAGAGACAACGCCAGCCCCAGTGAGCCTGTCAAGTAGCTCGTCTACCTGGGGCATCAGATAAGCGTCTATGACCGTCCGGTCATTGAGCGGTCACTGAAACAGTCGCAGGATCACTGCAGCAGGGAAACATGGGCAGTACAGAATGAAGTCTCTACTCTCAGGCTACGAAGAACAGGGAAAGTGTCGCAGGAACAAAGGGTAGCGGTTGCCAAGCCATTCAAGCACTCCGATGCTTGAATTGAAGGTTTTACTGGAACTGGAAGAAGCAAGGCAGAGTCCACATTGCCGCCTGACAGTCCACAAAGTTAGGTCGCAGGAAACTGGCAGCAGGCGGTTGACGATTCAGGATACTTGGCGCAGATGGGTATCAGAGTGGACACTTTAGACCATAAGCAATACAAGACTCCAGAATTCCTTGTTCACTCCAAACATGACTCACTTTATTGACACAAACTACAGATATTTATATACAAATCTTTACATTGAACTGATGGATGAAACCAGATACAAAAGGGCATGATCCAATCATAATACATCAGACAAACGCCAGCAACAGATGGTCTTAACAGATACAATGACTCAGACATGATTACATTTCAGATACAAAAGGGTTTGATTGAACAAAGACTTGAGGGCTTGACTAATTACCACATGGCAGGGGGTCTGACTGCAGTTCACAATGCTTAATTCACACACAGCAGGGGGTCTACCTACAGTACACATAGTCAAAAGGCTGGCGTGGCTGCAATACACATTTTAGGCTATAGAAGATATATGCCTGCTTACTCCAGGGTTCTGAGTGACCCAGCTTTCACCTCTTGGCCCCGCCGCCGAACGTTTGATCCGGTGGCGCTGATCACACACCGCGCCAGTCCCCGCCGACTGGTAATTGGTGCGTGTGTAAACCCTCGAACATACTACATACAATAACCAAAACGTTCAACATACATTAAACATTGTATATGATCCAAAGTCTATGAATTTAAGTCTTTCTCTTACGGAATAGCTGGCCAGTTTGTACGCCAAGGCACAGCACAGAGTCCACACAGTAATAAATGTCCATAGTCTTTGGATAAATAGTTTGAGGTCCAGACAAGGGGCTCAAGTAACGGGTAGGATCCGTTACATTTCTCCCCCTTTTTTGTACCAAGCCAGCGGTTTCAGTAGTAAATGCTGGCTTGGGACTCTAGGAGAGCCTTGCTGCTGTGAGCCGCTTGTCTGGACAGTTCATTAGTCCAGAGGCCTTGGCCCTAGGCCAGTCACAAGTGTGGAGCCCCTTGTCCTGGGCCAGGGAAACAACAAGCAAGTCTTTTGTCCTGGGCCAGGAGAAAATGCAAGCCTCTTGTCCGGGCCTGGTAATAGGAAACAAACCCCTTGTCCTGGGCCAGGGGTACAACCTTGGCCCTTAATCCTGGGCCAGGGAAATTGGTGCTTTCTGGTCCTGACTAGCCATGCTCCATGCAGAGCTGGTGTCCAATGTTCCTGGGTCTGGGGCCAGTGGCTCAGGGTCCAAAGCCAGTCTATAAGGCGGATCCTTTTGTGGAAGCAGGGCCTTTGAGCTCGCAAAGGCCTGGGGGTCACAGTGTGAGGAGAGGGGCACATCTCCCCCTTTTAGTTGGGTAAGTGCCCCAGAGGGACAGGAGAGGGTGTTCTTCCCACTCTCCAGGGCTGGGGCAGTACTCAGAGGGTCTCTGGACAAACTGGTGATTCGCTCACCCAGCGTAGAGGCATCCAAAGTACTGGGGCAAGTAGAACAACCCCCATGGAGGACGGTGGTCCCACTCCTTGGGGCCAGAGCAACAAAAGGGTCCCTGGTGAGGACCATGGTCCCACGCACCAAGGTGGGGTTCTCCAGAACAGGGGCAACAACAGACTCCTGGGTGAGGACCATGGTCCCACTCACCAGGCCAGGGGTCTCAGGAAAAGGGGTGACAAATTCTGGGCTGGGGATGAGGACTGTTGTCCCACTCATCCCAGCCAGGGTTTCACATGACCTGGTGAGCTCGCTCCCATGCACCAAGCCAGGGGTTACAAGGGGACTGGAGAACTCTCTCCTACTCTCCAGCATGGCGGTCTTGGGGCAACACATAGGGTTTCCAGGGCCAGCAGCAGCACTGCAGGGTGGCAGCCTGCTGGATCCCTCTTCTTCCTGGCCCCCCACGTCAGGGCCATCTCTTGTCTTGGGGAGGAGGGCGCATTCAATCCTCCTTGCAATCTTATTCATATACCTGGAGAAGACACTCTTCCCTTTCTCCAGGACAGTAGTAACAGGGGACGGACTGGAGCTGCTGGTGGGGACCTGTATCTCCTTCATCACAGCAGGGGTATCCCAGGACCTGGTGAGCTCGCTCCTACTCACCAGGCCAGGGGTCACAGGGGGGCTGATGGGGCACTCTTCTCCACCCATCAGGTCACACAACATATCCTCAGGAGGGCCAGCAGCACTGCCCTCTTCGAGTCCGCTGGGGTCCTCCTCTTGTAGGCCATCACACACAAGGCCCTTCTCTGCCTTGAGGGAGACAGCAGTCCCATCCCTCAAGGCGGCATCATCCGTGACCCTGGGGAGCACACACTGCTCCGCTCCCAGGGCATTCTCCAACAAACCAGGGGGCAACATCTTGGGGCTGTTGGCGAGCTCTTCTACACTCACCACAGCAGGGGGGTCCTGGGGACTGATGGGCTCTCTCCCACCCATCAGTTGGGGCATACAATTGCTGCTGGTGGGGACCTGCATCTCATCCACCGCCCGCTGGGAAGGCAGGGTAAGGGGCAACATGCCTATCAGGGGAGATGTCTGTCCCATCCCCTGATGCAGAGGCATCTTCTTCACTGAGGAGGAATGCATTCCCACTCCTCAGCTCAGGGAAAATACAGTCTCGGGGCAAAGGTGTATCAGGAAGGACCCTTGTCCCACTTCCTGATGCAGGGGCAACAACAGGGGCACTGATGAGGAGCGAATTCCCACTCACCAGTGTGGAGTGAAAAGGACCAGCTCCATCCAAGTCCTCAGAATCACTGAGGTCCTCCTCAGATGAGTGGCCCCACCATTCTTCTTCCTTTCGTAGAAACTCCTTGATTTCTTGCACAAAGCCAGTGCATCTTTGCTCCAGGTCCCATTCCCATAAAATCAGAATTCCGGGCCCATACTCTCGTTCCATGTGCTTGACCAGCTCCCAGTACTCGTCTTGTACTCTGAGCTCTTCCTCGAGACACCAGGCCAGCTCCCTGTCAAACTCATCAACAATATTGCCTAGCTGTTTCTTCCATAGGACGCGTATGTTGTCATACTGGTCGTTGTAAGATCCCAGAGTGTCCTCCAGAACAGGTTTGCCCGCCATGTGGTCTCCGATGCAACCGATGTCGAAGGAGAAATCCCACCGCTATGCCACCAATGTAACGGAAGCTGGGACGGGACCGCGTCGCCTTCCTCCGTCGTTCCCGACTCTCTCCTTCTCAACGCCAAACTGGCACCATCAGATGCACTGGTTGACGTATGGACTGTCACTGAAACAGTTGCAGGATCACTGCAGCAGGGAAACACGGGCAGTACAGAATGAAGTCTCTACTCCCAGGCTACGAAGAACAGGAAAAGTGTCGCAGAAACAAAGGGTAGCGGTTGCCAAGCCATTCAAGCACTCCAGTGCTCGAATTGAAGGTTCTGCTGGAACTGGAAGAAACAAGGCAGAGTCCACATCGCCGCCTGACAGTCCACAAAGTTAGGTCGCAGGAAACTGGCAGCAGGTGGTCGACGATTCAGGATACTTGGCGAGATGGGTATCAGAGTGGATACTTTAGACCATAAGCAATACAAGACTCCAGTACTCCTTGTTCACTCCAAACATGACTCACTTTATTTATACAAACTACAGATATTTATATACAAATCTTTACATTGAACTGATGGGTGAAACCAGATACAAAAGGGCATGATCCAATCATAATACATCAGACAAACGCCAGCAACAGATGGTCTTAACAGATACAATGACTCAGACATGATTACATTTCAGATACAAAAGGGTTTGATTGAACAAAGACTTGAGGGCTTGACTAATTACCACATGGCAGGGGGTCTGACTGCAGTTCACAATGCTTAATTCACACACAGCAGGGGGTCTACCTACAGTACACATAGTCAAATGGCTGGAGTGGCTGTAATACACATTTTAGGCTATGGAAGATATTTGCCTGCCTACTCCAGGGTTCTGAGTGACCCAGCTTTCACCTCTTGGCCCCGCCACCAAACGTTCGATCCGGTGGCGCTGATCACACACCGCGCCAGTCCCCGCCGACTGGTAATTGGTGCATGTGTAAACCCTCGAACATACTACATGCAATAACTAAAACGTTCAACATACATTAAACATAGTATATGATCCAAAGTCTATGAATTTAAGTCTTTCTCTTAGGGAATAGCTGGCCAGTTTGTACGCCAAGGCACAGCACAGAGTCCACACAGTAATAAATGTCCATAGTCTTTGGATAAATAGTTTGAGGTCAAGACAAGGGGCTCAAGTAACGGGTAGGATCCATTACACGCGCCCCATGGGGCAGTTGTACTTCATGTGTCCTCTCTGATTGCATGAGTAACATAGGGGCCCAGGGTTAGGGGCCCTTCTTGGTGGAGAAGAGGCTTGGGCTGGAACTGGTCCTGTGCGAGGGGGGTAGGTAGTGCTGTGAGGGGGTCGGGTTTCCCCTCCGATTCAAGGTCGCTGCAACCGGGAGCTCATTTGCCGCGTGTCCTCATACTGGTCTGCCAACTGAGCAGCTTGAGTGACAGTACAAGGGTTACGATCCCGAACCCAGTCTCTAATGGGCTCAAAAATATTCAAGAAAAAGTGTTCTAAGAGCTTCAGTTGGTAACAGTCCTCAAAAGATTGTGCCCCACACTAGACTTGTGCGATTCGGGTTCACAACATTCTGAATTCAACAAAAATGGGGTAATTCGGCGACAGGCCAAAAAAAAATATGAATCCGACTAGCCCTGGTCCGAATGTCATCGAAACTGTCGGAAATCCGCCGACTACTACCCACGCTCGATTACTTACCCTCCATACTTTCCCTCCATGTCTCTATTCCAATTAGCTTCTCCGTTTCATGCTCTACTTTCCCGCTATGTCTCTATTCCAATTGGCTTCTCTGTTTCATGATGGGGGTTGGACTAATGACACAGACACCCAGACAGCCTGCATTTCCTGTTAGTCCGTTGTTGGCGCTCAGAGAGAGAAGAAGGAGATAGAGAGGGTCCAGTTGTTGTGTAGGCAGGCGGGTAGCATAGGCAGGCAGCATTAGTACCTTATTGCCACTGCAAGGGAGAGTCATCTTTGTTCCTGTGCAACAAATTAAAAATATTGGGGATTTGTTTGAATAATTCAGAGTGACACATCATCCAGTCTCACAGTTCTGCAGGCAGGCCTAGTACCTTATTACCACCGCAAGGGAAAGTCACCTTTGTTTAAAGTGATAGTAATGTTTCACAAAAATAGCAGCTCCAATTAATCTTCATAGCATTTGAGCCATGGAAAGTGTTATTTCAATACTGTCAGAGTTGTAGTTCAAGAGTAACTGAATGATAAAGTTTCCCCCTCCCGCCCCTTTTACCTAGTATAAGCCACCTGTTCTCAGATGTGGAATCTATAAGACTAGACAGATACCAGCAGTGGACAATCTTCTTCCTATGAGAACAATGAAAGCCCTGCCCCCCTTGACAAGTTTTTCAGGTTTTTCCCTTATCTTAATTGAAGATTGTCCCTCTCTGCAGTCTACCTGGGCACCTCCCTTCTGATCTGGCTGAGCAGTGTTACATCAGTAAAAGGGGTGGGAGGGGGATACTTTGTCATTGAATCAGTCTTGAACTACAGCTCTGACAGAACTAAAGTAACACTCTCCAAGGCCCAAATACTATGATGATTAATTAGAGCTGTTTTTACTTTTATTGTGAAACATTACTATCCCTTTAGCATTAAAAATAATAGTAGGAATTTGTTTGAATAATTTTCAGAGTGACTCTTCAGCCAGTCTCACAGTTCTGCAGGCAGGCCTAGTACCTTATTGCATCCGCAAGGGAGTCACCTGTTCTCCTGTGTTAAATATTAAAAATACTAAACTAGTAGGAATTTGTTTGAATCATTTTCAGAGTGATGCAGCCAGTCTCACAATCGTGTGGTAAGGTTTTTAAATTTTAAAACAATTATAGTTCACTACCTACCTATCTGTCATGGATTTGAGTCCTAGTGAACAACCTGATGTTCCTCGTCCTGATACCAGCTGCAGTGACCCAGCAACCACCAACACCACCACAGTGATGTTGCTTTCAAGCAGAGCTAGCAGAAGCAGGCAGGCAATGAAGAGTACTTTGAGTAGTAGTAGTCAGACTCAGCATCAGCACTCCAAACTAAAAACTAGAAAGAAGAAGGGAACTGCAGGTCATTCTACCTCTACTAGCAGGGTAGAGGTCCAGGTCCTCCTCTGAGACCACGAAGCAGCCGTCACCTGTGTCTCGTCAGCTGTTTGGTGATTATCCCCCAGAACCCGACACCGGGTGGGCTATCCGTCTTTTTGACCTCGGTGGTGCGGGGCTATCGGAAAGGGTTATCCTCTGTAGGTAGGTCTGTTTGTCGGGCTAGCACAGCCGTTTCGGCATCCGTGTTGAGTAGAATTTGAACTAAGTCCTGCTTCCGTAATCCCAAAGCATTGTGTCCTCTCCTGGTGACCAAGTTTTGTAGCGTGGCCAAAGGAGCATATTGGTACAAATCCACCATGTTGCCGCCAGCCGGGTCCCCAGGTGGTGGTTTGAACCGCTTGTAAGAGAAGATCCCACCGCTACCACCAGTGTAATGGGAAACCAAGACACCAGGGAGTCCTGGGCCATTGTAGCAGAATCTTCTCTCCTGAAGTTGGCTGGGCAATGTCGAAAGGACCGGTCGAAGCAGAGCCGAAAGGATCGAACAGCTGCAGAGTCAGCGACTCGAGGGATTCTATGACGGGTCAAAAGAGGCGAACCAGTCGAGCGGTGCCAAGTCTTTGAGTAGGAAGTCAAGCAGAGGTAGTTCGAGAGGGTTTGATGCTCCACCAAGTTGAAGTCGGGAACTCCTGGAGATAGAGGGTGAATAGCTCTATATGCCTTTCAGGGATGGGAGTCAAAGCTGACTCTTTAGACCATCCAGGCAAGCATGACACGGGAGACTGCTTGCTCCGAACAAACACAAGCTGCTACTGCTGAACCTGCTGCCACCAATACTTTGCCTGCTGCTAGTGGTTCTTGTAGTACTCAGGAGGAAGTAGAAAATGATGCCAAGTGGGACCAAGGGACCCTAAATCACATTGCCATTCCCAAGCAGTCCTCCAGTGCTAGTACTACTGCTACTAAGGTCCAGCAACTTGTTAGTGTTAGGAGTGAAGGAGGGGGTAATCAACAATATCCTCATATTACTAGTGACTGTGAGACTGAGGTGGAAGATTCTGTGGCTGAACTTGATGTGGTTGGTGTTAGTAGTAGCAGTAATGGTGAAGCAGCTGGAGTGGCAGGGGAAACATTTGAGAGTGTTCAGACTAGCGATCAAGGGAGCCCACACCATTCCTCTGACCCTGGGAGTCCCCTTTCCTTCACTACAGTGTCCAAGATGAACATGATCCTTAAGCGGACAGAACTGGTGTTGGGGGAGGAGAGCAGGCTCAGAATTAATACCATCACCACCAGCAGGGGCACAGATCAGCTGCCTGTGCCTACTGCTACTGCTACTAGTGCCAGTCTGTCTTCTTCTTCAGGTCAAAAGGAAATGGCAAGTGTGACATTAGGGGACCCTCTGTCACATTTCTCATCACCTCCTCCAAGCAGCAGTGAGATGTCAGGAACAGAGCAGCAGTAGCAACAAAAGCATGTAGGGACTAGTGGTGGTGGTGGTGATGATGCTGGAGAAGCTGGGGTGGAAGAGACATTGGTGTCCTTTTTAGCAGAAACTGAGAAGGAATGGGAGACAGAAATGAGGATGGGCGTCACCACCACCACTAGAAATGAGAGTTTAGAATTAGAGGAAATTGCAACTGCTCTAATTCTTTCGAATTCTGTGATGCAAGGGCAGCAGGGTGCTGAGGAGCAGGCTAGTGTGCCACAGACCACCGTGGACACAGTGGGAATGGGGTCAACAAGCGATGTATTACTAGGACAGGTTCCACTTGCCAGCGGCAGCAATACTCCTGATCCTAGTTGCAGTGCTAAATCTGAGGCAGTAGCCGCAACAGCAGCAACATTATCCACTGCCACAGACAATGAAGTGGAATGTGGAGGACAAGAAGAAAGAGGTCATTCTTCTCCATCTGTTCCCTTCCCTCTGAACTCATCATGGGTGCGGGACTATTTTTCTGTTGGGGCAGGCACAGTGCAGTCATCAACAACGGCACACCTTGGCACAAGCGCTCTCATATCACACATGAAACACAGACACCATGACATTTACTCCAAACATGTTAAAGCCAAACACCCACCACAAAAATCAAGCACCTCTTTTGCTGTCCCTGACTCACCAGAAAAGTAACAAGAGGCGAGGCGGAGATCAAAGAGGAGGAGGAATAGAACAATCCAGGCAGAGACTGGAAGTTCCAGGACGAGTGAAACAACTAGCTCACCATCACCTTCTAGGGTAACTACATCTTCTGCCAATCCACCTTGTTCATTACCTCCCCCACCAAATGATAGCCATTCTGTTGATGTTAGGATGTGGCAGTTCGTCTCTACCCATTGAACACTGTGTGGTGCACTGACCTCACATGCCAGTGTGGTGGAGGAGAATCACAATCAGTGTATCAAGCGGCATCGGAGGAGATTCCATCCTGCAGAATATGTAAGATGGTGGCAGTGAGGGTTCATCATTACTATTAAACTGTCAGCAAGTTGTCATGTGTCCTTAGCGGGTCTGGACAAGGGGTACAGTGACAGCGGCAGTACTTGGTTTCAGGTGTCATGGTGTTTGGATACAGTTGTGTCCCCAGATGTTATTTACCACACACACTGTGCACACTGCAGTTTCTGATGGAAGCCACAGTTCCTGTTCTCAAGGGAAAATATATATTCTAATAATAACACACCCATGATGATTTTGGAGGAGGGGCAGATGGAAAAGATTTAATGGCCAACTTCTTCTTTTCTCCACATAGACTGGGGGCTACTTATACTGCTGCTACTGCCTCAGGCGCATCACTGGAGCCATTTGTGGCAAATGGAACCTTCATCATCCATCTTCCATGTTACTGCTATTGTTGGTCCCATTCCCTTTCAGCTGCCTAATCATCCTGCTGCTTAAACAACTCAGCAGCAGCAGTACGAACAGCAGTTGCAACTCAGGACTCAGGAGGACATTTGACAGTGGCCACTGGCCAACATGACCTGCTGGCATTAGGCCAATAGGGCATTTTTATTTTTTTCTCAGGGCTTTTGTTTTGAAAAATAAAAAATTAATAAATTAAAGAAACATAGTCCTGCAAAAAATTAACAATTTTTGGGGGTTTGTTTCTAACAAGCCTAAGTCCTACAAATCAATGTTTGTTCAGGGATTGGGACTCTAATAGGTCTAAGCCCAACAAAGGCCTCTAACAACAAATCAAACAAATCATCCTCTACAAAATACTCTATCAAGTCAACTATCAGTCCACCCCAGTGGCAGCTTATGTCAGGGGGTTCCTGTCTCTGTCACTTTACATACTAATTTCTTATTTTTTTTTTATTAACTGTCCCCCCAATAGCAGTCAAGAACCCCCCCAAAACAAATTCCCTGTTCAAATGATTCATTCATTTATACCATGTCTTATGGTTTCTATTTCATTTAGGATTTCTTTTTTATTAAGTGCCCCCCAATCCCAGTAAACAACCCCCCCAAAAATCATCCCCTGTTCAACTGATTCTTCCCCGCACCCCACCAACACAGGCAACTCACGGCCCTTTTATACAACGCCTTTGGGAAATAAAATATTATTTGCTATGTGTTGTGTGTAACTTCTATGTTCCCATTGATTTCAATGGAATGAGCTAGGTGAAAAAAGTGGAAAATCTGCACTTTTCGTAGGAAATTTTTTTGCCAAGAGGAAAGTGCCATGTTTCTCCATTTTCATTTTGAGGAGGAAATTTTCTCCCATCCGTAGAAATAATAACGGGGCTGCACTGTGTCTGTAATGACAGACACATACTAGTGTGTGGCCTGGCTTGTTTTTACTTTCTTTTACATTCACTAAACAATAAGAGTTCAGTTTTACTGATTTCCATACATTTCACAACTACTGAACTGGTCTCTCCTGGGAGGGGAGACAATTGGGGTGAACTGAGATTTATTCCTGCGTCTGTTCTCCTCCTCCTTCCTTCGCTTTTATCTTTTGTTCACTTCATGATACATAATATACTGTATATATTTATATATATATAATCTTGAGACCTGCGGCAAAATCCATGACTTCATTCGATACTTCTCTGACCCATCAGTTTACATTGAGAAGTACTGAAGAGGAAGACCAGCGTGTGAAGACCCCACTGGACATCAGACTTCCAGGTATGAGATTCATTTTAATGGTATGGAAGATTAACCCTTTAATTTCCAGTGGAGTATTCAATGCTCTGCAAAGCATTGTATACCTGACTGGCACTCAAAGGGTTCATTTGTTTTTTCACTCATGATTTTGGTTCCTGGACGTCGGGCCCCACATCAACACACCCACATGTCTCTTGTGCAGGGATCCCTAGTACACACGCGTGTTTCTTTTTTGACATGATTCACTGACGGCGATTAGGAACACACGTTAGGGGACTCAGGGCCAGATTTAAAGGCAGGCAATAGCCAAAAAAACACCGTTGGGTGTTTTGTAAGTGCAGTAAGACATTGAAACGTCCATCTTAAGAACAGCTAACGGCAGTTCACAAATCATTACGGCCGATAATCTTACGTGCTTTGAGATCTATGGAACCACTCTCTCCAAAGCCATTTAAGGGAGTGCGGTACTGCTAAGAGAGAAAAAACAATGCATTTAAAGGGCAAAAGTTAAGACCCAGTTTTGTGAGCCGTAAAAAAAACACATAACGGCTAAAAAAACTACAGTCGCACAAAATAAAACAGAGAAACAGCAGTCCACACAACATATAGCACAAGCATCCCAATGGCAAAATTAACCTTTGTGATGCCAAAATAACACACAAACCATGCTCATGCCCCTCAAATAACTGTCACACACAACACAAATACCTAGCCACACCACAGGGACAAGGCCTTCGAAAAGCAGACCAACACTAAATCACAATATAGCACGGAACAATGGGGGTTAACACACAACACGGACACCTGTCAATCCAAAACAAGCTCACCTGTGCAACACCACCAGCCGATCGATACACAACCTGCACCCCACAACGTCACACTCACAACTGACACAGACACACCAATCAAAGCACAGCAGATTTTTAAACACAAACACACCTGCAAACACTTACCTGGTCATCAGTCATCTCATGACCACACTTGGACAAAGCCCCAACATGGTCTTAAAGGGACAGCTCACCACACTCACATGTGGCTTGTTTTCCACTCAGGAAGAGAGACAGAACAAGATAGAGATAGAGAGAGACAGAGCGAGATAGAGATAGATTGAGAGAGAACAATAAGCATGTTCGCATATCTGTTGATGCGAAGACTGTGGGGAAGGCATGTGAGGGAGTGGGCTAGTGAACACCAGTAGCTCCCAAGCACATCTGTTCAACAGCCTTCACTTGTTGCAAGTGAGGAGGCTCTGGTTGAAGAACCGCACAGGAGCCCATCCCCACCCGGAGGATAACACCTGCCTGCAGAACCACAGCTGCTGCAACAGAATGCTCCCCAGCTACAGCAACAGGATGCTCCCCAGATACAGCAACACAATGCTGCCCAGCTGCCACAGGGACCCCTGGAGCAGTGTAGGATGTACAGACATCCACCAAGGCCCAGGTTATACCGCCCAAGGGTCACGCTCCTGGGAATGGCTGATGAGGAGGCGATAGATAGCTACAGATTGACTCCGCAAAGCATCATTGCCCAATATGAGGTCATCAGGGATGAGGTTGATCCCATATACATCGGCAGCCATGCCCTAACTGGCTTGCAAAAACTCATGTGTGCCATACATTTCATGACAAGTGGAGCCTTCCAGTCACAGAAGGTTACGCATCAGGTATGTCACAGTTCACATTTTCGAAGGTACTGGCTCAGGTGTTGCCAGCCCTCAAAAGCAAGGCCAGTAGGTATATACATTTTCCCACCACCGACATGGAGTGGACACTTGTAAAGCAGGACCTTTACGCAAGGGGAGGCATGCCCAGGGTCATGGGTGTAATAGATTGCACCTATGTCTGTATCAAAGCTCCAACATGTGAGGGACATCTGTTTATTAACAGAAAGAACTTCCACTTCATGAACGTGCAGATGGTGTGTGACTCCAACATGAGGATCACCAATGTCTGTGCAAAATATCCCGGGAGCTGTCACATTCTCCATAACTCATCCGTACACAGAGACTTCGAGAATGGAATGTATACAGTGGGATGGCTTCTGGGAGAGTTAACAATACTAAATCACACCACAACCACAGGAGTACAAACAACACTGCTCAGCATTGACTCAGAGGTTGCACGTCCACCTCATACAATATAATCCACACAACATGTGGCCCCTGTCTCACCATGTCACTCACTCTCCACAGGTGATTATGGCTATGGCGTAAATCATGGCTACTCACACTGGTCGCAAATCCTCAAAACGGTGCACAGGAGCAATGCAATCCGGCCCATGCCACAATAAGGAATGCTACTGAGTGCACATTTGGCCTGTTAAAAAGTAGATTTTGATGTCTGGATCACTCAGGGAAGCACTACAGTATGCACCAGTCAAGGCTTGCGACATAATCCTGGCATGTGCAATCCTCCACAACATTGCAGTGACACTAGATTATTGGATGATATCCAGCCCCCACCCATTCTTGATGTACCATTGTCCATGATGAAGAGACCTTAAGAGGGGTGCAGATAAGAGACAGGCTGATCAGGGAAAACTTCAGCTGTGAGTATAACACAGACATTTACACAATCCATGCATGTTCATGATCAGTCCTGTGTATTGGTGCAAACAACTAACCACACCACAAATGATGTTCTGTTTCACCCCACAGGATCAATGCACTGACAGCCCTGACACTGCCAGCAGTATGGACCCCAAACATCTACCATTCCATAGACGTGTCATATTGTGGCTGAGGATTCCAATACCATCCACCATCCTGTCGTCCACGTTGACATTGCTATCTCAAGGATATCATGCATAGCCCCATGTGAACCAAGGTACAACACATTACCCATGTTAAGCATATTTCAGGGCTAGATAGACTGCAACTAAAATGATTTGCCATGATTATAACCATAGCAAGCATGGAACCGTTGTAGCAAAAGAGCTTTATCCAATGCATTGGATAACATTCTGCCACATCAGGGGTTAAAGGGCCATTGGAGTGAGCATGGTAGCTGTAGTTTGGTATAGCTGAAAAGAGCAACAGAGGGATGGATATACAGTGGTAGTGTGTTATGCAGCTTAGAGGTCATGAGATGTGGATCAGATCTCAATGGACACCATGCTTATCTGTATGGTATGTGCAGCACTCTGACATTGGCAGGCCAAATTACCTTGTTTCATGGAGCTAGTAGGACATATTTGGTGATGTGTGGATTTATATCAGGGGCACATATCCCTAGGGTTGGTTGACATCCCCTTAGTTTGACCCATAATGTGTTACAGACGAGTAGAAAACACATTACAAAGCAATGGTTTGTGTACTCCCCTGTAACGGCAAAGATTAATGGGTAATGATGTTGTTGCTGTTGCATGACAATCAGTTTGAGGGTTACAAATCCTGTTGTCTTGTCCCACAGGCATCCATAGCATGATCCATCTATGAACAGAGGAATTTCCATGTGACTGGACTGAAGTCAAGCTCACCCCTTGATGCTTTCAAGTGCTTGTGTTCGTGATCCAATGTTTAACCTGATGTTCACAGCAACCTCTACGGGAACATTCACATATCCACAGAAGACCCAAATGTATGTGTTTCCTAAGATCCAGATATCAAACCTGAACAGTAAGAATGATCATCTTCAGGGTTACAGAACCTTGTGGACAGCAGATGAGCAGTTCAGTAGTGCTTCTACAGTATCTTTTGTTTTACTTTATATGTACCTTTTGGATGCTCATATGAGTGTTCTATACATACAGATAATATACAAAAACATGTATGTTTTAATGTAGTGTGATACCCATTAAAGGAGAACCATCACTATTCAATATGTGTCTGTTAAATTAAATGTTGGATTAGACATATCTCAATGTGGAACCATATTCATGGCGAGAGTATCCATCATACAGGGGAAGACAAGACCTACACCACAGGAGTCCACTAGTTGTCTGACCATGTGTGGACTTTGTGATGTATTCATACAAGGAGATGATGTCAGTGATACACTAAGGTGTGTTGTGAGGGATAAGGAGGTGATACAGGGGACATTACTTCCCCAGTGACCTCATGTCCACAGTTCCCATGTTACTCAATGTAACCAATGTCCTGTGACTGCTCTGGTGTGACATATCTCAGTACACAGGCTACATTAACAAACTGACAAACTGGAGAAGTGCTATCACTGGAGACGTCTATTTCAGCCTTATCACAACTTACTGGATAACACTGGATAACACTGGATCACCCTAAGATTTCAATGTGTAGCACCCACAGGTTTTAGTGTTTTTGTGGACTTGATACCGGGAGTTTTCTGTTCCTGATTTGAAGCTTTTATATTAGGACCTCAGATCCTGTTTACTTCTTGGCTTTAGCCGTGAACTCGGTCTGGCACTGGCACCGGCGCCACCCAGAAAGTGAGGGCTCAGCTCCCGCGGGCACCACTTCCCCTTTCCTCTGCTTCTTCCCCTTTCCACTTCCCTTCTCTTCTGGGCAATCTGATTATAAAGTGATTTATTTCTGTGCAGCAGAGACATCAGGACCCTGGGGATCATGTACTAAGTAAAAATGGACTAAATCTGGACTAAACCAAGTGCATCACACGGGGACATAGGAATGTGCTAACACAGCATTGACTTAATGGAAGGGAGTTAACTCTTTCAATGCCAGAGAGGTCTCCAGCACATTGCTTAGCATTCGGGGGATTAAATTCTTCATTTAAGACAATGTGGATATTTCTTTCCCTTTATGGTCTCCACAGAATGACTCCATTTTCCTTAGTAATTCGGCCTCCATATTGCTTTGAGGACATTGTTTAGAAGGGATTTTCTGATCACCCAGATCAGGGGGTCAGTCTCTGGACTCCAGCGGTTGGGGACTGCAGCTCAGATTACTGGAACCTGATTGGTTCAGTTGGTACAATAACATTTGTACCATCAATACCAAAATCTCTTAAAAATCAGTTATCATGTTACTGCTGCTACTATGGGTCCCCTATGGGCTCAGACTTCAGTACATATACAGATGGTCTATGGGGACTGCATTGTACAGTATAGAGACTGAACCGATGAGAGACTTCAGTCCATATACAGATGGTCTATGGAGACTGCATTGTGCAGTATAGAGACTGAACTGAGAGACTTCAGTCCATATACAGATTGTCTATGAGCACTGCATTGTGCAGTACAGAGACTGAACTGGGAGACTTCTGTACATATACAGATGGTCTATGAGGACTGCATTGTGCAGTATACAGACTGAGCTGAGAGACTTCAGTCCACATAAAGATGGTTTTATGGGGTACTGCATTGTGCAGTATAGAGACTGAACTGGGAGACTTCGGTTCATATAAAGTAGGTCTATGGGGACTGCATTCTGCAGTATAGAGATTGATCTGAGAGACTTCTGTCCATATACAGATGGTCTATGAGGACTGCATTGTGCAGATTAGGGACTGATCTGAGAGAATTCAGTACCTATACATATTGTCTATGGGGAATGCATTGTACAGTATAGAGACTGAACTGATAGACTTCAGTACATATACAGATGGTCTATGGGGACTGCATTGTGCAGTATAGAGACTGAACTGAGAGACTTCAGTACATATACAGATGGTCTATGAGAACTGCACTGTGCAGTAAATAGACTAACCTGGAAGACTTCAGTACATATACAGATGGTTCATGGGATATGCATTGTGCAGTATAAGGTCTGAACTGAGAGACTTCAGTCCATATACAGATGGTCTATGGGGATTGCATTGTGCAGTACAGAGACTGAACTGGGAGACTTCGGTTCATATAAAGTGGGTCTATGGGGACTGCATTGTGTAGTATAGAGAATGAACTGAGAGACGTCAGTCTATATGCAAAGGGTCTATTGGAACTGCATTGTGCAGTATAGAGACTGAATTGAGAGACTTCAGTAAGTATACAAATGGTCTTTGGGGACTGCAATGTGCAGTACAGAGACTGAAGTGAGAGACTTCAATCCATATACAGATGGTCTTTGGGGACTGCATTGTTCAGTATAGAGATTGAACTGAGAGACTTCAATCCATATTCAGATGGTCTATGGGGACTGCATTGTGCAGTATAGAGACTGAACTGGGAGACTTCAGCACATATACAGATGGGTATGGGAACTGCATTGTGCAGTATAGAGACTGAACTGATGAGAGACTTCAGTCCATATACAGATGGTCTATGGGGACTGCATTGTGTGGTATAGAGACTGAAATGATGAGAAACTGCAGTCCATATACAGATGGTCTATGGGGACTGCATTCTGTAGTATAGAGACTGAACTGAGAGACTTCAGTCTATATACAAACAGTCTAGGGGGACTGCATTGTGCATATATACATTGAACTGAGAGACTTCAGTACGTATACAGATGGTCTATGGGGACTGCATTATGCAGTATAGAGACTGAATTAAGAGACCTCAGTACATATACTGATGGTATATGGGGACTGCATTGTGCAGTATAGAGACTGAACTGAGAGACTTCAGTACAAATACTGATGGTCTATGGGGACTTCATTTTGCAGTACAGAAACGGAATTGAGACACTTCAGTACATATACAGATGGTTTATGAGGACTGAATTGTGCAGTATACAGACTGAACCGATGAGAAACTTCAGTCCATATACAGATGGACTATGGGTACTGCATTGTGCAGTATAGAGATTGAACTGATGAGAGACTTCAGTCCATATACAGATGGTCTATGGGGACTGCATTGTGCAGTTTAGGGACTGATCTGAGAGACTTCAGTACCTATACATATGGTCTATGGGGAATGCATTGTACAGTATAGAGACTGAACTGATAGACTTCAGTACATATACAGATGGTGTATGGGGACTGCATTGTGCAGTATAGAGACTGAACTAATGAGAGACTTCAGTCCATATACAGATGGTCTATGGGGACTGCATTGTGTAGTATAGAGACTGAACTGAGAGACTTCAGTCTATATACAATAGGTCTATGGGGACTGCATTGTGCAGCATAGAGACTGAATTAAGAGACTTCAGTACAAATACAGGTGGTCTATGAGGACTGCATTGTGAAGTACAGAGACTGAACTGGGAGACTTCAGTCTATATACAATAGGTCTATGGGGACTGCATTGTGCAGCATAGAGACTGAATTAAGAGACTTCAGTACAAATACAGATGGTCTATGGGGACTACATTGTGTAGAATAGAGACTGATCTGATGAGAGACTTCAGTACATATACAGATGGTCTATGGGGACTGAATTGTGCAGTACAGAGACTGAACTGAGAGACTTCGGTCCATATACAGATGGTCTATGAGCACTGCATCGTGCACTATAGAGATTAAACTGAGAGACTTCAGTACGTATACAGATGGTCTATGAGCACTGCATTGTGCACTATAGAGATTAAACTGAGAGACTTCAGTCCATATACAGATGGTCTATGAGCACTGCATTGTGCAGTATAGAGATTGAACTGAGAGACTTCAGTACATATACAGATGGTCTATGAGCACTGCATTGTGCAGTACAGAGACTGAACTGAGAGACTTCAGTCCATATACAGATGGTTTATGGGGACTGCATTGTACAGTACAGAAATTGAACTGAGAGACTTCAGTACATAAACAGATGGTTTATGGGGACTGCATTGTGCACTATAGAGATTAAACTGAGAGACTTCAGTACGTATACAGATGGTCTATGAGCACTGCATTGTGCACTATAGAGATTAAACTGAGAGACTTCGGTCCATATACAGATGGACTATGGGTACTGCATTGTGCAGTATAGAGATTGAACTGATGAGAGACTTCAGTCCATATACAGATGGTCTATGGGGACTGCATTGTGCAGTTTAGGGACTGATCTGAGAGACTTCAGTACCTATACATATGGTCTATGGGGAATGCATTGTACAGTATAGAGACTGAACTGATAGACTTCAGTACATATACAGATGGTGTATGGGGACTGCATTGTGCAGTACAGAAACGGAATTGAGACACTTCAGTACATATACAGATGGTTTATGAGGACTGAATTGTGCAGTATACAGACTGAACCGATGAGAGACTTCAGTCCATATACAGATGGACTATGGGTACTGCATTGTGCAGTATAGAGATTGAACTGATGAGAGACTTCAGTCCATATACAGATGGTCTATGGGGACTGCATTGTGCAGTTTAGGGACTGATCTGAGAGACTTCAGTACCTATACATATGGTCTATGGGGAATGCATTGTACAGTATAGAGACTGAACTGATAGACTTCAGTACATATACAGATGGTGTATGGGGACTGCATTGTGCAGTATAGAGACTGAACTAATGAGAGACTTCAGTCCATATACAGATGGTCTATGGGGACTGCATTGTGTAGTATAGAGACTGAACTGAGAGACTTCAGTCTATATACAATAGGTCTATGGGGACTGCATTGTGCAGCATAGAGACTGAATTAAGAGACTTCAGTACAAATACAGGTGGTCTATGAGGACTGCATTGTGAAGTACAGAGACTGAACTGGGAGACTTCAGTCTATATACAATAGGTCTATGGGGACTGCATTGTGCAGCATAGAGACTGAATTAAGAGACTTCAGTACAAATACAGATGGTCTATGGGGACTACATTGTGTAGAATAGAGACTGATCTGATGAGAGACTTCAGTACATATACAGATGGTCTATGGGGACTGAATTGTGCAGTACAGAGACTGAACTGAGAGACTTCAGTCCATATACAGATGGTCTATGAGCACTGCATTGTGCACTATAGAGATTAAACTGAGAGACTTCAGTACGTATACAGATGGTCTATGAGCACTGCATTGTGCACTATAGAGATTAAACTGAGAGACTTCAGTCCATATACAGATGGTCTATGAGCACTGCATTGTGCAGTATAGAGATTGAACTGAGAGACTTCAGTACATATACAGATGGTCTATGAGCACTGCATTGTGCAGTACAGAGACTGAACTGAGAGACTTCAGTCCATATACAGATGGTTTATGGGGACTGCATTGTACAGTACAGAAATTGAACTGAGAGACTTCAGTACATAAACAGATGGTTTATGGGGAATGCATTGTGCACTATAGAGATTAAACTGAGAGACTTCAGTACGTATACAGATGGTCTATGAGCACTGCATTGTGCACTATAGAGATTAAACTGAGAGACTTCGGTCCATATACAGATGGTCTATGAGCACTGCATTGTGCAGTATAGAGATTGAACTGAGAGACTTCAGTACATATACAGATGGTCTATGAGCACTGCATTGTGCAGTACAGAGACTGAACTGAGAGACTTCAGTCCATATACAGATGGTTTATGGGGACTGCATTGTACAGTACAGAAATTGAACTGAGAGACTTCAGTATATAAACAGATGGTTTATGGGGAATGCATTGTACAGTACAGAGACTGAACTGAGAGACTTCAGTACATATACAGATGGTGTATGGGGACTGAATTGTGCAGTATAGAGACTGAACTGAGAGACTTCAGTACATATACAGATGGTGTATGGGGACTGCATTGTGCAGTTTAGGGACTGATCTGAGAGACTTCAGTACATATACAGATGGTCTATAGGGACTGCATTGTGCAGTATAGCGATTGAACTGAGAGACTTCAGTCCATATACAGATGGTTTTATGGGGTACTGCATTGTGCTGTATAGATATTGAACTGAGAGACTTCAGTACATATACAGATGGTTTATGGGTACTGCATTGTGCAGTATAGAGATTGAACTGAGAGACTTCAGTACATATACAGGTGGTCTATGAGCACTGCATTGTGTAGTATAGCGATTGAACTGAGAGACTTCAGTACATATACAGATGGTCTATAGGGACTGCATTGTGCTGTATAGATATTGAACTGAGAGACTTCAGTACATATACAGATGGTTTATGGGTACTGCATTGTGCAGTATAGAGACTGATCTGAGAGACTTCAGTACAAATACAGATGGTTTATGGGGACTGCATTGTGCAGTATAGAGACTGATCTGAGAGACTTCAGTACATATACAGATGGTTTATGGGTACTGCATTGTGCAGTATAGAGACTGAACTGAGAGACTTCAGTACATATACAGATGGTCTATGAGCACTGCATTGTGTAGTATAGCGATTGAACTGAGAGACTTCAGTCCATATACAGATGGTTTTATGGGGTACTGCATTGTGCTGTATAGATATTGAACTGAGAGACTTCAGTACATATACAGATGGTTTATGGGTACTGCATTGTGCAGTATAGAGACTGAACTGGGAGACTTCTGTGCTATGGATCACTGCAGCAAATTAGTCTCTTAGTTGGGAACCCTGGAAAAATCACCTGGAGAATCCGGTCAAATTCTTTTTCTTGTCCCCCAGCCTTGGTCATAATGCTCACAGCTGTAGGCAGATCTGATCCAAGGGCAGAGGAAATCTGTCAACAGGGCACACTCTGGGTGATAGCTGTCCTTTAATAAATAGGAATATTCATAAAATCATTAGTGTCCATATTACTTATTACCTTAGATTATTACCCAGAAACCGGGGCTAATGGAAAATCTGGGTAATGGGCGAGATGGGAGATTAGACTGATGCCGGGGTAATAGGTGAGATGGGAGATTAGTCTGACTCTGGGGAAATAGGAGACATGGAAGATTAGACTGACCCCGGGGTAATAGGAGAGATGGGAGATTTGACTGACCCCGGGGTAATAGGTGAGATGGGAGATTAGACTGACCTCGGGGTAATAGGAGAGATGGGAGATTAGACTGACCTCGGGATAATAGGAGAGATGGGAGATTAGACTGACCTCGGGGTAATAGGAGAGATGGGAGATTAGACTGACCTCGGGGTAATAGGAGAGATGGGAGATTAGACTGATGCCGGGGTAATAGGTGAGATGGGAGATTAGACTGACCCTAGGGTAATGGGAGAGATGGGAGATTAGACTTACCCCGGGGTAATAGGTGAGAAGGGAGATTAGACTGACCCCAGGGTAATAAGAGAGATGGGAGATTGATTATATTTCTTATATCATTATTTCTATCTACATTTTTTTTAAGTTTTAGTATGTATTTGATCTCTCTATAAAAATTAATAAATCTACAAAATTGCTATTTGTTTTAGTAATATTTTCTGAAAATCTTAAATTTAGATAATTTTGTCCCAAATAATTAAAAAAAACTTTTTAAATGGAGTTTCAGACCCATCCAAAATTATGATATCATCTGTATACCGCCGTACTTAGATATATTCATTGTTCTAAGTATGGGAACCCAAGATCTACCTTTAAGTCTTCTGTAACAAATCAGTCTTTCTCTATAAAACAGAGAATAATGTGTGAAAGTAAATTTGTGATCTATTTAATTACCTTGTCCTTGCAAAAAACAATATGTGGGTCAAACATCACACTGTTTAAAAAATAGAATAGGTGAACATATTAATATTAAAAAATACTTTAAAAATCCTAGTTTGTCAGACGATTTTAGAGTATATCATGGATGTGATCCACTGGGTCTCTCCTTTATGGGTATTAATCAAGTACATCAACGCATTAGAGGAGGCAATAGAATTCAAGTCTGTCTAAAAGGGGCGACCACATGGATTTATACTTTAAAAAATAGACATTTACATTTCGATGTTGGTCCCTTTTTGGAAAGATAACATTGTTTTTTCCGTAAGTGAAAGGCAGGGCCTGTATTTGTGGGAGGGACTGCAAGCCCTTAAATAGCAGCCCTCAGCCTCTCCCATAGGAAGCATCATCAATCGTGCGTCCAGACAATCATCACTGAAGCAGCGTTCCCATTTCAGTCAGCATTCATCAGTTAAAGGAGCAGTAAACTTTTTTATTAAAAAATATATGTTGTAGGGATTTTCCTATTGAGTAAAATATGGGTACTCCCACTTCTGAGAGATTTATATTTATAAAGTTATTTCAGTTTAAACCCATGTATTTATACATTAGAAGTACCCTCTAGTGGTCAAATTCTAATTAGATTTCCTGTTAGATTCTAATGGAGAGGAAAGTCAGAAAAGTCAGAAATATACAGTTCTCCATAGAATGTGATAGAAACTGCTGAGACACTTCCTGTCAGTTAGAACTTCCAGGAAGTAAACAAAGTAAATTCACTACCTGTCAATTAGAACAATCAGGAAGTAAACACAGTAAATTCACTTCCTGTCAGTTAGAACTATCAGGAAGTAAATACAGTAAATTCACTTCCTGTCAGAACTATCAGGAAGTAAACACCGTAAATTCACTTCCTGTCAGTTATAACTATCAGGAAGTAAATACAGTAAATTCACTTCCTGTCAGTTAGAACTATCAGGAATTAACCACAGTAAATTCACTTTATGATTATTTAAACTGCTATACATTTTTAATAAATTATCTGACAGTGATGGGAGTTACCTTGTTTTATTCAGCAGGAAACGCTGTGTAAAATATGTGTTTTCATAAAAAAAAGATTACTGCTCCTTTAAGTTAATTCCGCTTTCGTATCCAGCGTGAGGTAAGATACTCAACATGACAACCAAATCTCAAGAGCCGCATAACAGAGCAACCAAGCTCTGTAAGGGAATCGGATACGCCACAATTCACAGCATATGGGAGGCAGCATACAGCCTCAATATAACACAGCTGGCAAGATAAGGGAAATAAGTCAAGCTTCCAAGTCGCGCATGCACAATAAGCTACATATATTTCACTCGGCCGGTCATATGACCAGTAGCATCCCACAAGCACTCACACCGGGCTCATAATTAGGACTACTCTTCAGCTACATCCCCATAAGCCTTAGGACGCCCCACATGCTTCCCACCCCAGCACTCAACATCATAGCAGCCAAGCCTAAACCTGGGACATATACCAGGTACACATAAGTAGAATGGATACTACACACATCTCATCATCCCCTCAGTTAATACTAGCAAACAGCATTAAGCATCCAATTAGTTAGCCAATAGCTATGAATATGGGTAGAGTAGTCCAAGCATTCCAGTTACCTCACTCATTAATTTCTTCCCAATCAAGACATCTCAGAAATACATTTCACCCACATAATAAATAAATATGTATAATCATGTTTCTATTAATGTACCAATATGTATAATCATGTTTTCATTACTGTATAAACATCTGTGAATTGCGATGGTTCATTAATATATACTATGTAATGCATACATTCCACCAGGTCATCCGCCATCTCAGGAGCCTTAGGACCTACATTCTGGTCCTACCATATCAGCATCCAAACACTTCTATCAAGTAAGTCCTACCTAGGGACTACAGCACCCCTTTATATGCCTTAGGCAACCATAACACCTTCTGTCTCATACTAGCAATTAGATAATCACATATCACTTTATTATTCTCAAACGCAGCACAATATATGTTCTGCTATCACCTACAGATCCCCAGGACTGCCACTCCTTAATTTTAAGGTTGTGCACAGCACAAGGAGACCAGGACCAATATCACTGGTCCTACTATATCAATATCAATACTTCTAATAAACCCGATATACCACCCGCTATCAAATCAGATCAGCAGGGATCCACCCTTGTACTTCAATTAAGGTATAGTCCCTTCTGCCTCCCCAAAACTGATAACTAAATCTTCAAGCTTTCAAATTCATAGTATGCATACCCAACCATCTTTACCAGTTTTACACCATAGGCCATCAATCAGCCTAAAGACAAGGTAAGGAAACTGTTCAATTTATTAGGGCTTTTTCAACCCTAAGGCACTTCATGTACAGGAGAGACTTCCGTCTTACCTGGACAACCACCTCACTCTCTAAGTAGATACAGCAAGATGGACACACCCATATCGCACACCACCACTTATGGGGTATCATGCGGCGATTGTGCTCCGTCTCAACCTGCTCATCTCTACTACACACTACCAGATCATGAACACTGTGCCCAGTCCCAGAACGACTAGATGACTCAGCCAATGCCCACAGCTATTCAGCAGGTATCCATCAAACCAATTCAGGGTTAAGACATGGCGCGATCACCTATCACTATTCTTAAGACCCATTACTCATGGCACTCCCCACTCACACTACCTCTCCTCCAACCTCCCCCATCCATATTTCTCAAACAAGGTCCATATCCAATTACCTTACCTTAAAACAGAGACACTCTAATCCCCAAGCAGACAATTACCCCTGCATAAAAGCAGAAGGTTCAGTCAGATACTTTACCTCTTTGCAGAGGCCAAAGATTTCCCTCATTCGGAAACCTTACCTCTTTGCAGAGGCAGAAGGTTCCCTCAGTCAGTCACAACTAAACTTTTCAATAATTAACCAAGTCTCCTCCCCGCTCTCTTCTGTTCACTCTACAGTTCATCATGGAGAACCCAGACAATCAAGTCTCGTCCGACACCAAAGCACCCCAAGTGGGAACCCCAGCCCCCCATCCCCCCCGAAGTCCCTCACTCCGTGGATGGACAGTGGGAAAACTAATGGCCGAATTAACAAGACTCCACTTCCTATACCCAGCATCAGCCAGCAAAGCTCAATTGCCACCCCCTCCCTCACCATCACTATCCCCCCATCCCCTTCAGTCAATGAACAGTTCACTCACATCACCCATCTCCTGACAGAAATGGGATCGGCACTCAGTGACATCCAAAAAAGAGTGTCATCCCTTGAACACTCCTCTCACCCTCCGAATACTGAATAATAATTAGCCAAATTTACCCAACCAGGTACTTCTCAAGCCTCTTGTGCCAAAGTTTCCCCAGCACATATGGTCCCGCCCCAGATTAGAAGAGACATCAGAGGTTTGTTCTAGCTTTTGGCTTCTACAGGGACATATGTACGGCATTCCCTCACAGACTCCAGGAGCTGGATCACTATCTTCACCTACTAGTTGACTTGGCACATAAGTATGGTGGTAGCACCAACGATCCTTTGCAGCCAAGTCGGCCTCAGCTCTAACCCAATTCAACTTTGTGACCGATTAGAGTAGTCTGGACACAGAACGATTTTGTAGGCACTTAGCCGGGCTAAAAGCCCCATTATGCCTATATTGTCATTCATCATATCACTTCTCCTCCCTCTGTCCATCTGCTCCCCCAACCTACAGTCAGCCAAGCCAGTCAGCTAACCAGGCCCACCAGCAACAAAACCAGCCTGGTAGCTCATCCTCCACACCAAACTATGACAAGTTTGGCCTCTAATCCACTACAACGGAAGCACCCTGGTATGCAACAACTTCAATTCAAAAGGGGTGCTTTTTTAGTGGATGCCGGCTCTCACACACATGATCTAATTGCAAGAAAACCAATTCCAGGACCATATGCCCACGTTTCAATCACATAAACTTATCGTCTTGGTGGAATCTACCTACCTCTGCTGCAGTCTCTCCTCATTTCTCACCCTGATTCCTTAATGACAGAATACAGAATAACAGGATTTAAAGAAGGATTCCATACAGGCATCATAGCTTGCCCAATAACCTCAGTCGAATGCCCCAACTTAGTGTCCGCCCTAGCTGAGCCAGCAGAAGTCTCAGCTCTTCTAGCAATAGAAGCAGAAAATTAATTCATATTAGGCCCGTTTCCATCCCTCCCTTTTCCCATACGTCGCATCAGTTCACTAGGACTCAGGGCCGGATTTACATCTCAGGAGCCCGTAGGCACAGATATCTGAAGTGCCCCCCCCGGCCATCTCCACAATGCTCCAAATCTCCATATTGCCCTCACATTGCCCCCCAAAACCTTCACATTGCACCCCATCAGCTCCACATTGCCCTCATATTGCCCCATCATCTCAATATTGCCCCATTCAACTCCATATTGCCCCCCATCAGCTCCACATTGACCCCATCAGCTCCACATTGCCCTCACAATGCCCCCCTTCGGCTCCAACTTGCTCCCACCATCTCCATGTTGCCCTCAAATTGCCTCCCTCCCATTGTCCGTTTCCTACTCCCCTGGCAGATCTGTCTTCTGTGCCTCCTTTGGTACAGTCAGTCCTGTAGTTGCTGACGCTCCCGCGCGTTCGCCTATTCAGGAATGCAGAGCGCTGGGAGATGACATCATCTCCCAGCGCTCTGCATTCCTACAGAGCTGACGAGGGAGTGCAGCACTTACAAGACTGTGCCAAAGGAGGCACAGATGACAGATCTGCCAGGGAGGTAGGAAATAGACAGCGCTGTCAGGGAGGTGGCTATTTTTTATTTATTTATTTTTTTTAAGAATTAAAAAAAAATAATAAAAAAATCCCATCGGCAGGAGCCCCTCGGTGGCGTGCGCCTGTAGGCAGGTGCCTACTTTGCCTTATGGCAAATCTGGCCCTGCTAGGACTTGCATCATGAAAATTTTCACCAAAAAGCGACTGATCATAGACCTTTCAGCTCTCCACTCCACATTGGTCCCCAGCATTAATTCACTCATTCCCTCAGACTCCTTTTCACTACAATACGCCAATATAGATCATGCCATTAGTCTCATTCGACAAGCCCTCCCAGACTGCTGGCTCGCCAAAACAGACATACAAAACGCGTTTAAACTTCTTCCAGTTCATCCCTCACTCTGGCACCTACAGGGAATCAAATGGTTAGGGTAATACTATTTCACAACTACACTCACCTTTGGCTGCCACAGCAGCCCCAAAATCTACGATAGCTTTGCAGACATTCTATGCTGGCTTCTGCTCAACCACTGCAGGTGTCCAGCAATATTACATTACCTAGACGACTTCCTGATGATTGACAATACTCCATCCACTCCTACCAGTCTCCAAAAACTTACAGAATTATTCAGATCACTAAACATTCCATTATCCACCCAAAAGACTAGCGGCTCCACCAAAGTCATAGCGTTCCAGGGCATCATATTAGACAGAACATCATTAGAAACACGCATTTCCCATGATAAATTAGAAAAAGTTAATTCAATCATACAAGATAAATGATCCAAACCCTCACTGTCAAAATTAGATCTCCAATCCCTAATAGGCTACCTCAGTTTCATCATGAAAGTTATACCTCAAGGGCGTTAATTTATTTCACACCTCATCTCCCTGCTTCCTTCCGCATCTCAGCCTAGCTCCATCATTACCCTAGACCAACCAGCACTCTCAGACCTTCGAATGTGGTCAAATTTCCTTAAACATTGGAATGGCCGGTCCATGTTCCCCCCTTCACCCACCCCATCCAGTCCAGCTGTATACACGGACGCAACAGAAGGCCTTCTCAGCCATATGTGGCACCCAATGGTTCTCTGAACCATGGCCAAAAGAATTAAATAATGATTCAGCCATCCAACCCTCTCATACTCTGTTAGAAATATATCTGATGGTGGCAGAAGCCACCCTCTGGGGACATCTGTGGACAGGGCAAACAGCCATATTCCACTCTACAAACCAAGCCACCTGCACACTTATTAAAAAGGCAGATCATCCACACCACAAATAATGCCATTCCTCAGGAAGCTCACATGGCTTTCCCTGCTCAATAAATTCATAATCCATAGTGCCCTCATTTTAAGGCAAGATAACCTGCCAGCTTAAGCTCTCTCACTATTTTAATTACAGCACTTGATCAAGAAGCACCCAGCAGCAGCCGTGCAACCAACCAACCCTCCGGCCTTCACGGAACTAACCATGCAATAAACTCACTCCTTATAGAAGCATCATCAATAATAAAACAAGCCCTGGCCACCAACACCAAGAAGACTTACAACCAAGAATGGGAATCATTCAGACTCTTTACTTCAGTCACAAAACCAGATAACCCATACTCGCAATCCAGCATTTTAGCATTTGCCACCCAATGCCACTCCAGTCACAAACTGTCAGCAGCCACCATAAAAGTTTACTTAGCAGGTATACAACATGATTATGCATTACATCATCCATTCAAGCCATCCATACTGACAATGTATAGCATTAAACGATTCCTCAGAGGCATTTCTAACATTCACCGCCATTCACCTCGCACTTGCCTTCCCATCACCGGTCACATATTCAGACTAGTGTTGAGCGAGCACCCCGATGCTCGGGTGCTCTGACCGAGCACCGCCGGAGGCTCGAGTGCTCGGCCGAGCACCCGAGCCCCATTGAAATGAATGGGGAGACACGAGCATTACACCAGGCACCCCCTGCTCTGATGAGGGGAGGGTGCCTGGTCAATGCCCCCTTCATCTCCACAATGTCCCCCTTCATCTCCGCAATGTCCCCCTTCATCTCCGCAATGCCCCCTTCATCTCCGCAATGTCCCCCTTCCACAATGTCCCCCTTCATCTCCACACTGTCCCCCTTCATCTCCGCAATGCCCCCTTCATCTCCGCAATGTCCCCCTTCCACAATGTCCCCCTTCATCTCCACACTGTCCCCCTTCATCTCCGCAATGCCCCCTTCATCTCTGCAATGTCCCCCTTCCACAATGTCCCCCTTCATCTCCACACTGTCCCCCTTCATCTCCGCAATGCCCCCTTCATCTCCGCAATGTCCCCCTTCCACAATGTCCCCCTTCATCTCCACACTGTCCCCCTTCATCTCCGCAATGCCCCCTTCATCTCCGCAATGCCCCCGTACCTCCAGTCCCTGGTGGTCCAGCGGAGCGTCTTCAGATCTGTGCCTCCTTCGGCACAGATCCCCGCCACCCGAACATGGCGGGCGAGCACATGGCGGTACTCGACGAGTACCGCCATGTGCCGAGCAGAGCGATGCTCGAGCCGATCCGAGCATCGGCCGAGCATGCTCGCTCAACACTAATTCAGACGCATCTACGAATACCTAAATACCAAGCCATTTCAACAACAAACAAATATAGTACTACAGGCAGCAGTATGCCTAGCTTTCTTTGGCTTTCTCCATCCAGGCGAGTTCTCCTGTCACACGGGATCAGACGGCTTCGTGCGAAAGGACCAATTCACCCGCCGCTCAGATCACTTCACTCCCTTTATCACTCACTCCAAAACTGATCAGTCTCACACCGGTCACTTCATTCCATATTTCACCACTCACGACCAATGGTGCCCATTTAAATCCCTTATTCACCTCACCACCATTATCCAACAGCACTCAAACGATAGTCCACTCCTTCCAATCCTATCAGGTCCACTCATTACTACCACATTCACTTATTATATACGCACCATCCTGTCAAGACTAGGCTACAACCCAAATCAGTACTCAGGTCATTCATTTCAGATAGGAGCAGCATCATCAGCCTCCAGGAACCAAGTATCCGCTCATATAATACAAAAATGCTTCAACAGATACATACCCAATCCCGATACAGAAATCCACAGAGCACTCACTAACCTAGCCAAATGAACATCACCTTTATGCAGGTTTCAATAAATCAAGTTATTAGCACAGTCTCTTTGCCTCTTTTCAGGTCACCTTCATCATTCATCCCCTGAAGACGATAGCTCAGGGGGAAAGCATTCCTCCATACAATTATCACACTCTGGAAGCCCTGACCATAATACGATTTGTTATATATGTCTTTTCTGATCTAGGTATTTCTCCCACACACACTTTTTATGAACTATGAATAAAGATCATGGTGTGTGAATATAATGGGCCTTGAATCCTATATGAATTGGATTGACACTTTGCTGTGGTCAACTCTCAGATTGTGAAGCAAATGTGATGGTGGATTTGTGCAGTTTTATCTGCTTTATTTATCTGTTTCTTTGCACGTATGTTTGAACTATTTTTGATGTAATTAGTAGTGATGAGCGAGCATGCTCGGCCGAAGCTCGGTTCGGCTCGAGCATCGCTCTGCTCGGCACATGGCGGTACTCGTACGAGTACCGCATGTGCTCGCCCGCCATGTTCGGGTCTCCTCCCCGCACGTTTTGCGGCTGCTGCGCAGCCAATAAACGTGCGGGGAGGCTCTGACATCAGTGTAATGCCAGCAGCCATGTTGGCTGCTGGCATTACACTGATTGGCTGGCCAGAACCCGTGATCGGGTGCTGTATAGCACCTGACCAGCGAGTTCGGCTCAGTCTTAGCCAGGGAGAGATGAGGATAGGAAGGGAAAGTCAGTGTAGGGAGAAGAAAAGCGAGTTTGAACAAAAAAAAGACCCAAAAGTCCTTTTTAGGACTACTGTATGTGGGGGCAGCAGATATATTTTGTTTTGGGGGGCAGAGTTTAAAAAAAAAACGTCACATATTACGTTCACTGTGCCTAGCCGCAGATTAGCAGCACATTCTGTTTAGTGTGCAAAGTTTCAGATTAGCAGCACATTCTGTTTAGTGTGCAAAGTTGGAGATTAGCAGCACATTCTTTTTAGTGTGCAAAGTTGCAGATTATCAGCACATTCTGTTTAGTGTGCAAAGTGTAAAAAATAAAAGTCACTTATTCCGTTCACTGTGCCTAGCCGCAGATAAGCAGCACATTCTGTTTAGTGTGCAAAGTTGCAGATTAGCAGCACATTCTGTTTAGTGTGCAAAGTTGCAGATTAGCAGCACATTCTGTTTAGTGTGCAAAGTGTAAAAAATAAAAGTCACATATTCCGTTCACTGTGCCTAGCCGCAGATAAGCAGCACATTCTGTTTAGTGTGCAAAGTTGCAGATTAGTTTTTATCTTCCTTTTTGTGTGTTTTACGGTCAGTCTGTAAAAATGGCGTACTACGGGCGAAACATCGTTCCCAGCAGCGACGTTGGAGTCCAAGATGCATCCAGACATCCTCCCTATGCTGTCCCTGAACCATTTCTGTGGTGTTTCCATCATTTTCTGCCCTTTTCCTATGGACCAGGCACCCTCCCCTCATCAGAGCAGGGGGTGCCTGGTGTAATGCTCGAGTCCTCCCATTGACTTCAATGGGGCTCGGGTGCTCGGCCGAGCACTCGAGCCTCCGGGGGCGCTCGGTCAGAGCACCCGAACACCCGAGCATTGGGGTGCTCGATCATCACTAGTAATTAGTAATTGGTTAAGATCCTTTGCTATTGAACATGGATCGATATTTTATTATATTTCTTAGTATGTTTTATTATGGATATATACTCTTTCCTTGTTTCAAGTAAAGGATCATATTCTTCAGATTCATTTTTTATATGTATTTGGGAATTATATACTCCTATAAATGACATGGTGGATGTGGAGTTTGGAATTCTTTCTAGAGTCTGTGGTGGATGTTCATGAGTCTCTAATTAAAATCTGAATTGATCACCCATGGAGATGATAGTAGGGAGTTTTTTTAACGAAGGTTACATAGTGTCCTACTCTAGCTATACTTGCCATTTCTATGACTAAGTCTTATCACAAAACGTATTAGAGAGTGTATAATCATTGATCATCTCTTAGCGTGTATATTCTCACTTGATCAGACTGCATAAGATCCTAAAACAAAGGTACAAATGAAAGATAGACTCTAAAGTATTCCAGTTATAACTGGAACCAGGACTGGTCCAAAGTAGCATTCAAAATCCAACTTGGATGTATGGAGATGACGATGATTGATACTTGATCAGTCAACAGTAGCTGAAAACACTTGGTGGAGATACCTGTCTTGATTACTGGACCTCTGGTGTACACTGTATTGTCCAAAAGGCACTTTTAGCAAATCTGTAGCTTTGGTTTGCATGACTGTTTGTGAGTAAATACACATTTCTGCTTTTAATTGTTAATTTAACCCCATAACGACCCAGAGGTGTTAGTGCTTGCCCAGAAGGCTTTGCAGCAGAGGGGACGATACCTGCTCTGCAGTGACCTGTTCCAGTGGGTAGACGTGCGAGTCCCTACCCAGGTCACTGCTCCCCATTGGGCTGGCTGCACCTGGAGGTCTTCCAATCCGGTTGACCGCCCCTCCTCTGGGTGGTGCAGCTAGATCCAGTGGCAAACGGCCCAGGTCTGTCCGGTGGTCCTCTGAGGCCTTTCCGGTGTAAATGACCTGGTAGGCACCCCCTAACGCTACAGGGGCGGGTGCCTGCCGCAGGGGGCCGTCACAGGTATCACTTACATTAGATAGATAATTGGTACCAGTGGGTATCACTTACATTAGATAGATCATTGGTACCAGTGGGTATCACTTACATTAGATAAATACTTGGTACCAGTGGGTATCACTTATATTAGATAGGTAATTGGTACCAGTGGGTATCTCTTACATTAGATAGATAATTGGTATCTACCAGTGGGTATCACTTACATTAGATAGATAATTGGTATCTACCAGTGGGTATCACTTACATTAGATAGGTAATTGGTATCTACCAGTGGGTATCACTTACATTAGATAGGTAATTGGTATCTACCAGTGGGTATCACTTACATTAGATAGGTAATTGGTGCCAGTGGGTATCACTTACAATAGATAGATAATTGGTATCTACCAGTGGGTATCACTTACATTAGATAGATAATTGGTGCCAGTGGGTATCACTTACATTAGATAGATAATTGGTACCAGTGGGTATCACTTACATTAGATAGATAATTGGTACCAGTGGGTATCACTTACATTAGATAGATAATTGGTACCAGTGGGTATCTCTTACATTAGATAGATAATTGGTACCAGTGGGTATCTCTTACATTAGATAGATAATTGGTACCAGTGGGTATCTCTTACATTAGATAGATAATTGGTACCAGTGGGTATCACTTACATTAGACAGATAATTGATACCAGTGGGTATCACTTACATTAGATAGATAATTGGTACCAGAAGGTATCTCTTACATTAGATAGATAATTGGTACCAGTGGGTATCTCTTACATTAGATAGATAATTGGTACCAGTGGGTATCTCTTACATTAGATAGATAATTGGTACCAGTGGGTATCTCTTACATTAGATAGATAATTGGTACCAGTGGGTATCACTTACATTAGATAGATAATTGGTACCAGTGGGTATCTCTTACATTAGATAGATAATTGGTACCAGTGGGTATCACTTACATTAGATAGATAATTGGTAACTACTAATGGGTATCACTTACATTAGATAGATAATTGGTTCCTGTGGGTATCACTTACATTAGATAGATAATTGGTTCCTGTGGGTATCACTTACATTAGATAGATAATTGGTACCAGTGGGTATCTCTTACATTAGATAGATAATTGGTACCAGTGGGTATCACTTACATTAGACAGATAATTGATACCAGTGGGTATCACTTACATTAGATAGATAATTGGTACCAGTGGGTATCACTTACATTAGATAGATAATTGGTACCAGTGGGTATCACTTACATTAGATAGATAATTGGTAACTACTAATGGGTATCACTTACATTAGATAGATAATTGGTACCAGTGGGTATCACTTACATTAGACAGATAATTGATACCAGTGGGTATCACTTACATTAGATAGATAATTGGTACCAGAAGGTATCACTTACATTAGATAGATAATTGGTACCAGTGGGTATCTCTTACATTAGATAGATAATTGGTACCAGTGGGTATCTCTTACATTAGATAGATAATTGGTACCAGTGGGTATCACTTACATTAGATAGATAATTGGTACCAGTGGGTATCTCTTACATTAGATAGATAATTGGTACCAGTGGGTATCACTTACATTAGATAGATAATTGGTACCAGTGGGTATCTCTTACATTAGATAGATAATTGGTACCAGTGGGTATCACTTACATTAGATAGATAATTGGTAACTACTAATGGGTATCACTTACATTAGATAGATAATTGGTTCCTGTGGGTATCACTTACATTAGATAGATAATTGGTTCCTGTGGGTATCACTTACATTAGATAGATAATTGGTACCAGTGGGTATCTCTTACATTAGATAGATAATTGGTACCAGTGGGTATCACTTACATTAGACAGATAATTGATACCAGTGGGTATCTCTTACATTAGATAGATAATTGGTACCAGTGGGTATCACTTACATTAGATAGATAATTGGTACCAGTGGGTATCTCTTACATTAGATAGATAATTGGTACCAGTGGGTATCACTTACATTAGACAGATAATTGATACCAGTGGGTATCACTTACATTAGATAGATAATTGGTACCAGTGGGTATCACTTACATTAGATAGATAATTGGTACCAGTGGGTATCACTTACATTAGATAGATAATTGGTACCAGTGGGTATCACTTACATTAGATAGATAATTGGTACCAGTGGGTATCACTTACATTAGATAGATAATTGGTACCAGTGGGAATCACTTACATTAGATAGATAATTGGTACCAGTGGGTATCACTTACATTAGATAGATAATTGGTTCCTGTGGGTATCACTTACATTAGGTAGAGAATTGGTACCAGTGGGTATCACTTACATTAGATAGATAATTGGTACCAGTGGGTATCACTTACATTAGATAGATAATTGGTACCAGTGGGTATCACTTACATTAGATAGATAATTGGTGCCAGTGGGTATCACTTACATTAGATAGGTAATTGGTACCAGTGGGTATAACTTACATTAGCTAGATAATTGGTACCAGTGGGTATAACTTACATTAGATAGATTATTGGTTCCTGTGGGTATCACTTACATTAGATAGATAATTGGTACCAGTGGGTATCACTTACATTAGATAGATAATTGGTACCAGTGGGTATAACTTACATTAGATAGGTAATTGGTACCAGTGGGTATCACTTACATTAGATAGATAATTGGTTCCTGTGGGTATCACTTACATTAGATAGATAATTGGTACCAGTGGGTATCACTTACATTAGATAGATAATTGGTACCAGTGGGTATAACTTACATTAGATAGATAATTGGTACCAGTGGGTATCACTTACATTAGATAGGTAATTGGTACCAGTGGGTATCACTTACATTAGATAGATAATTGGTACCAGTGGGTATCACTTACATTAGATAGATAATTGGTACCAGTGGGTATCACTTACATTAGATAGATAATTGGTACCAGTGGGTATCACTTACATTAGATAGATAATTGGTACCAGTGGGTATCACTTACATTAGATAGATAATTGGTACCAGTGGGTATCACTTACATTAGATAGATAATTGGTACCAGTGGGTATCACTTACATTAGATAGATAATTGGTATCAGTGGGTATCTCTTACATTAGATAGATAATTGGTGCCAGTGGGTATCTCTTACATTAGATAGATAATTGGTGCCAGTGGGTATCACTTACATTAGATAGGTAATTGGTACCAGTGGGTATCTCTTACATTAGATAGATAATTGGTACCAGTGGGTATCACTTACATTAGATAGATAATTGGTATCAGTGGGTATCTCTTACATTAGATAGATAATTGGTACCAGTGGGTATCTCTTACATTAGATAGATAATTGGTACCAGTGGGTATCACTTACATTAGATAGATAATTGGTGCCAGTGGGTATCACTTATATTAGATAGATAATTGGTACCAGTGGGTATCACTTACATTAGATAGATAATTGGTGCCAGTGGGTATCACTTACATTAGATAGGTAATTGGTACCAGTGGGTATCACTTACATTAGATAGATAATTGGTGCCAGTGGGTATCACTTACATTAGATAGATAATTGGTACCAGTGGGTATCACTTACATTAGATAGATAATTGGTACCAGTGGGTATCACTTACATTAGACAGATAATTGGTACCAGTGGGTATCACTTACATTAGATAGATAATTGGTACCAGTGGGTATCACTTACATTAGATAGATAATTGGTACCAGTGGGTATCACTTACATTAGACAGATAATTGGTACCAGTGGGTATCACTTACATTAGATAGATAATTGGTACCAATGGGTATCACTTACATTAGATAGATAATTGGTTCCAGTGGGTATCTCTTACATTAGATAGATAATTGGTACCAGTGGGTATCACTTACATTAGATAGATAATTGGTACCAGTGGGTATCTCTTACATTAGATAGATAATTGGTATCAGTGGGTATCTCTTACATTAGATAGATAATTGGTATCTACCAGTGGGTATCACTTACATTAGATAGATAATTGGTACCAGTGGGTATCACTTACATTAGATAGATAATTGGTACCAGTGGGTATCACTTACATTAGATAGATAATTGGTACCAGTGGGTATCACTTACATTAGATAGATAATTGGTACCAGTAGGTATCACTTACATTAGATAGATAATTGGTACCAGTGGGTATCACTTACATTAGATAGATAATTGGTACCAGTAGGTATCACTTACATTAGATAGATAATTGGTGCCAGTGGGTATCACTTACATTAGATAGATAATTGGTACCAGTGGTATCACTTACATTAGATAGATAATTGGTGCCAGTGGTATCACTTACATTAGATAGATAATTGGTGCCAGTGGGTATCACTTACATTAGATAGATAATTGGTACCAGTGGGTATCACTTACATTAGATAGATAATTGGTACCAGTGGGTATCACTTACATTAGATAGATAATAGGTACCAGTGGGTATCACTTACATTAGATAGATAATTGGTATCTACCAGTGGGTATCACTTACATTAGATAGATAATTGGTACCAGTAGGTATCACTTACATTAGATAGATAATTGGTACCAGTGGGTATCACTTACATTAGATAGATAATTGGTGCCAGTGGGTATCACTTACATTAGATAGATAATTGGTGCCAGTGGGTATCACTTACATTAGATAGATAATAGGTACCAGTAGGTATCACTTACATTAGATAGATAATTGGTGCCAGTGGGTATCACTTACATTAGATAGATAATTGGTGCCAGTGGGTATCACTTATATTAGATAGGTAATTGGTACCAGTGGGTATCACTTACATTAGATAGATAATTGGTATCTACCAGTGGGTATTACTTACATTAGATAGATAATTGGTGCCAGTGGGTATCACTTACATTAGATAGATAATTGGTGCCAGTGGGTATCACTTATATTAGATAGGTAATTGGTACCAGTGGGTATCACTTACATTAGATAGATAATTGGTATCTACCAGTGGGTATTACTTACATTAGATAGATAATTGGTGCCAGTGGGTATCACTTACATTAGATAGATAATTGGTGCCAGTGGGTATCACTTACATTAGATAGATAATTGGTCCCAGTGGGTGTCACTTACATTAGTAGATAATTGGTACCAAGTGGGTATCTCTTACATTAGATAGATAACTGGTACCAGTGGGTATCACTTACATTAGATAGATAATTGGTGCCAGTGGTATCACTTACATTAGATAGATAATTGGTACCAGTAGGTATCACTTACATTAGATAGATAATTGGTACCAGTGGGTATCACTTACATTAGATAGATAATTGGTACCAGTGGGTATCACTTACATTAGATAGATAATTGGTGCCAGTGGGTATCACTTACATTAGATAGATAATTGGTGCCAGTGGGTATCACTTACATTAGATAGATAATTGGTACCAGTGGGTATCACTTACATTAGATAGATAATTGATACCAGTGGGTATCAGTTACATTAGATAGATAATTGGTACCAGTGGGTATCACTTACATTAGATAGATAATTGATACCAGTGGGTATCACTTACATTAGATAGATAATTGATACCAGTGGGTATCACTTACATTAGATAGATAATTGATACCAGTGGGTATCAGTTACATTAGATAGATAATTGATACCAGTGGGTATCTCTTACATTAGATAGATAATTGGTACCAGTGGGTATCTCTTACATTAGATAGATAATTGGTACCAGTGGGTATCAGTTACATTAGATAAATACTTGGTACCAGTGGGTATCACTTACATTAGATAGATAATTGGTACCAGTGGGTATCACTTACATTAGAAAGATAATTGGTACCAATGGGTATCACTTACATTAGATAGATAATTGATACCAGTGGGTATCAGTTACATTAGATAGATAATTGGTACCAGTGGGTATCACTTACATTAGATAGATAATTGGTACCAGTGGGTATCACTTACATTAGATAGATAATTGGTACCAGTGGGTATCTCTTACATTAGATAGATAATTGGTACTAGTGGGTATCACTTACATTAGATAGATAATTGATACCAGTGGGTATCACTTACATTAGTAGATAATTGGTACCTACCAGTGGGTATCACTTACATTAGATAGATAATTGGTGCCAGTGGGTATCACTTACATTAGATAGATAATTGGTACCAGGGGGTATTGTGAAGGCCCCGCCGCAGGCACCCGCCCCTGTAGCGTTAGGGGGGCGCCTACCAGGTCATTTACACCGGACCGGCCTCAGAGGACCACCGGACAGACCTGGGCCGTTTGCCACTGGATCTAGCTGCACTACCCAGAGGAGGAGAGCGGTCAACCGGATTGGAAGACCTCCAGGTGCAGCCAGCCCAATGGGGAGCAGTGACCTGGGTAGGGACTCGCACTTCTACCCACTGGAACAGGTCACCACGGAGCAGGTATCGTCCCCTCTGCTGCAAAGTCTCTGCTGGGCAGGCACTAACCCCTCTGCCTTATGCTGGGGAACAGGTTCAGGTCCCTCTGCAGCAATGCGCGCCTCCTCCTGGCAGGAACTCACCCCTCTGCCGAGATAAAACGACACCGCCTTTATAAAGGCGCTTTTGGCTACACGGGCCTGGGGTCATATATCCCCCACCGCCCCCCAATAACAGAGCCTAAACATCTGCTTTACGGGTAGTGAAAACACATCTAAGTTTATTGAAATGGAGTACCATACGTTTAACAGCCTTCATTCAACTTGTGGTGACATGATTATAACAAAATATCATAATACACAGTAGACAAGACATACAACAAACATAACAGGGTCTAACAATTTTATGATGTAAGATGGGGGAGTGTAATTAAAACATTGGAGAGAAACTGACAGTTCCAGAATGCCCCAGAATGCAACAGTGCCCTATTTGCATACTCACAGCAATGCTGCAATGTAGGTCACCAACCAACAGATGGCAGTGCCTAGTACAATGCTGCAATGCAAGGTTCAACCAATAGATGGCAGAGCATAGTACAATGCTGCAATACAAGCTTCAACCAATAGATGGCAGGGCATAGCACAATGCTGCAATGCAAGATTCAACCAATAGATGGTAGGGCAGAGCACAATGCTGCAATGCAAGTTTCAATCCAATAGATGGCGAGGTTGAGGTCAAAGGACTTGAGACAGGAAAAGTCCATAGCAGATGTATTGCTGGAATGTCCATGGAATCCCACAGTCCTCATATACCACAGGGACATAAAAGTTCAACCTCCTGTTCCGTCACAGGTATCACTTACATTAGATAGATAATTGGTACCAGTGGGTATCACTTACATTAGATAGATAATTGGTGCCAGTGGGTATCACTTACATTAGATAGATAATTGGTGCCAGTGGGTATCTCTTACATTAGATAGATAATTGGTACCAGTGGGTATCACTTACATTAGATAGATAATTGATACCAGTGGGTATCACTTACATTAGTAGATAATTGATACCAGTGGGTATTACTTACATTAGATAGATAATTGATACCAGTGGGTATCACTTACATTAGATAGATAATTGGTACTAGTGGGTATCACTTACATTAGATAGATAACTGGTACCAGTGGGTATCACTTACATTAGATAGATAACTTGGTACCCAGTGGGTATCACTTACATTAGATAGATAATTGATACCAGTGGGTATCACTTACATTAGATAGATAATTCGAACCTTATCATGGGGGATCACTTGCACTAGGTAAGAGGGGATCACTGGTATTAGTTAAGAGAGGGGATCACTTGCATTAGGTAAGAGGGGATCACTGGTATTAGGTGATTGAGTGTATTTTTCAATATTTGGGATATTATTATTCTATTCAGACCACAGGGCCCCAGGATCCGCGCATTCTGGTTTTCTTAGGAAGGACGACTCCATTGTGAGGTATGTCTATTTCCATGGACTTGTAACCAGAACTAATTACAGATTAACCAGACCACACAGAATTGATCCATAGGGGCCATTCGCATATTCTTCCCAGAGTGAGGTAAGTAGGGGGGTATTATTAGTAGGGGGTGGTGTCCCTTTAAGACACTTGAGTTAGTGAATGTTATGATTATTACAAGGGCTAGAAATGTGTCAGTGACAGAGGAAATGTTCAGAGAACAGAAAGGAGAAGTCAGTGTCCGTCCTAAGTCACCGAGGAGAGAGGCTACCGCTCAGGGTGAGGGGCACAATCTCTAACACAGGGTGAGGGGCACAATCTCTAACACAGGGTGAGGGGCACAATCTCTATCACAGGGTGAGGGGCAGAATCTCCAGAGCAGGGTGAGGCGCAGAATCACCAGCACAGGGTGAGGGGCAGAATTTCCAGCTCAGGGTATCTGGGGCACAATCTCTATCACAGGGTGAGGGGCACAATCTCTAACACAGGGTGAGGGGCACAATCTCTATCACAGGGTGAGGGGCACAATCTCTAACACAGGGTGAGGGGCAGAATCTCTAACACAGGGTGAGGGGCAGAATCTCTAACACAGGGTGAGGGGCACAATCTCTAACACAGGGTGAGGGGCAGAATCTCTAACACAGGGTGAGGGGCAGAATCTCCAGCACAGGGTGAGGGGCAGAATCTCTAACAAAGGGTGAGGGGCAGAATCTCCAGCACAGGGTGAGGGGCAGAATCTCCAGCACAGGGCGAGGGGCAGAATCTCTAACACAGGGCGAGGGGCAGAATCTCTAATACAGGGTGAGGGGCACAATCTCTAACACAGGGTGAGGGGCAGAATCTCTAACACAGGGTGAGGGGCAGAATCTCCAGCACAGGGTGAGGGGCAGAATCTCTAACACAGGGTGAGGGGCAGAATCTCCAGCACAGGGTGAGGGGCAGAATCTCCAGCACAGGGCGAGGGGCAGAATCTCTAACACAGGGCGAGGGGCAGAATCTCTAACACAGGGTGAGGGGCACAATCTCTAACACAGGGTGAGGGGCAGAATCTCTAACACAGGGTGAGGGGCAGAATCTCCAGCACAGGGTGAGGGGCAGAATCTCCAGCACAGGGTGAGGGGCAGAATCTCTAACACAGGGCGAGGGGCAGAATCTCTAACACAGGGTGAGGGGCAGAATCTCTAACACAGGGTGAGGGGCAGAATCTCTAACACAGGGTGAGGGGCAGAATCTCCAGCACAGGGCGAGGGGCAGAATCTCTAACACAGGGCGAGGGGCAGAATCTCTAACACAGGGTGAGGGGCAGAATCTCTAGCTCAGGGTGAGGGGCAGAATCTCCATAGCAGGGTGAGGGGGCACAATCTCTAACACAGGGTGAGGGGCAGAATCTCCAGAGCAGGGTATCTGGGGCAGAATTTCAGGAATCATCAACTCAGCTGTCACTGAGTGTTTGGAAGGACTAACATCAGGTAGGATTATTATATTATACTATATTACTTTATATTATACTAATAATGATATTATATAATAGTATACTATAGTCTATTGTATTATACTGTATTATATTATACTATATTATATATCAGTATATTATACTATATTACTTTATGCTATACTAATAATGATATTATATAATACTATACTATATTATACTATATTATATATCAGTATATTATACTATATTACTTTATGCTATACTAATAATTATATTATATAATAGTATACTATGGTATATAATATTATTTTATATTATATATATATATATATATACTAGCAGTATTGGCACAGCTTTGCCCGTGAGACTAATAAAAAAAACAAAACAAACCTCCTCCCTCAAAAAACGTCCCATGCAGTTGTATGTATGACACAGATAGTGATACGTGTCTGGCGGTAATAGTGTTAATATAATAAAAGTGGATTTACGTGTAGGACTATCCCCCCTGGCATCCAGGTAAATCCAGACAGGACACAATGTTCTTACTGACTGGACTGGTGAATATTCAGTTCCTAGACATTTCAATTCCAGAGCAGTCTGCAGCACATTGCACTGCAGTGCGTTACACAACTCTCCACCAGTGACTGTGTGTGTACGTGTGTGAGCGTGTGAGTGAGAGTATGTGTGCCTGAGCACGTGTGTGTTTTTTGCGTGTAGTGCGTTTTTCATGTGGTGTTTTGAGTTTTTCATATAAAATTTTGTACATAGCATTTTGTGTTTTTCCCATAGTGTACAGTGTTGTTCCCATAGTGTATAGTGTTTTGAGTACAGAGTTTTGCCTATACCTTATTGTGTATTGTGGTTTGTGTGTTACATTTTACGTATAGCATTTTGTACATAGTATATAGCAGTTTGTACATAGTATATAGCATTTTGTACATAGTATATAGCATTTTGTGAGAACCATAGGAGTGTGCAATGAGTTGTGTATCCTTGTAGTCATCAAGTCGTTAATGAGAGTAAAACCCATGTCATTTCTGTTTTCATTAAGTTAACACAACTGTAACACAACTGTAACACAACTGTAACACAACTATAACACAACTGTAATGATGTGAATACAAACGATGTGTGAAATGCGCATCTGAACAGGGAAGATAGGGTCTCTCTCCTGGAGTCTGAGGTCCTTGTGTTGTGATAAGATGAATGGGATCTGGTTATTTCAACTGCTCTTTACCGACTGTCACTTTCACCAACATCAAAACACAGTCTTCCTGGTCTGCATCAATCAGTCCAGTCTAGTCTTTTAGTATAACATAGCTCACCTGGTCTGTATCACTAAGTCTAGTCTAGTGATGTACTATAACACAGCTCACCTGGTCTGTATCACTAAGTCTAGTCTATTGATGTACTGTAACACAGCTCACCTGGTCTGTATCACTAAGTCTAGTCTAGTCCTGTAGTATAACACAGCTCACCTGGTCTGTATCACTAAGTCTAGTCTAGTCCTGTAGTATAACACAGCTCACCTGGTCTGTATCACAAAGTCTAGTCTAGTCCTGTACTATAACACAGCTCACCGGGTCTGTATCACTAAGACTAGTCTAGTGATGTACTATAACACAGCTCACCTGGTCTGTATCACTAAGTCTAGTCTAGTCCTGTAGTATGACACAGCTCACCTGGTCTGTATCACTAAGTCTTGTCTAGTGATGTACTATAACACAGCTCACCTGGTCTGTATCACTAAGTCTAGCCTAGTCCTGTAGTATAACACAGCTCACCTGGTCTGTATCACTAAGTCTAGTCTAGTGATGTACTATAACACAGCTCACCTGGTCTGTATCACTAAGTCTAGTCTAGTCCTGTAGTATAACACAGATCCCCTGGTCTGTATCACTAAGTCTAGTCTAGTGATGTACTATAACACAGCTCACCTGGTCTGTATCACTAAGTCTAGTCTAGTCCTGTAGTATAACACAGCTCATCTGGTCTGTATCACTAAGTCTAGTCTAGTCCTGTAATATAACACAGATCACCTGGTCTGTATCACTAAGTCTAGTCTAGTCCTGTAGTATAACACAGATCACCTGGTCTGTATCACTAAGTCTAGTCTAGTCCTGTAGTATAATACAGATCACCTGGTCTGTATCACTAAGTCTAGTCTAGTGATGTACTATAACACAGCTCACCTGGTCTGTATCACTAAGTCTAGTCTAGTCTTGTAGTATAACACAGATCACCTGGTCTGTATCACTAAGTCTAGTCTAGTCCTGTAGTATAACACAGATCACCTGGTCTGTATCACTAAATCTAGTCTAGTCCTGTAGTATAGCACAGATCACCTGGTCTGTATCACTAAGTCTAGTCTAGTCCTGTAGTATAACACAGATCCCCTGGTCTGTATCACTAAGTCTAGTCTAGTGATGTACTATAACACAGCTCACCTGGTCTGTATCACTAAGTCTAGTCTAGTCCTGTAGTATAGCACAGATCACCTGGTCTGTATCACTAAGTCTAGTCTAGTCCTGTAGTATAACACAGATCACCTGGTCTGTATCACTAAGTCTAGTCTAGTCCTGTAGTATAACGCAGATCACCTGGTCTGTATCACTAAGTCTAGTCTAGTCCTGTAGTATAACACAGATCACCTGGTCTGTATCACTAAGTCTAGTCTAGTAATCTACTATAACACAGCTCACCTGGTCTGTATCACTAAGTCTAGTCTAGTCCTGTAGTATAACACAGATCCCCTGGTCTGTATCACTAAGTCTAGTCTAGTGATGTACTATAACACAGCTCACCTGGTCTGTATCACTAAGTCTAGTCTAGTCCTGTAGTATAGCACAGATCACCTGGTCTGTATCACTAAGTCTAGTCTAGTCCTGTAGTATAACACAGCTCCCCTGGTCTGTATCACTAAGTCTAGTCTAGTCCTGTAGTATAGCACAGATCACCTGGTCTGTATCACTAAGTCTAGTCTAGTCCTGTAGTATAATACAGATCACCTGGTCTGTATCACTAAGTCTAGTCTAGTCCTGTAGTATAATACAGATCACCTGGTCTGTATCACTAAGTCTAGTCTAGTCCTGTAGTATAACACAGATCACCTGGTCTGTATCACTAAGTCTAGTCTAGTCTTGTAGTATAACACAGCTCACCTTGTCTGTATCACTAAGTCTAGTCTAGTCCTGTAGTATAACACAGATCACCTGGTCTGTATCACTAAGTCTAGTCTAGTCCTGTAGTATAACACAGATCCCCTGGTCTGTATCACTAAGTCTAGTCTAGTGATGTACTATAACACAGCTCACCTGGTCTGTATCACTAAGTCTAGTCTAGTCCTGTAGTATAGCACAGATCACCTGGTCTGTATCACTAAGTCTAGTCTAGTCCTGTAGTATAACACAGATCACCTGGTCTGTATCACTAAGTCTAGTCTAGTCCTGTAGTATAACACAGATCACCTGGTCTGTATCACTAAGTCTAGTCTAGTAATCTACTATAACACAGCTCACCTGGTCTGTATCACTAAGTCTAGTCTAGTCCTGTAGTATAACACAGATCCCCTGGTCTGTATCACTAAGTCTAGTCTAGTGATGTACTATAACACAGCTCACCTGGTCTGTATCACTAAGTCTAGTCTAGTCCTGTAGTATAGCACAGATCACCTGGTCTGTATCACTAAGTCTAGTCTAGTCCTGTAGTATAACACAGCTCCCCTGGTCTGTATCACTAAGTCTAGTCTAGTCCTGTAGTATAGCACAGATCACCTGGTCTGTATCACTAAGTCTAGTCTAGTCCTGTAGTATAATACAGATCACCTGGTCTGTATCACTAAGTCTAGTCTAGTCCTGTAGTATAATACAGATCACCTGGTCTGTATCACTAAGTCTAGTCTAGTCCTGTAGTATAACACAGATCACCTGGTCTGTATCACTAAGTCTAGTCTAGTCTTGTAGTATAACACAGCTCACCTTGTCTGTATCACTAAGTCTAGTCTAGTCCTGTAGTATAACACAGATCACCTGGTCTGTATCACTAAGTCTAGTCTAGTCCTGTAGTATAACACAGATCCCCTGGTCTGTATCACTAAGTCTAGTCTAGTCCTGTAGTATAACACAGATCCCCTGGTCTGTATCACTAAGTCTAGTCTAGTCCTGTAGGATAACACAGATCACCTGGTCTGTATCACTAAGTCTAGTCTAGTCCTGTAGTATAACACAGATCACCTGGTCTGTATCACTAAGTCTAGTCTAATGATGTACTATAACACAGATCACCTGGTCTGTATCACTAAGTCTAGTCTAGTCCTGTAGTATAACACAGCTCACCTGGTCTGTATCACTAAGTCTAGTCTAGTCCTGTAGTATAGCACAGATCACCTGGTCTGTATCACTAAGTCTAGTCTAGTCCTGTAGTATGACACAGCTCACCTGGTCTGTATCACTAAGTCTAGTCTAGTCTTGTAGTATAACACAGCTCCCCTGGTCTGTATCACTAAGTCTAGTCTAGTCCTGTAGTATAACGCAGATCACCTGGTCTGTATCACTAAGTCTAGTCTAGTCCTGTAGTATAATACAGATCACCTGGTCTGTATCACTAAGTCTAGTCTAGTGATGTGCTATAACACAGATCCCCTGGTCTGTATCACTAAGTCTAGTCTAGTCCTGTAGTATAACACAGATCACCTGGTCTGTATCACTAAGTCTAGTCTAGTCCTGTAGTATAACGCAGATCACCTGGTCTGTATCACTAAGTCTAGTCTAGTCCTGTAGTATAACACAGATCACCTGGTCTGTATAACTAAGTCTAGTCTAGTCCTGTAGTATAACGCAGATCACCTGGTCTGTATCACTAAGTCTAGTCTAGTGATGTACTATAACACAGATCACCTGGTCTGTATCACTAAGTCTAGTCTAGTCCTGTAGAATAACACAGATCCCCTGGTCTGTATCACTAAGTCTAGTCTAGTCCTGTAGGATAACACAGATCACCTGGTCTGTATCACTAAGTCTAGTCTAGTCCTGTAGTATAACACAGATCACCTGGTCTGTATCACTAAGTCTAGTCTAGTGATGTACTATAACACAGATCACCTGGTCTGTATCACTAAGTCTAGTCTAGTCCTGTAGTATAACACAGATCACCTGGTCTGTATCACTAAATCTAGTCTAGTCCTGTAGTATAGCACAGATCACCTGGTCTGTATCACTAAGTCTAGTCTAGTCCTGTAGTATAACACAGATCCCCTGGTCTGTATCACTAAGTCTAGTCTAGTGATGTACTATAACACAGCTCACCTGGTCTGTATCACTAAGTCTAGTCTAGTCCTGTAGTATAGCACAGATCACCTGGTCTGTATCACTAAGTCTAGTCTAGTCCTGTAGTATAACACAGATCACCTGGTCTGTATCACTAAGTCTAGTCTAGTCCTGTAGTATAACGCAGATCACCTGGTCTGTATCACTAAGTCTAGTCTAGTCCTGTAGTATAACACAGATCACCTGGTCTGTATCACTAAGTCTAGTCTAGTAATCTACTATAACACAGCTCACCTGGTCTGTATCACTAAGTCTAGTCTAGTCCTGTAGTATAACACAGATCCCCTGGTCTGTATCACTAAGTCTAGTCTAGTGATGTACTATAACACAGCTCACCTGGTCTGTATCACTAAGTCTAGTCTAGTCCTGTAGTATAGCACAGATCACCTGGTCTGTATCACTAAGTCTAGTCTAGTCCTGTAGTATAACACAGCTCCCCTGGTCTGTATCACTAAGTCTAGTCTAGTCCTGTAGTATAGCACAGATCACCTGGTCTGTATCACTAAGTCTAGTCTAGTCCTGTAGTATAATACAGATCACCTGGTCTGTATCACTAAGTCTAGTCTAGTCCTGTAGTATAATACAGATCACCTGGTCTGTATCACTAAGTCTAGTCTAGTCCTGTAGTATAACACAGATCACCTGGTCTGTATCACTAAGTCTAGTCTAGTCTTGTAGTATAACACAGCTCACCTTGTCTGTATCACTAAGTCTAGTCTAGTCCTGTAGTATAACACAGATCACCTGGTCTGTATCACTAAGTCTAGTCTAGTCCTGTAGTATAACACAGATCCCCTGGTCTGTATCACTAAGTCTAGTCTAGTGATGTACTATAACACAGCTCACCTGGTCTGTATCACTAAGTCTAGTCTAGTCCTGTAGTATAGCACAGATCACTTGGTCTGTATCACTAAGTCTAGTCTAGTCCTGTAGTATAACACAGATCACCTGGTCTGTATCACTAAGTCTAGTCTAGTCCTGTAGTATAACGCAGATCACCTGGTCTGTATCACTAAGTCTAGTCTAGTCCTGTAGTATAACACAGATCACCTGGTCTGTATCACTAAGTCTAGTCTAGTAATCTACTATAACACAGCTCACCTGGTCTGTATCACTAAGTCTAGTCTAGTCCTGTAGTATAACACAGATCCCCTGGTCTGTATCACTAAGTCTAGTCTAGTGATGTACTATAACACAGCTCACCTGGTCTGTATCACTAAGTCTAGTCTAGTCCTGTAGTATAGCACAGATCACCTGGTCTGTATCACTAAGTCTAGTCTAGTCCTGTAGTATAACACAGCTCCCCTGGTCTGTATCACTAAGTCTAGTCTAGTCCTGTAGTATAGCACAGATCACCTGGTCTGTATCACTAAGTCTAGTCTAGTCCTGTAGTATAATACAGATCACCTGGTCTGTATCACTAAGTCTAGTCTAGTCCTGTAGTATAATACAGATCACCTGGTCTGTATCACTAAGTCTAGTCTAGTCCTGTAGTATAACACAGATCACCTGGTCTGTATCACTAAGTCTAGTCTAGTCTTGTAGTATAACACAGCTCACCTTGTCTGTATCACTAAGTCTAGTCTAGTCCTGTAGTATAACACAGATCACCTGGTCTGTATCACTAAGTCTAGTCTAGTCCTGTAGTATAACACAGATCCCCTGGTCTGTATCACTAAGTCTAGTCTAGTCCTGTAGGATAACACAGATCACCTGGTCTGTATCACTAAGTCTAGTCTAGTCCTGTAGTATAACACAGATCACCTGGTCTGTATCACTAAGTCTAGTCTAGTGATGTACTATAACACAGATCACCTGGTCTGTATCACTAAGTCTAGTCTAGTCCTGTAGTATAACACAGCTCACCTGGTCTGTATCACTAAGTCTAGTCTAGTCCTGTAGGATAACACAGATCACCTGGTCTCTATCACTAAGTCTAGTCTAGTCCTGTACTATAACACAGCTCACCTGGTCTGTGTCACTAAGTCTAGTCTATTGATGTACTATAACACAGATCCCCTGGTCTGTATCACTAAGTCTAGTCTAGTCCTGTAGGATAACACAGATCACCTGGTCTGTATCACTAAGTCTAGTCTAGTCCTGTAGTATAACACAGATCCCCTGGTCTGTATCACTAAGTCTAGTCTAGTCCTGTAGGATAACACAGATCACCTGGTCTGTATCACTAAGTCTAGTCTAGTCCTGTAGTATAACACAGATCACCTGGTCTGTATCACTAAGTCTAGTCTAGTGATGTACTATAACACAGATCACCTGGTCTGTATCACTAAGTCTAGTCTAGTCCTGTAGTATAACACAGCTCACCTGGTCTGTATCACTAAGTCTAGTCTAGTCCTGTAGTATAGCACAGATCACCTGGTCTGTATCACTAAGTCTAGTCTAGTCCTGTAGTATGACACAGCTCACCTGGTCTGTATCACTAAGTCTAGTCTAGTCTTGTAGTATAACACAGCTCCCCTGGTCTGTATCACTAAGTCTAGTCTAGTCCTGTAGTATAACGCAGATCACCTGGTCTGTATCACTAAGTCTAGTCTAGTCCTGTAGTATAATACAGATCACCTGGTCTGTATCACTAAGTCTAGTCTAGTGATGTGCTATAACACAGATCCCCTGGTCTGTATCACTAAGTCTAGTCTAGTCCTGTAGTATAACACAGATCACCTGGTCTGTATCACTAAGTCTAGTCTAGTCCTGTAGTATAACGCAGATCACCTGGTCTGTATCACTAAGTCTAGTCTAGTCCTGTAGTATAACACAGATCACCTGGTCTGTATAACTAAGTCTAGTCTAGTCCTGTAGTATAACGCAGATCACCTGGTCTGTATCACTAAGTCTAGTCTAGTGATGTACTATAACACAGATCACCTGGTCTGTATCACTAAGTCTAGTCTAGTCCTGTAGAATAACACAGATCCCCTGGTCTGTATCACTAAGTCTAGTCTAGTCCTGTAGGATAACACAGATCACCTGGTCTGTATCACTAAGTCTAGTCTAGTCCTGTAGTATAACACAGATCACCTGGTCTGTATCACTAAGTCTAGTCTAGTGATGTACTATAACACAGATCACCTGGTCTGTATCACTAAGTCTAGTCTAGTCCTGTAGTATAACACAGCTCACCTGGTCTGTATCACTAAGTCTAGTCTAGTCCTGTAGTATAGCACAGATCACCTGGTCTGTATCACTAAGTCTAGTCTAGTCCTGTAGTATAACACAGCTCACCTGGTCTGTATCACTAAGTCTAGTCTAGTCTTGTAGTATAACACAGCTCCCCTGGTCTGTATCACTAAGTCTAGTCTAGTCCTGTAGTATAACGCAGATCACCTGGTCTGTATCACTAAGTCTAGTCTAGTCCTGTAGTATAATACAGATCACCTGGTCTGTATCACTAAGTCTAGTCTAGTGATGTGCTATAACACAGATCCCCTGGTCTGTATCACTAAGTCTAGTCTAGTCCTGTAGTATAACACAGATCACCTGGTCTGTATCACTAAGTCTAGTCTAGTCCTGTAGTATAACGCAGATCACCTGGTCTGTATCACTAAGTCTAGTCTAGTCCTGTAGTATAACACAGATCACCTGGTCTGTATAACTAAGTCTAGTCTAGTCCTGTAGTATAACGCAGATCACCTGGTCTGTATCACTAAGTCTAGTCTAGTGATGTACTATAACACAGATCACCTGGTCTGTATCACTAAGTCTAGTCTAGTCCTGTAGAATAACACAGATCCCCTGGTCTGTATCACTAAGTCTAGTCTAGTCCTGTAGGATAACACAGATCACCTGGTCTGTATCACTAAGTCTAGTCTAGTCCTGTAGTATAACACAGATCACCTGGTCTGTATCACTAAGTCTAGTCTAGTGATGTACTATAACACAGATCACCTGGTCTGTATCACTAAGTCTAGTCTAGTCCTGTAGTATAACACAGCTCACCTGGTCTGTATCACTAAGTCTAGTCTAGTCCTGTAGTATAATACAGCTCACCTGGTCTGTATCACTAAGTCTAGTCTAGTCCTGTAGTATAGCACATATCACCTGGTCTGTATCACTAAGTCTAGTCTAGTCCTGTAGTATAACACAGATCACCTGGTCTCTATCACTAAGTCTAGTCTAGTCCTGTAGTATAACACAGCTCACCTGGTCTGTATCACTAAGTCTAGTCTAGTCCTGTAGTATAACACAGATCACCTGGTCTGTATCACTAAGTCTAGTCTAGTCTTGTAGTATAACACAGCTCACCTGGTCTGTATCACTAAGTCTAGTCTAGTCCTGTAGTATAACACAGATCACCTGGTCTCTATCACTAAGTCTAGTCTAGTCCTGTAGTATAACACAGCTCACCTGGTCTGTATCACTAAGTCTAGTCTAGTCCTGTAGGATAACACAGATCACCTGGTCTCTATCACTAAGTCTAGTCTAGTCCTGTACTATAACACAGCTCACCTGGTCTGTGTCACTAAGTCTAGTCTATTGATGTACTATAACACAGATCCCCTGGTCTGTATCACTAAGTCTAGTCTAGTCCTGTAGGATAACACAGATCACCTGGTCTGTATCATTATCACTAAGTCTAGTCTAGTCCTGTAGTATAACACAGATCACCTGTCTGTATCACTAAGTCTAGTCTAGTCCTGTAGTATAACACAGATCACCTGGTCTGTATCACTAAGTCTAGTCTAGTCTGTACTATAACACAGATCACCTGGTCTGTATCACTAAGTCTAGTCTAATGATGTACTATAACATAGCTCACCTGGTCTATATCACTAAATCTAGTCTAGACCTGTAGTATAACACGTTCACCTGGTCTGTGTCACTAAGTCTAGTCTAGTCCTGTAATCTAACAAAACAAATTAAACTGCTTCAGTTTGGGAGGTGATACCTGTACATGGATTGAGAACTAGTTAAATGATAAATGGCAGAGATCGATTATTTAACCATCAAGTTGGTCTAAAGTTATAAGTGGGGTGCCATTCGGTCCTGGGCTCAATGCTTTTTAATTGTTTATTAATGATCTAGAAGTGGAAATTGAAAGTACATCTCAATATTTGCTGATGACACTAAGCTGTGTAAGGAAATACATACAGAGCTGGATGTAATGTATATTAGTGTATAGATTGTACACACAGGAGTCATATAGAACACTAAGCTGTGTAAGGAAATACATACAGAACTGGATGGTTTATCTCTGCAGAACAATTTAGGATAAACTGAGTGAATGGGCAGAAAAGTGCCATGACAGTGTATAGTTACACATTTGAGAATGTATATGTAATTGCTACTTTTGAGACTCATTGCTAGAGAATATCTGGGGGGTCATTGTAAACGTTAAAGTTAACTTGTAAGCAGTGACCAGTGTCAAATAGCAGTAGCACAACCAAACAAAATCCTGTCTTGTATAAAAAGAGTTATTGAAGCAAGAGTGGATAACATTATTTTGCCATTATACAAATCATTGGTAAGACCTCACCTTGAGTATGCAGTGCAGTTTTGGGCACCAGTTCTGAAACAGGATATACTAAAACTAGAGAGGGTACAGCGGAGAGCAACAAAATTAATTAAGGGAATGGAGGACTTGACGTATGAGGAATGACTAGACAAACTTGGTTTATTTACTGTAGAGAAAAGACGACTAAGAGGAGACCTTATCACATTGTACAAGTATATGAAGAGGGTCAATACAAGGATTTGTATGGTGAGCTATTCATTCCAAGGCCTGATAAATAGCTTAGGGGCCTCCCTTATGATGAGATGAATGGAGGTTTCAGCTTCAGCAGAGGAATGGGTTTTTTTACAGTAAGGTCTGTTATAGTGTGGAATTAATTTCCCAAGCATGTGGTAATGGCAGATACAATGGATAAATTTAAGAGTTTAGACGCATTTCTAGCAAGAAGGAAGGTATTGTGTATTAGTAGGTAAAATCAGAAGTTCTGGTAAACTAATACTCATTTTGGAGTCGGAAAGATAATATAATTCTCATTTTCTGAGTTATAATGAGGCGAAGGTTAAACTTGACCGACTTGTGCTTTTTTCAACCTAATTTATAGTATAACTGTGCTGGAGTGAATCTGACTGCCCTTTGCTGAATTCACTAAAGTTCCACTGTGCCAGCTACAATCATCATATTTCTCTGTGCCAGCTAGATGTGTGTTCCCCATGCCATCCATACAGATCCCATTAACTCTATGTTATGTTTTTCAGGCTTATAATGGAACGCCACACCTGGCTATTCACACTGATACTAGCAGTAGTATTCAGAATGGGTTTGTCTCAGACAGAGGTGTGCCAAGCACCCAATGGCAGAGATGGCCTGGCAGGAAAACCCGGACGAGATGGACGACCTGGAGAGAAAGGGGAGAGGAGGAGAACAAGGTAAGGACATTGTAATAGACACGATTCCTGACACCAAAACCCTGGTGTGACCTGAACAATTCTCACTGTGTAAAGATAATAACTGACATTGTCCTTCAGAACAGGAAAGAAAATCTTATGCACTTGAAGCACCAGATAATAATACAGTAACATAGTAAATAAAGTTGAAAAAAGACACAAGTCCATCATGTTCAACCTTTGCCTCATAACCCAGAGACATGAGAATGATGTAGCTTTCTTGCTGGCAAATAAGTTGGTCTTTATCTGAACTTTCTGTTTTGCCTACTTATACACAGTATAACCCTGTATGTTCCCGCATGCTAGAAATGTATCTAATCTTCTCTTTATTTTCATTACCACATCCTTGGGCAAGGGATTCCACAATATAACCGACCTTACTGTAAATAACCCCTTCCTCTACTGAAGATGAAACTCCTTTCCTCTAATCTCAAGGGGTGTCCCCTGGTCACCTGATTAGCTCACCTCAGAGATCCTTGTATTGACCTCTCATATACCTGTACATTGTGATAAGGTCTCCTCTTATCATATTTTCTCTAGAATAAATAAAACAAGTTTGTCTAGTCGTTCCTCATACGTCAAGTCCTCCATTCCCCTAATTCATTTTGTTGCTCTTTCCTGTACCCTCTGTGCCCAAAACTGCACTGTATATTTGAGGTGAGGTCTTACCAATGATTTGTACAGTGGCAAAATTATATTATCCACTCTTGTTTCAATACCCCTTTGTTTGCTTTTTCTACTGCTATTGACACTGGTCCTCTAACTTCATAAGTGGCACTGGGATTTTTTCTTCACATTTTCTTCTTATCAAACCAATTCTGTATCAAACCAATGCTGTGTTATCGTCTGACACTGAAACGCAATTCTATATATTTAGTTATTTATTTGTTGTATTTTATGAATTTACAGGTCAGCTGCTTGTTTTTTACTGCTATTGTGTTGAGTATCAGTCAAGGACAGCCTGGAAGTGATCCCATTAATATCCTTGTAAATATGCACAAGAAAGCCCATGCAGATAGAGAAAGATAGAGGACGATACAGAGTGGCTATCATTTGGTGGGGGAGGTAAGAGTGAACGAGGTGGACTGGCTGAAGATGTATTTACCCTAGAGCAAGAAGGGTGGTGGTGAGCTAGTTGTTTCACTTGTCATCAAACTTCTAGCCTCCAGCTGGATTTCTTTATTCCTCCTCCTCCTTTTTGATCTTTGCACTGCTTCTTGTTGCCTTTCTGGAGAGTCAGGGGGTACAGCAACAGAGGTGCTAGATTTCTGTAATGGGTGTTTGGCTTTAATATGTTTGGAGTAAATGTCATGGTGTCTGTGTTTCATGTGTGTTATCAGGGCGCTTGTGCCAAAGTGTGTTCTCTCTTTTCCCGTCTCACTGACTTGTCACAAATTGTGCACAGTGCCATTGCTGATGACTGCATCGTACCTGCCCCAAGATAAAAATAGTCCCCCACACCCATGCCTTCTGGTGGGAGGGACAAGGTGGAGAAGAATGGCCTCTTTCTTCTTGTCCTCCACATTCCCCTTCACTTTCTGTGGTTGCGGATAATGTTGCTGCTACTGCCTCAGATTTAGCACTGCAACTAGGACCAGGAGTATTTCTACTGCTGACAAGTGGAACCTGTCCTAGTAAGGCATTACTTGATGACCCCATTCCCACTGTGACCACGGTGGTCTGTGGTACACTAGCCTGCTCCTCTGCACCCTGCTGCCCTTGCATCTCAGCATCAGAATGAATTAGAGCAGTTGCAAATTCCTCTAATTTCAAGATGTCCTTGCTATTGGTGGTGGTGATGCCCATCCTCACCCCTGTCTCCCATTCCTTCTCAGTTTGGGATAAAAAATCCATCAATGTCTCTTCCACCCCAGCTTGCCCACCATCCTCATCACCACCACCAGTCCCTCCATGCTGCTGATTCTTTATTACTGACATCTCACATGTTGGAGGAGGTGATGAGAAATGTGACAAAGGGTCCCCTAATGTCACACTTGCAATTTCTTAGTGATGTGAAGAAGGCAGACTGGCAGCAGTAGCAGCAGGCACAGGCAGCTGATCTGCGCTCCTGCTGGTGGTGGTGGTATTATTGCTGCTAGGAAACAATTTTTCCTTCTTCAGGAACATGTTCCACCTGGACAATGCCGAGAGGGGAAGGAAACTCCCAGGTTCAGAGGAATGGTGTGTGCTCCTTTGAATGAGAGTCTGGATGCTCTGCATTGCTTCCTCTACCACTCACCTAATGCTAGTCCCACTGGCTGCTTCACCGTCGTTGTTACTAGTACTACCACAAACACCAACCACATCAACAATAGGATACAGGTTACTGCAAACCACATATTGGAAGACAATGGGGCTGGTGGTGGACGGGCACATAATACAAAGTGGCACAATGGGAACAATACACAAGTTATACAGTGGGAACATAAACATGGACGACAAAGGACTATAAACAGCAAACATGATTACATCACACGTAACTACATCACTACATAATTACATCACTACATGATTACATCACACATAACTACATCTCTACATAATTACATCACACATAACTACATCACTACATAATTACATCACTACATGATTACATCACACATAACTACATCACTACATAATTACATCACTACATGATTACATCACACATAACTACATCCCTACATAATTACATCACTACATAATTACATCACACGTAACTACATCACTACATAATTACATCACTACATGATTACATCACACGTAACTACATCCCTACATAATTAAATAGCAAACATCAGACCAGAGAGGGGGGTTGGACCCCAGCCCCTCCAGAAGCTCAGGGCATTTTGGTTTCTGTGACAAGGGGCAAAAGGGCAGTGTTTAGACTTTGGGGGAGACTATAACCCATTTCAGGGGGTGGACCTCAGCCCCCTTCAGGAACCCCAGTGATGGAAGGTTCCATCATAATGATTACCCCTCCTTCACTCCTAACACTAACAAGCTGCTGAATTATAGTAGTAGTACTGGCACTGGGATGACTGCTTGGGGATGGCAAGTGTGACTTAGGGTCCCCTGATATCAGCCTTGGAAACATCTTCCCCCTCCTGAGTATTACAAGACACACTAGCAGCGGACACGGTACTGGTGGCAGCAGGGGCAGCACATCTGGCAGCAGGCACAGTATTGGCGGTAGCAATAGCATGGGTAGCACATCTGCCAGCAGGGGCAGAAATGGTGGCAGCAGGTACAGAAATGGTGGCAGCAGGTACAGAAATGGTAGCAGCAGGGACAGCATGTCTTGCGGCAGGGGCAGCACATCTGGCAGTATGCATAGTATTGGTGGCAGCAGGAGCAGCACATATTGCAGCAGGCACAGGTAGCTGGCCTGTCCTACGCTCACTAGTACTACCCTTTTCTCCCTCCCTTCCCATTCCCTTCTCTCCCTCCCTTCCCTTCTCTCCCTCCCTTCCCATTCCCTTCTCTCCCTCCCTTCCCTTTTCGTCCTCCCTTCACATTAAATTCCCAAGATCCCTTGGGGTGATTTAGGGGGACTGGACAGCATTGGTTCAGTACTACTGGTCACTTCCTCCTCCTCAGACTCAGTGGACACATAAGGGTCCTTCCAGTTCCTCCTCTTATTATTTGTAACCCTTTGATTGCCAGAGGGGTACGGAAGGCATTGTTTTGCAATGTGTTCCGTACCCCTCTGGCACTCAAAGGGTTAAACTTTCTCATAGTGATATCAGTCATTATGAGCCTCTGCTATAAAGAAAATAATTATCATGAGGCACGTAAACCAGTAATGAATTCAAACAAAGAATAGTATCCAAAATACAACATTTTATTATCCATGAATATTTCATTTTATGTAGATTATGAGATCCATTTATAGATGATAAAATGTATTTTGGATACTATTCCTGGTACAAATGTATTACTGGTTTATGTTCCTCGTGATAATCCACATTATTCTTTTTTTCTTTTTCTTTATATATATATATTTTATGTGGGATTGACTGCACCCCGTTCTATATTTGGATGAATAACCACTAGTGAGACATGTTTTGTGTTGTAGTCCTGTGTGTATTTTGTGTTGTAGTCCTGTGTGTATTTTGTGTTGTAGTCCTGTGTGTATTTTGTGTTTTAAAATGAGCCTCTCCTGCTTCAATGTTCTTCTAAACATCCCAGCAGAGCAGCACGGCCGGTCCACCTCCCTCTGTAACCGCTTCTATTGTGTTTCACTTCCTGGGAAACGGAACGTCCACCTCCCTCTGTAACCGCTTCTATTGTGTTTCACTTCCTGGGAAACGGAACGTCCACCTCCCTCTGTAACCGCTTCCATTGTGTTTCATTTCCTGGGAAACGGAACGTCCACCTCCCTCTGTAACCACTTCTATTGTGTTTCACTTCCTGGGAAACGGAACGTCCACCTCCCTCTGTAACCGCTTCTATTGTGTTTCACTTCCTGGGAAACGGAACGTCCACCTCCCTCTGTAACCGCTTCTATTGTGTTTCATTTCCTGGGAAACGGAACGTCCACCTCCCTCTGTAACCGCTTCTATTGTGTTTCACTTCCTGGGAAACGGAACGTCCACCTCCCTCTGTAACCGCTTCTATTGTGTTTCACTTCCTGGGAAACGGAACGTCCACCTCCCTCTGTAACCGCTTCTATTGTGTTTCACTTCCTGGGAAACGGAACGTCCACCTCCCTCTGTAACCGCTTCTATTGTGTTTCACTTCCTGGGAAACGGAACTTCCACCTCCCTCTGTAACCGCTTCTATTGTGTTTCACTTCCTGGGAAACGGAACGTCCACCTCCCTCTGTAACCGCTTCTATTGTGTTTCACTTCCTGGGAAACGGAACGTCTACCTCCCTCTGTAACCGCTTCTATTGTGTTTCATTTCCTGGGAAACGGAATGTTTTTATAGTGAAAAGGTGAAAAACACATTAATAAAGGGGCCGACCTTTCACCTACCCCATTCTATCATTAAAGCTACCCAAAGAATAACATAGGAACTGGAGTGTTTGTATCACTGGAGAAGTTATCTCCTCTTTATCACACCTTAGTACATCTCACTCTGTAGTCTATAACTAAATCTCTCCCATAGAATAACATAGGAACTGGAGAGTTTATCTCACTGGAGAAGTTATCTCCTCTTTATCACACCTTAGTACATCTCCCCTGTAGTCTATAACTAAATCTCTCCCATATAATAACATAGGAAATGGAGAGTTTATCTCACTGGAGAAGTTATCTCCTCTTTATCACACCTTAGTACATCTCACTCTGTAGTCTATAACTAAAGCTCTCCCATAGAATAACATAGGAAATGGAGAGTTTATCTCACTGGAGAAGTTATCTCCTCTTTATCACACCTTAGTACATCTCTCCTGTAATCTATAACTAAATCTCTCCCATAGAATAACATAGGAACTGGAGAGTTTATCTCACTACAGAAGTTATCTCCTCTTTATCACATCTTAGTACATCTCCCCTGTAGTCTATAACTAAATCTCTTCTATAGAATAACACAGGAACTGGAGAGTTTATTACACTGGAGAAGTTATCTCCTCTTTATCACACCTTAGTACATCTCCCCTGTAGTCTATAACTAAATCTCTCCCATAGAATAACATAGGAACTGGAGAGTTTATCTCACTGGAGAAGTTATCTCCTCTTTATCACACCTTAGTACATCTCCCCTGTAGTCTATAACTAAATCTCTCCCATAGAATAACATAGGAACTGGAGAGTTTATCTCACTGGAGAAGTTATCTCCTCTTTATCACACCTTAGTACATCTCACTCTGTAGTCTATAACTAAAGCTCTCCCATAGAGTAACATAGGAACTGGAGAGTTTATCTCACTGGAGAAGTTATCTCCTCTTTATCACACCTTAGTACATCTCCCCTGTGGTCTATAACTAAAGCTCTCCCATAGAATAACATAGGAAATGGAGAGTTTATCTCACTGGAGAAGTTATCTCCTCTTTATCACACCTTAGTACATCTCCCCTGTAGTCTATAACTAAATCTCTCCCATAGAATAACATAGGAAATGGAGAGTTTATCTCACTGGAGAAGTTATATCCTCTTTATCACACCTTAGTACATCTCCCCTGTAGTCTATAACTAAATCTCTCCCATAGAATAACATAGGGAATGGAGAGTTTATCTCACTGGAGAAGTTATCTCCTCTTTATCACACCTTAGTACATCTCCCCTGTAGTCTATAACTAAATCTCTCCCATAGAATAACATAGGAAATGGAGAGTTTATCTCACTGGAGAAGTTATCTCCTCTTTATCACACCTTAGTACATCTCCCCTGTAGTCTATAACTAAATCTCTCCCATAGAATAACATAGGAAATGGAGAGTTTATCTCACTGGAGAAGTTATCTCCTCTTTATCACACCTTAGTACATCTCCCCTGTAGTCTATAACTAAATCTCTCCCATAGAATAACATAGGGAATGGAGAGTTTATCTCACTGGAGAAGTTATCTCCTCTTTATCACACCTTAGTACATCTCCCCTGTAGTCTATAACTAAATCTCTCCCATAGAATAACATAGGAACTGGAGAGTTTATCTCACTGGAGAAGTTATCTCCTCTTTATCACACCTTAGTACATCTCCCCTGTAGTCTATAACTAAATCTCTCCCATAGAATAACATAGGAACTGGAGAGTTTATCTCACTGGAGAAGTTATCTCCTCTTTATCACACCTTAGTACATCTCCCCTGTAGTCTATAACTAAATCTCTCCCATAGAATAACATAGGAAATGGAGAGTTTATCTCACTGGAGAAGTTATCTCCTCTTTATCACACCTTAGTATATCTCCCCTGTAGTCTATAACTAAATCTCTCCCATAGAATAACATAGGAAATGGAGAGTTTATCTCACTGGAGAAGTTATCTCCTCTTTATCACACCTTAGTACATCTCCCCTGTAGTCTATAACTAAAGATCTCCCATAGAATAACATAGGAAATGGAGAGTTTATCTCACTGGAGAAGTTATCTCCTCTTTATCACACCTTAGTACATCTCCCCTGTAGTCTATAACTAAATCTCTCCCATAGAATAACATAGGAACTGGAGAGTTTATCACACTGGAGAAGTTATCTCCTCTGTATCATATCTTAGTACATCTCCCCCTGTAGTCTATAACTAAATCTCTCCCATAGAATAACATAGGAACTGGAGAGTTTATCTCACTGGAGAAGTTATCTCCTCTTTATCACATCTTAGTACATCTCTCCTGTAGTCTATAACTAAATCTCTCCCATAGAATAACATAGGAACTGGAGAGTTTATCACACTGGAGAAGTTATCTCCTCTTTATCACATCTTAGTACATCTCTCCTGTAGTCTATAACTAAAGATCTCCCATATAATAACAGGAAATGGAGAGTTTATCTCACTGGAGAAGTTATCTCCTCTTTATCACACCTTACTATATAAGCTTCCTAGATAACATAAGACTTAAAGGGTTAACCATACTAGTGGAATTAGCTCATATTTATCTCACCTCTTTAACCCATTTTAGCATGCAACCTCCCAATTCTCCTTAAGAAAACTTGTAAGAGTCTCAGACAGTTGTTTGACCTGCAGCTTTTGGGAATATCTCACCTATTTTATGTTTCTGTTCCTAGGAGGTTCTGGGAGGATTAATTGGCAGAGTGTTACTAAAGGAGATGCAGGAGATCCTGGTCCCCCTGGTCCTCCAGGTCATGTTGGATATATTGGTCCACAAGGACCTCCAGGCCCCCAAGGATCTCAAGGGCCGAAGGGAGAAAAAGGAGAAATGGCCAGTATTTCCAATCAGCGCAGACCAGCCTTCTCAGCCATTGAGCCCAGAATCAAAGAAGACACAATGATATTTGGCAAAACCATCACCAATGAAGAGAATCCATACAACCACATGACTGGCAAGTTTAAATGCACTGAACCTGGGTATTACTACTTCTCCTTCCAAGTGGTGTCCAGTGGGGACCTCTGTGTGTACATCACCCTCAAGAGAGTGAAGGAAGACAAACAGCGCCTCGGATTCTGTGATAACAATGCCAGGGGCCAGTCACAGGTGAATTCTGGGAGCAGTGTCCTCAATCTGAACACGAATGATGAGGTCTGGATTGAAACCAACCAGTATAAGAAACTGGCTCCTGCATCTGAGTCCAGCAGCATCTTCAGCGGGTTCCTGCTCTTCCCTCGGCAGGAATGAATGAGAGAACTGTCCCCAATGGCCATACACACGGGAATGGGTGGGATTTAATGGGAAATAAGATTACTGTAATGTGGAATTAATGGGAGATGGGATTATTGTAATGTGGATTTAATGGGAAATGGGATTATTGGGAGGTGGAAATAATAGAAATGAGAGAACTGTAATGTGGAATTAATGGGAGATGTTACTGCTGTAAAGTGGAATTAGACTGATGTTAGACTGGGGCCTTGTGGAGACTGATACTTTCTCTTTGCTTTCATCTGTGCAAATACCAGAGTATTAAAAATCATATTTCAAATGTCTCATTCAAAATCTATATTCTTATTAAACACTGATCCCTCCTCATAATAATACATCAGCGCTCCTACTGTATAGTACATACCATAACACTGGTGGGGATTGTACGCTATCTACACTACAGCGCTCCTACTGTATAGTACATACCATGACACTGGTGGGGATTGTGCACCATCTACACTACAGCGCTCCTACTGTATAGTACATACCATGACACTGGTGGGGATTGTACACCATCTACACTACAGTGCTACTACTGTATAGTACATACCATGACACTGGTGGGGATTGTGCGCCATCTACACTACAGCGCTTCTACTGTATAGTACATACCATAACACTGGAGGGGATTGTACACCATCTACACTACAGTGCTACTACTGTATAGTACATACCATGACACTGGTGGGGACTGTGCACCATCTACACTACAGCGCTCCTACTGTATAGTACATACCATGACACTGGTGGGGATTGTACACCATCTACACTACAGTGCTACTACTGTATAGTACATACCATGACACTGGTGGGGACTGTGCACCATCTACACTACAGCGCTCCTACTGTATAGTACATACCATGACACTGGTGGGGACTGTGCACCATCTACACTACAGCGCTCCTACTGTATGGTACATACCATGACACTGTAGGAGATTGTGCGCCATCTACACTACAGCGCTCCTACTGTATAGTACATACCATGACACTGGTGGGGATTGTGCACAATCTACACTACAGCGCTCCTACTGTATAGTACATACCATGACACTGGTGGGGATTGTGCACAATCTACACTACAGCGCTCCTACTGTATGGTACATACCATGACACTGGTGGAGATTGTGCACCATCTACACTACAGCGCTCCTACTGTATAGTACATACCATGACACTGGTGGGGATTGTGCACAATCTACACTACAGCACTCCTACTTTCTAGTACATACCATGACACTGGTGGGGATTGTGCTCCATCCACAGTACAGCGCTCCTACTGTATAGTACATACCATGACACTGGTGGGGATTGTGCGCCATCCACAGAACAGCGCTCCTACTGTATAGTACATACCATGACACTGGTGGGGATTGTGCGCCATCCACAGAACAGCGCTCCTACTGTATAGTACATACCATGACACTGGTGGGGATTGTGCGCCATCCACAGTACAGCGCTCCTACTGTATAGTACATACCATGACACTGGTGGGGATTGTGCGCCATCTACACTACAGCGCTCCTACTGTATAGTACATACCATGACACTGGTGGGGATTGTGCGCCATCCACAGTACAGCGCTCCTACTGTATAGTACACACCATAACACTGGTGGGGATTGTGCACCATCTACACTACAGCGCTCCTACTGTATAGTACATACCATGACACTGGTGGGGATTGTGCGCCATCCACAGTACAGCGCTCCTACTGTATAGTACATACCATGACACTGGTGGGGATTGTGCGCCATCCACAGTACAGCGCTCCTACTGTATAGTACATACCATGACACTGGTGGGGACTGTGCACCATCTACACTACAGCGCTCCTACTGTATAGTACATACCATGACACTGGTGGGGATTGTGCGCCATCTACACTACAGCGCTCCTACTGTATAGTACATACCATGACACTGGTGGGGATTGTGTGCCATCCACAGTACAGCGCTCCTACTGTATAGTACATACCATGACATTGGTGGGGATTGTGCGCCATCCACAGTACAGCGCTCCTACTGTATAGTACATACCATGACACTGGCGGGGATTGTGCGCCATCCACAGAACAGCGCTCCTACTGTATAGTACATACCATGACACTGGTGGGGATTGTGCGCCATCCACAGTACAGCGCTCCTACTGTATAGTACATACCATGACACTGGTGGGGATTGTGCACCATCTACACTACAGCGCTCCTACTGTATAGTACATACCATGACACTGGTGGGGACTGTGCGCCATCCACAGTACAGCGCTCCTACTGTATAGTACATACCATGACACTGGTGGGGATTGTGCGCCATCCACAGTACAGCGCTCCTACTGTATAGTACATACCATGACACTGGTGGGGATTGTGCGCCATCTACACTACATCGCTCCTACTGTATAGTACATACCATGACACTGGTGGGGATTGTGCGCCATCCACAGTACAGCGCTCCTACTGTATAGTACATACCATAACACTGGTGGGGATTGTGCACCATCTACACTACAACGCTCCTACTGTATAGTACATACCATGACACTGGTGGGGATGAGGCAAAGGTTGAAACTGATGGCCTTGTGTCTTTATTCAACCTAATTTATTACATTACTATGGTTCTGTGGGAGCTGATTGGGTTGATGTAGGTTTTTCTGTTATTGATTACTAGGTTGATGTTGGTAGGTTCTGTTAGAGCTGATTGGGTTGATGTAAGCGGATCCTGTGCTGACTGGTTGATGAAGGTGCGTTCTTTGAGGGCTGATTGGGATGATCTAAGTAAGTTCTGCGGGTGCAGATTGGGTTGATGTAGTTAGGACCTGTGAGTGCTGATTTGATTGATGTAGGGGAGGTCTGTGAGTGCTGATTGGGTTGATGGAGGTGGGTTCTGTAAGTGCAGATTGGGTTGATGGAGGTGGGTTTTCTGAGAGCTGAATGGGTTGATGTAAGTTCTGTAAGTGCTGATTGGGTTGATGTAAGCGAGTCCTGTTCTGATTGGGTTGATGAGGTTGGTTCTGTGAATGCTGATTGGGTTAATGTAGGTTTGTCTGTGAGTGCTGATTAGGTTTATGTAGGTGGGTTCTGTGAGCTCTGATTGGGTTGATTGAGGTGGGTTCTGTGAGTGCTGATTTGGTTGATGGAGGTGGGTTCTATGAGAGCCGAATGGGTTGATGTAAGCTGGTCCTGTTCTGATTGGGTTGATGAAGGTGTGTTCTTTCAGTGCTGACTGGGTTGATGGAGGTGGTTTCAGTGAGTGCTGATTGGGTTGATGTAGGTTCATCTATGAGTGCTGATTGGGTTGATGTATTTGGGTTCTGTGAGTGCTGATTAGATTGATGGACGTGGGTTCTGTGAGAGCTGATTGGGTTGATGCAGGTTTGTCTATGAGTGCTGATTCAGTTGATGTAGTTGGATTCTGTGTGTAATGATTGGGCTGATGTAGGTAGGTTCTGTGAGAGTTGAGTGGAGTAATGTAAGGCGTTTCTGTGAGAGCTGATTAGTCTGATGCAGGTGGATTCTGTGAGTGCTGATTGGGATAATGTAAGTTGGTTCTGTGAGTGCTGAATTGGCTGATATAGGTGGGTCCTGTGCTGATTAGGTTGATATAGGTGGGCCCTTTGCTGATTAGGTTGATGTACGTGGGTCCTGTGAGTGCTGATTGGGTTAATGCAGTGGGGTTCTGTGTGTAATGATTGGACTGATGTAGGTGGATTCTGTGAGTGCTGATTGGGTTGATGTAGGTGGGTTCTGTGATTGATGATTGGGTTGATATAGGTGGGTTCTGGGATTGATGATTGGGATCATGTAACTTGGCTCTGTAAGCGCTGACTGGGTAGATCTAGGTAGGTCCTGTTCTGAATGGGTAGATAGAGGTAGGTCATGTGCTGAATGGGTAGATATAGATAGGTCCTGTGAGTGCTCATTGGGTTGATGTAGGTGGGTCCTGTGAGTGCGGATTGGGTTGATGGAGGTGGGTTCTGTGAGTGTTGATTGGGTTGATGGAGGTGAGTTCTGTGAGTGCTGGTTGGGTTGATGTAGTTGGGTTCTGTGAAAGCTGATTGGATTGATGTAGGTGAGTTCTGCGAGTGCTGATTGAGTTGATGTAGGTGGATTCTGTGAGAACCGACTGGGTTGATGTAGGCGGGTTCTGTGAGTGCTGATTTGGTTTATGTAGATGAGTTCTGTGAGTGCTGATTGGGTTGATTTAGGTTTGTCTATGAGTGCTGATTGGGCTGATGTAGTTGGGTTCTGTGTTTCATGATTGGGCTGATGTAATTGGGTTCTGTGAGTGCTGATTGTGGTAATGGAAGGGGTTTATGTGAGTGCTGACTTGGTTGGTGGAGGTGGGTTCTGTGAGTGCTGATTTGGTTAATGTAGGTGGGTTCTGTGAGTGCTGATTGGATTGATGTAGGTGGGTTCTGTGAGTGTTGATTGGGTTAATGTAGGTGGGTTCTGTAAGAGCTGATTGGGTTGATGTAGGTAGGTCCTGTGCTGAATGGATAGATATTGGTAGGTCCTGTGAGTGCTAATTGGGTTGATGTAGGTGGGTTCTGTTATTGATGATTGGGTTGATGTAGGTGGGTCCTGTGCTGAATGGGTAGATATAGGTAGGTCCTGTGAGTGCTGAATGGGTAGACATAGACAGGTCCCGTGAGTGTTGATTGGGTTGATGTAGGTGGGTACTGTGAGTGCTGATTGGGTTGGTAGAGGTGGGTTCTGTGAGTTCTGATTGAGTTGATGTAGTTGGGTTCTGTGAGTGCCGATTAGGTTGATGTAGGTGGGTTTTGTGAGTGCTGATTGAGTTGATGTAGTTGGGTTCTGTGAGTGCTGATTGAGTGGATGTAGATGGGTTCTGTGAGTGCTTACTGGTTTTATGTTGGTGGGTTCTGTGAGAGCTGATTGGGTTGCTGGAGATGAGTTCTGTGAGAGCCGATTGAGTTGATGTAGGTGGGTTTTGTGAGAGCTGATTGGGTTGATGGAGGTAAGTTCTGTGAGAGCCGATTGGGTTGATGTAGGGGAGTTCTGTGAATGCTGATTGGATTGATGGAGGTGGGTTTTGTGAGTGCTGATTTGTTTAATGTAGGTGGGTTCTGTGAGTGCTGATTGGATTGATGTAGGTGGGTTCTGTAAGTGCTGATTGGGTTGATGTAGGTGGGTTCTGTGAGTGCTGATTGGGTTGATGTAGGTGGGTTCTGTACGTGTTGATTGGGAGGATGTACGTGGGTTCTGTGAGAGCTGACTGGGGTAATGAAAGGGGTTTATGTGAGTGCTGACTTGGTTGGTGGAGGTGGGTTCTGTGAGTGCTGATTGGACTGAAGTAGGTGGGTTCTGTGAGTGATGATTGGGTGATGTAGGTGGGTTCTGTGATTGATGATTGTGTTGATGTAGGTGAGTTCTGTGAGTGCTGATTGAGTTGATGTAGGTGGGTTATGTGAGTTCTGATTGGGGTAATGTAAGTGGATTCTGTTAGTTCTGATTGGATTGATGTAGGTGGGTTCTGTAAGTGCTGATTGGGTTGATGTAGGTGGGTTCTGTGAGTGCTGATTGGGTTGATGTAGGTGGGTTCTGTATGTGTTGATTGGGAGGATGTACGTGGGTTCTGTGAGAGCTGACTGGGGTAATGAAAGGGGTTTATGTGAGTGCTGACTTGGTTGGTGGAGGTGGGTTCTGTGAGTGCTGATTGGACTGAAGTAGGTGGGTTCTGTGAGTGATGATTGGGTGATGTAGGTGGGTTCTGTGATTGATGATTGTGTTGATGTAGGTGAGTTCTGTGAGTGCTGATTGAGTTGATGTAGGTGGGTTATGTGAGTTCTGATTGGGGTAATGTAAGTGGATTCTGTTCGTTCTGATTGGATTGATGTAGGTGGGTTCTGTAAGTGCTGATTGGGTTGATGTAGGTAGGTCCTGTGCTGAATGGGTAGATAGAGGTAGGTCCTGTGCTGAATGGGTAGATAAAGGTAGGTTCTGTGAGTGCTAATTGGGTTGATGGAGGTGGGTTCTGTGATTCATGATTGGGTTGATGTAGGTGAGTTCTGTGAGTGCTGATTGGGTTGATGTAGATGAGTTCTGTGAGTTCTGATTGGGTTGATGTAGGTTTGTCTATGAATGCTGATTGGACTGATGTAGTTGGGTTCTGTGTGTCATGATTGGGCTGATGTAAGTGGGTTCTGTGAGTGCTGATTGGGGTAATATAAGTGGGTTCTGTGAGTTCTGATTGGGGTAATGTAAGTGGGATCTGTGAGTGCTGATTGGATTGATGTAGGTGGATTCTGTGAGTGCTGATTGGATTGATGTAGGTGGGTTCTGTGAGTTCTGATTGGGGTAATGTAATTGGGTTCTGTGAGTGCTGATTGGGGTAATATAAGTGGGTTCTGTGAGTTCTGATTGGGGTAATGTAAGTGGGATCTGTGAGTGCTGATTGGATTGATGTAGGTGGATTCTGTGAGTGCTTATTGGGTTGATGTAGGTGGTTTCTGTGAGTTCTGATTGGGGTAATGTAAGTGGGTTCTGTGAGTTCTGATTGGGTTGATGTAGGTGAGTTCTGTGAGTGCTGATTGGGTTGATGGAGTTGGGTTCTGTGAGTGCTGATTGGGTTGATGTAGGCGGGTTCTGTGAGTGCTGATTGGGTGGATATCGGTGGGTTCTGTGAGTGCTGATTGGATTGATGTAGGTGGGTTCTGTGAGTGCTGATTGGGTTGATGGAGTTGGGTTCTGTGAGTGCTGATTGGGTTGATGTAGGCGGGTTCTGTGAGTGCTGATTGGGTGGATATCGGTGGGTTCTGTGAGTGCTGATTGGATTGATGTAGGTGGGTTCTGTGAGTGCTGATTGGGTTGATAGAGTTGGGTTCTGTGAGTGCTGATTGGGTTGATGTAGGTGGGTTCTGTGAGTGCTGATTGGACTGATGTAGGCGGGTTCTGTGAGTGCTGATTGGATTGATGTAGGTGGGTTCTGTGAGTGCTGATTGGGTTGATGTAGGTGAGTTCTGTGAGTGCTGATTGGGTGGATATCGGTGATTTCTGTGAGTGCTGATTGGATTAATGTATTTTTTTATCTTTTATTGCTATCCATGTTCTGTTTTTAGTTTGTCACCTCTCATGGTGGGAGGTTGTTGTGTCTGTGATTAATGGAGGGGAGGAGGAGGAGAGTCTCCATCTTGTGGGGAGGGCTGTGGTCTCTTAACGAGCTGGTGGTTTTGTGGTCTCTGTCCTCCCGTGTGTGTTGTGTTTTTCTGGGGGTTGTGGGTTATTAATGGGGTTAGTCTAATCATTGTGGGACTATCATCACTGGGGGGGTCCTACTTCATCCTATTCAAGGGGCCCATAAGTGGCTTTAGGCTTCCCCACCAGACCCTTCTCTGTGATCCATATATAAGACAATGGGGGAGATTGATAAAAACGTTCTTACTACTATTTAACCCCTCAATGACCAGCTGTCCAGGTCAGTGCACCAGCTCACGTGACTGATGACGTGTTCCGGTGCGATGAACGGGGGTCTGAGAGAGACCGCTCCGATCTTGGAAAGGTCAATTTCAGACCCCGTTTTTTTTGCTTACTGTGCTGCCACAGGAACGCTGCAAGTGCAAAATACGTGACATACCGGGAACGTTACTGGTCCTTTAGGGGAAAAAAACGGTGATGGTCCTGACATGTCACCGGTCATTAAGCGGTTGAATATCTGTCCTGAAGGCATGGCAAGTAACATCAGGTCTGATTTACAAACAAGTGAAGGCATTTTTATACAGAGGGCGTTATTATTAATCTGATTTTATCACCTGGATCTTAAGGACATCGTTTACCTGGAGTTTAGATTCTGGGGAATTTCTGTTGCAGAATGATTGCAGATAGCGCCATTCATTTATACGTTCCCTGTGAAACCTTTTACAGATGTTACTTCATTTTACAAACAAACATACCACACAGCGTTCGGTCCTCTTAAACTGGCGTTACTACGTTTATAACTGGGGCACGCTCTATTACAGCCATTTTAACACTTATTTTCGTTTAGCTCCACTTTTATACATCTCCCCCGCTGTTCCTGTTTTTCTGTCAGTGCAGGAAGGAGAAAACATTTGGGTTTAACCCTGAATGTGCTGGAGGAGTTCATTGTTCCACAGCAGAGAGATGGGACATTAATAAAGAAACAGCAGAAAGCGGATGTGAAACTTTCTCTCTATGTGCAGGGAGGGGACAGACAGACAGACATTTCCTTCTAACAACTCTAAGCTCATTTACTGTCATCGGCTCCGGAGTCCTGATAAACCTTGCACAGCAGTCAGTACTTACAGTGTGACCAAGGTAAGTAGATTGTTACGGATATCCAAATGTTGTCTGAACATAATCTAAGAGAACAACCTTTTCAGAATGCTACGCCTGAATGATTAAATCCCATCAAACGTGTCTAGGATACTCCCAGAAATGTCAGATTTATGGAGATTGTGGGGAAGTGGGAATTATTTTTACATATTTGGTGGGATTGTGACAAAATCATACACTTAAAGAGATAGTAATGTTTCATAATAAAAGCAGCTCTAATTAATCATCATAGTATTTGGACTTTGGAGAGTGTTATTTCAATTCTGTCACAGTTGTAGTTCAAGAGTAATTGAATGACAAAGTATCCCCATCCCTCCCCTTTTACTGATGTAACACTGCTCAGCCAAAGCAGAAGGGAGGTTCCCAGGTAGACTGTAGAGAGGGACAATCTTCAATTAATAAATAAGGGAAAAACCTGTCAAGGGGGCAGGGCTTTCATTATTCTGACAGTAAGAAGATTGTCCCTTGCTGTTATCTGTCTGGTCTATGGACTGGATTCCACATCTGAGAAGAGATGGCTTACACTAGGTAAAAGGGGCGGGGCTTTCATTGTTCTCATAGGAAGAAGATTGTCCCCTTCTGTTATCTGTCTGGTCTATGGACTGGTTTCCACATCTGAGAAGAGATTGCTTACACTAGGTAAAAGGGGCGGGAGAATGGGAAACTTAATCATTCAATTACTCTTGAACTACAACTCTGACAGTATTGAAATAGCACTCTCTGTGGCCCAAATACTATGATTGGAGCTGCTGTTTTTGTGAAACGTTACTATCCCTTTAAGGAATAAAGTTTTTCTCTTTTATCAGAAAAGCTAAACAAGAAAATGAATAAGGGTGGGTGAAAAGTGTAAAAAATTTTCCCCATGACTTTTCACGAAAGCTTGCACATTTTTCGTTTTTTTCGCTAAAGTTTTCTCCTTTTTGCCTATTTTAACATTTTTTTTTGTCTATTTTAGCACATTATTCCCTATATTTCCTATAGGTACTACATTTCCCACTGTAATATTACTTTTTCTGAGGGGCGAAGTTTAGAAATAATTGTCTGAAAGTCAAAGTTGTGATTCCTACAGCAAAATATGGCTTAAAAACGTGTTATCATGCAGAATGCATTTGTCCTTTGCCCACAACACTAACTTCCTGCTTAAGTGACACTGGTACATATTCATGATGATGTCAAGTAATAAAAAACATAAAGTACAACCTACAATGTGGTAGATATGTATTGTAGTCGTGGAGGTGGGGGACTGGCATGGTGTGATTTGTGTGTGTATTTTTACCATTGTCGTACTCTATCCTCCTTCTCAGATTATTGACACATATTACTACTATCGGTCATAGCAGTGATCCCATCTGTCCTCCACCTCCTCATCTGTGCTGCTGTTAATATATTTGTCCTGGCTTTGTCTGTTGTGTGCTTTCTGCTACTACTACTACTACTACTACTACTACTACTGGATCTAGATGTAATTCTACTGCCACTACTACTAGGTATCACAGGTGCAGCACTTACAGTAGCAGCACCAGATGCACTCATCATATCTAACACTGTGGATGTTAATAACCTGTGTTGCTGTTGCTGGGTACTCAAAACAAGTGTGTGTGGCTGAGTGGGACTTGGACTTTGAAGAGGTGATGATGCTGAGGATGACTGATAGGGTGACTGTGTGCTTTTTGACATCTGTACTTGTCCAGGGTCAGACGTTCCAATGGCTTTCTCACATAGTTTATAGACAGGCACAGTGCTCCTTAAAAGTGGCGGAAGATACAGCCTTTGACTTTCTGCTAATCTTATAGTCCTGTCACCATCCTCACTCTCAACTTCATCTGTATCTGATCAAGAGAAGGATGCTGGAGGGATATATTCTAGATCTGCATCATCATCAGTCATCATTAGGTCATCCTCAGCAGTATCAGCGTCAACTGACAATTCTTGCCCATTACTACCCTTATATTCCTATAAGCTTTTGGAGGTCTCAAACAATTTCTTTTTACTATAACAAAGTTCACTACCATTCTGAGGACGGGTGTTTTTGTGTCTCACTGTTTGATGCAGCAGGCGGTTCAGCAGCTACACCTTCCCCTATTATGCCGCTATGACACCCTGACACCCTTTTATATGTCTGTACACAGAATGGCTGCTATGACACCCTGATACCCTTTTATATGTCTGTACACACAATGGCTGCTGTGACAGCCTCACACCCTTTTATATGTCTGTACACAGAATGGCTGCTGTAAGACACTGACACCATTTTATATTTATGTACACAGAATGGCTGCTAAATTACCCTGACACCCTTTTATATGTCTGTACACAGAATGGCTGTTGTGACACACTGACACCCTTTTATATGTCTGTACAAAGAATGGCACGCTGTGAAACCCTGACAGCCTGTTATATGTCTGTACACAGAATGGCTGCTGTGACACCCTGACACCCTTTTATATGTCTGTACACAGAATGGCAGCTGTGAAACCCAGACACCATTTTATATGTCTGTACAAAGAATGGCTGCTGTGACACCCTGACACCCTTTTATATGTCTGTACACGGAATGGCACGCTGTGAAACCCTGACAGCCTGTTATATGTCTGTACACAGAATGGCTGCTGTGACACCCTGACACCCTTTTATATGTCTGTACACAGAATGGCTGCTGTGATACCCTGACATCCTATTATATGTCTGTACACAGAATGGCTGTTGTGACACCCAGCCACCATTTTATATGTCTGTACACAGAATGGCTGCTGTGAGACCCTGACACCCTTTTATATGTCTGTACACAGAATGGTATCCTGTAAAACCCTGACAGCCTGTTATATGTCTGTACACAGAATGGCTGCTGTGACACCCTGACACCCTTTTATATGTCTGTACACAGAATGGCATGATGTGACACCCTGACACCCTTTTATATATCTGTACACAGAATGGCTGGTGTGACACTCTGACACCCTTTTATATGTCTGTACACAGAATGGCTGCTGTGACACCCAGACACCATTTTATATGTCTGTACACAGAATGGTTGTTGTGACACCGTGACAATCTTTTATACGTCTGTACACAGAATGTCTGCTGTGATACCCTAACACCCTTTTATATGTCTGTACACAGAATGGCTGCTGTGACACCCAGACACCATTTTCTATGTCTGTACACAAAATGGCTGCTGTGACACCCTGACACCCTTTTATATGTCCATACACAGAATGGCACGTTGTGAAACCCTGACACCCTTTTATATGTCTGTACACAGAATGGCTGCTGTGACACCCTGACACCCTTTTATATGTCTGTACACAGAATGGCAGCTGTGAAACCCAGACACCATTTTATATGTCTGTACACAGAATGGCTGCTGTGACACCCTGACACCCTTTTATATGTCAATACACAGAATGCCTGCTGTGTCACACTGACACCCTTTTATATGTCTATACACAGAATGGCTGCTGTTAGAGCCTGATGCCCTTTTATATGTCTATACACAGAATGGCCGCTGTGAAACCCTGACACCCTCTGTATGTCTGTACACAGAATGGCTGCTGTGACACCCACACACACTTTTATATGTCTGTACACAGAATGGCTGCTGTGACACACTGACACCCTTTTATATGTCTGTACACAGAATGGCTGCTATGACACCCTGACACCCTTTTACATGTCTGTATACAGAATGGCACACTGTGACACCCTGACACCCTTTTATATGTCTGTACACAGAATGGCGGCTGTGACATCCTGACACCCTTTTACATGGCTGTACACAGAATGGCTGCTGTGACATCCTGACACCCTTTTATATGCCTGTACACAGAATGGCTGCTGTGACACCCTGACACCTTTTTATATGTCTGTACACAGAATGGCTGCTGTGGCACCCTGGCACCCTTTTATATGTCTGTACACAGAATGGCTGCTGTGACACACTGACACCCTTTTATATGTCTGTACACAGAATGTCTGCTGTTAGAGCCTGATGCCCTTTTATATGTCTATACACAGAATGGCCGCTGTGAAACCCTGACACCCTCTGTATGTCTGTACACAGAATGGCTGCTGTGACACCCACACACACTTTTATATGTCTGTACACAGAATGGCTGCTGTGACACACTGACACCCTTTTATATGTCTGTACACAGAATGGCTGCTATGACACCCTGACACCCTTTTACATGTCTGTATACAGAATGGCACACTGTGACACCCTGACACCCTTTTATATGTCTGTACACAGAATGGCGGCTGTGACATCCTGACACCCTTTTACATGGCTGTACACAGAATGGCTGCTGTGACATCCTGACACCCTTTTATATGCCTGTACACAGAATGGCTGCTGTGACACCCTGACACCTTTTTATATGTCTGTACACAGAATGGCTGCTGTGGCACCCTGGCACCCTTTTATATGTCTGTACACAGAATGGCTGCTGTGACACACTGACACCCTTTTATATGTCTGTACACAGAATGGCTGCTGTGACACCCTGACACCCGTTTATATGTCTGTACACAGAATGGCTGCTGTGACACCATGACAAATTTTTATATGTCTGTACACGGAATGGCTGCTGTGAGAGCCTGACACCTTTTTATATGTCTGTACACAGAATGGCTGCTGTGGCACCCTGACACTCTTTTAAATGTCTGTACACAGAATGGCTGCTGTGACACCCAGACACCATTTTATATATCTGTACACAGAATGGTTGCTGTGACACCCTGACACCCTTTTATATGTTTGTACACAGAATGGCTGCTGTGATACCCTGACACCCTTTTACATGTCTGTACACAGAATGGCAAGCTGTGACACCCTGACACCCTTTTATATGTCTGTACACAGAATGGCTGCTGTGACACCCAGACACCATTTTATATGTCTGTACACAGAATGGCTGCTGTGACACCCTGACACCCTTTTATATGTCTGTACACAGAATGGCACACTGTGAAACCATGACAGCCTGTTATATGTCTGTACACAGAATAGCTGCTGTGACACCCTGACAACCTTTTATATGTCTGTGCACAGAATGGCTGCTGTGATACCCTGACATCCTATTATATGTCTGTACACGGAATGGCTGCTGTTAGAGTCTGATGCCCTTTTATATGTCTATACACAGAATGGCCGCTGTGAAACCCTGACACCCTCTGTATGTCTGTACACAGAATGGCTGCTGTGACACCCAGACACACTTTTATATGTCTGTACACAGAATGGCTGCTGTGACACACTGACACCCTTTTATATGTCTGTACACAGAATGGCTGCTATGACACCCTGACACCCTTTTGCATGTCTGTATACAGAATGGCACACTGTGACACCCTGACACCCTTTTAAATGTCTGTACACAGAATGGCGGCTGTGACATCCTGACACCCTTTTACATGGCTGTACACAGAATGGCTGCTGTGACATCCTGACACCCTTTTATATGCCTGTACACAGAATGGCTGCTGTGACACCCTGACACCTTTTTATATGTCTGTACACAGAATGGCTGCTGTGAGAGCCTGACACCTTTTTATATGTCTGTACACAGAATGGTTGCTGTGGCACCCTGGCACCCTTTTATATGTCTGTACACAGAATGGCTGCTGTGACACACTGACACCCTTTTATATGTCTGTACACAGAATGGCTGCTGTGACACCCTGACACCCGTTTATATGTCTGTACACAGAATGGCTGCTGTGACACCCTGACAAATTTTTATATGTCTGTACACAGAATGGCTGCTATGAGAGCCTGACACCTTTTTATATGTCTGTACACAGAATGGCTGCTGTGAGAGCCTGACACCTTTTTATATGTCTGTACACAGAATGGCTGCTGTGGCACACTGACACTCTTTTAAATGTCTGTACACAGAATGGCTGCTGTGACACCCAGACACCATTTTATATATCTGTACACAGAATGGTTGCTGTGACACCCTGACACCCTTTTATTTGTTTGTACACAGAATGGCTGCTTTGACACCCTGACACCCTTTTACATGTCTGTACACAGAATGGCAAGCTGTGACACCCTGACACCCTTTTATATGTCTGTACACAGAATGGCACGCTGTGAAACCCTGACAGCCTGTTATATGTCTGTACACAGAATAGCTGCAGTGACACCCTGACACCCTTTTATATGCCTGTACACAGAATGGCTCCTGTGACACCCTGACACCCTTTTATATGTCTGTACACAGAATGGCTGCTGTGATACCCTGACATCCTATTATATGTCTGTACACAGAATGGCTGCTGTGACACCCAGCCACCATTTTATATGTCTGTACACAGAATGGCTGCTGTGAGACCCTGACACCCTTTTATATGTCTGTACACAGAATGGTATCCTGTAAAACCCTGACAGCCTGTTATATGTCTGTACACAGAATGGCTGCTGTGACACCCTGACACCCTTTTATATGTCTGTACACAGAATGGCATGATGTGACACCCTGACACCCTTTTATATATCTGTACACAGAATGGCTGCTGTGACACTCTGACACCCTTTTATATGTCTGTACACAGAATGGCTGCTGTGACACCCAGACACCATTTTATATGTCTGTACACAGAATGGTTGTTGTGACACCGTGACAATCTTTTATATGTCTGTACACAGAATGTCTGCTGTGATACCTTAACACCCTTTTATATGTCTGTACACAGAATGGCTGCTGTGACACCCAGACACCATTTTATATGTCTGTACACAGAATGGCTGCTGTGAGACCCTGACACCCTTTTATATGTCTATACACAGAATGGCTGCTGTGACACCCAGACACCATTTTATATGTCTATACACAGAATGGCTGCTGTGAGACCCTGACACCCTTTTATTAGTCTTTAGACAGAATGGCATGCTGTGAAACCCTGACAGCCTGTTATATGTCTTTTCACAGAATGGCTGCTGTTACACCCTGACATCCTTTTATATGTATGTACACAGAATGGCTGCTGTGACACCCTGACACCCTTTTATATGTCTATACACAGAATGGCACGTTGTGAAACCCTGACACCCTTTTATATCTCTGTACACAGAATGGCTGCTGTGACACCCTGGTACCCTTTTATATGCCTGTACACAGAATGGCACTCTGTGAAACCCTGACAGCCTGTTATATGTCTTTACACAGAATGGCTGCTGTGACACCCTGACACCCTTTTATATGTCTGTACAAAGAATGGCTGCTGTTACACCCTGACACCATTTTATATGTCTGGACACAGAATGGCTGCTGTGAAAACCTGACACCCTTTTATTTGTCTGTACACAGAATGGCTGCTGTGACACCCTGACACCCTTTTATATGTCTGTACACAGAATGGCTGCTGTGATACCCTGACACCCTTTTATATGTCTGTACACAGAATGGCATGCTGTGAAACCCTGACAGCCTGTTATATGTCTGTACGCAGAATGGCTGCTGTTACACCCTGACATCCTTTTATATGTCTGTACACAGAATGGCTGCTGTGACACCCTGACACCCTTTTATATGTCTATACACAGAATGGCACGTTGTGAAACCCTGACACCCTTTTATATGTCTGTACACAGAATGGCTGCTGTGACACCCTGACACCCTTTTATATGTTTGTACACAGAATGACTACTGTGATACCCTGACACTCTTTGATATGGCTGTACACAGAATGGCTACTGTAACACCCTGACACCCTTTTATATGTCTATATACAGAATGGCTGCTGTGACACCCAGACACCATTTTATATGTCTGTACACAGAATGGCTGCTGTGACACCCTGATACCATTTTATATGCCTGTACGTAGAATGGCACGCTGTGAAACCCTGACAGCGTGTTATATGTCTTTACACAGAATGGCTGCTATGACACCCTGACACCCTTTAATATGTCTGTACAAAGAATGGCTGCTCTGACACCCTGACACCCTTTTATATGTCTGTACACAGAATGGCTGCTGTGACACCCTGACACCCTTTTATATGTCTGTACACAGAATGGCTGCTGTGACACCCAGACACCATTTTATATGTCTGTACACAAAATGGCTGCTGTGACACCCAGACACCCTTTTATATGTCTGTACACAGAATGGCTGCTGTGACACCCTGACATCTTTTTACGTGTCTGTACAAAGAATGGCTACTATGACACCCTGACACCGTTTTATATGTCTATACACAGAATGGCTGCTGTGACACCCTTACACCCTTTTATATGTCTTTTGACAGAATGGCATGCTGTGAAACCCTGACAACCTGTTATATGTCTTTTCACAGAATGGCTGCTGTTACACCCTGACATCCTTTTATATGTCTGTACACAGAATGGCTGCTGTGACACCCTGACACCCTTTTATATGTCTATACACAGAATGGCATGTTGTGAAACCCTGACACCCTTTTATATGTCTGTACACAGAATGGCTGCTGTGAGACCCTGACACCCTTTTATATGTCTATACACAGAATGGCTGCTGTGACACCCAGACACCATTTTATATGTCTATACACAGAATGGCTGCTGTGACACCCATACACCGTTTTATATGTCTTTAGACAGAATGGCATGCTGTGAAACCCTGAGAGCCTGTTATATGTCTTTTCACAGAATGGCTGCTGTTACACCCTGACATCCTTTTATATGTATGTACACAGAATGACTGCTGTGACACCCTGACACCCTTTTATATGTCTATACACAGAATGGCAAGTTGTGAAACCCTGACACCCTTTTATATGTCTGTACACAGAATGGCTGCTGTGAGACCCTGACACCCTTTTATATGTCTATACACAGAATGGCTGCTGTGACACCCAGACACCATTTTATATGTCTGTACACAGAATGGCTGCTGTGACACCCTGGTACCCTTTTATATGCCTGTACACAGAATGGCACTCTGTGAAACCCTGACAGCCTGTTATATGTTTTTACACAGAATGGCTGCTGTGACACCCTGACACCCTTTTATATGTCTGTACAAAGAATGGCTGCTGTTACACCCTGACACCATTTTATATGTCTTGACACAGAATGGCTGCTGTGAAAACCTGACACCCTTTTATTTGTCTGTACACAGAATGGCTGCTGTGACACCCTGACACCCTTTTATATGTCTGTACACAGAATGGCTGCTGTGATACCCTGACACCCTTTTATATGTCTGTACACAGAATGGCATGCTGTGAAACCCTGACAGCCTGTTATATGTCTGTACGCAGAATGGCTGCTGTTACACCCTGACATCCTTTTATATGTCTGTACACAGAATGGCTGCTGTGACACCCTGACACACTTTTATATGTCTATACACAGAATGGCACGTTGTGAAATCCTGACACCCTTTTATATGTCTGTACACAGAATGGCTGCTGTGACACCCTGATACCCTTTTATATGTTTGTACACAGAATGACTACTGTGATACCCTGACACCCTTTGATATGGCTGTACACAGAATGGCTACTGTGACACCCTGACACCCTTTTATATGTCTATATACAGAATGGCTGCTGTGACACCCAGACACCATTTTATATGTCTGTACACAGAATGGCTGCTGTGACACCCTGATACCATTTTATATGCCTGTACAGAGAATGGCACGCTGTGAAACCCTGACAGCGTGTTATATGTCTTTACACAGAATGGCTGCTGTGACACCCTGACACCCTTTAATATGTCTGTACAAAGAATGGCTGCTCTGACACCCTGACACCCTTTTATATGTCTGTACACAGAATGGCTGCTGTGACACCCTGACACTCTTTTATATGTCTGTACACAGAATGGCTGCTGTGACACCCAGACACCATTTTATATGTCTGTACACAAAATGGCTGCTGTGACACCCAGACACCCTTTTATATGTCTGTACACAGAATGGCTGCTGTGACACCCTGACATCTTTTTACATGTCTGTACACAGAATGGCTACTGTAACACCCTGACACCGTTTTATATGTCTATACACAGAATGGCTGCTGTGACACCCTGACACCCTTTAATATGTCTGTACACAGAATGGCTGCTGTGACACCCAGACATCATTTTATATATCTGTACACAGAATGGCTGCTGTGACACCCTGACACCCTTTTATATGTCTGTACACAGAATGGCACGTTGTGAAACCCCGACATCCTTTTATATGTCTATACACAGAATAGCTGCTGTGAGAGCCTGACACCATTTTATAATTGTGTACACAGAATGGCTGCTATGACACCCTGACACCCTTTTATATGTCTGTACACAGAATGGCTGCTGTGACACCCAGACACCATTTTATATGTCTATACACAGAATGGCTGCTGTGACACCCTTACACCCTTTTATATGTCTTTTGACAGAATGGCATGCTGTGAAACCCTGACAGCCTGTTATATGTCTTTTCATAGAATGGCTGCTGTTACACCCTGACATCCTTTTATATGTCTGTACACAGAATGGCTACTGTGACACCCTGACACCCTTTTATATGTCTATACACAGAATGGCATGTTGTGAAACCTTGACACCCTTTTATATGTCTGTACACAGAATGGCTGCTGTGAGACCCTGACACCCTTTTATATGTCTATACACAGAATGGCTGCTGTGACACCCAGACACCATTTTATATGTCTATACACAGAATGGCTGCTGTGACACCCTTACACCATTTTATATGTCTTTAGACAGAATGGCATGCTGTGAAACCCTGACAGCCTGTTATATGTCTGTACGCAGAATGGCTGCTGTAACACCCTGACATCCTTTTATATGTCTGTACACAGAATGGCTGCTGTGACACCCTGACACACTTTTATATGTCTATACACAGAATGGCACGTTGTGAAACCCTGACACCCTTTTATATGTCTGTACACAGAATGGCTGCTGTGACACCCTGACACCCTTTTATATGTTTGTACACAGAATGACTACTGTGATACCCTGACACCCTTTGATATGGCTATACACAGAATGGCTACTGTGACACTCTGACACCCTTTTATATGTCTATATACAGAATGGCTGCTGTGACACCCAGACACCATTTTATATGTCTGTACACAGAATGGCTGCTGTGACACCCTGATACCATTTTATATGCCTGTACAGAGAATGGCACGCTATGAAACCCTGACAGCGTGTTATATGTCTTTACACAGAATGGCTGCTGTGACACCCTGACACCCTTTAATATGTCTGTACAAAGAATGGCTGCTCTGACACCCTGACACCCTTTTATATGTCTGTACACAGAATGGCTGGTGTGACACCCTGACACTCTTTTATATGTCTGTACACATAATGGCTGCTGTGACACCCAGACACCATTTTATATGTCTGTACACAAAATGGCTGCTGTGACACCCAGACACCCTTTTATATGTCTGTACACAGAATGGCTGCTGTGACACCCTGACATCTTTTTACGTGTCTGTACACAGAATGGCTACTGTGACACCCTGACACCGTTTTATATGTCTATACACAGAATGGCTGCTGTGACACCCTGACACCCTTTTATATGTCTGTACACAGAATGGCTGCTGTGACACCCTGACACCCTTTTATATGTCTGTATACAGAATGGCTGCTGTGACACCCAGACATCATTTTATATATCTGTACACAGAATGGCTGCTGTGACACCCTGACACCCTTTTATATGTCTGTACACAGAATGGCACGTTGTGAAACCCCAACATCCTTTTATATGTCTATAGACAGAATAGCTGCTGTGAGAGCCTGACACCATTTTATAAGTGTGTACACAGAATGGCTGCTATGACACCCTGACACCCTTTTATATGTCTGTACACAGAATGGCTGCTGTGACACCCAGACACCATTTTATATGTCTATACACAGAATGGCTGCTGTGACACCCTTACACCCTTTTATATGTCTTTTGACAGAATGGCATGCTGTGAAACCCTGACAGCCTGTTATATGTCTTTTCACAGAATGGCTGCTGTTACACCCTGACATCCTTTTATATGTCTGTACACAGAATGGCTGCTGTGACACCCTGACACCCTTTTATATGTCTATACACAGAATGGCATGTTGTGAAACCTTGACACCCTTTTATATGTCTGTACACAGAATGGCTGCTGTGAGACCCTGACACCCTTTTATATGTCTATACACAGAATGGCTGCTGTGACACCCAGACACCATTTTATATGTCTATACACAGAATGGCTGCTGTGACACCCTTACACCCTTTTATATGTCTTTAGACAGAATGGCATGCTGTGAAACCCTGACAGCCTGTTATATGTCTTTTCACAGAATGGCTGCTGTTACACCCTGACATCCTTTTATATGTATGTACACAGAAAGGCTGCTGTGACACCCTGACACCCTTTTATATGTCTATACACAGAATGGCACGTTGTGAAACCCTGACACCCTTTTATATGTCTGTACACAGAATGACTGCTGTGAGACCCTGACACCCTTTTATATGTCTATATATAGAATGGCTGCTGTGACACCCAGACACCATTTTATATGTCTGTACACAGAATGGCTGCTGTGACACCCTGGTACCCTTTTATATGCCTGTACACAGAATGGCTCTCTGTGAAACCCTGACAGCCTGTTATATGTCTTTACACAGAATGGCTGCTGTGACACCCTGACACCCTTTTATATGTCTGTACAAAGAATGGCTGCTGTGACACCCTGACACCATTTTATATGTCTGGACACAGAATGGCTGCTGTGAAAACCTGACACCCTTTTATTTGTCTGTACACAGAATGGCTGCTGTGACACCCTGACACCCTTTTATATGTCTGTACACAGAATGGCTGCTGTGATACCCTGACACCCTTTTATATGTCTGTACACAGAATGGCATGCTGTGAAACCCTGACAGCCTGTTATATGTCTGTACACAGAATGGCTGCTGTTACACCCTGACATCCTTTTATATGTCTGTACACAGAATGGCTGCTGTGACACCATGACACACTTTTATATGTCTATACACAGAATGGCACGTTGTGAAACCCTGACACCCTTTTATATGTCTGTACACAGAATGGCTGCTGTGACAACCTGACACCCTTTTATATGTCTTTTGACAGAATGGAATGCTGTGAAACCCTGACAGCCTGTTATATGTCTTTTCACAGAATGGCTGCTGTTACATCCTGACATCCTTTTATATGTCTGTACACAGAATGGCTGCTGTGACACCCTGACACCCTTTTATATGTCTATACACAGAATGGCATGTTGTGAAACCCTGACACCCTTTTATATGTCTGTACACAGAATGGCTGCTGTGAGACCCTGACACCCTTTTATATGTCTATACACAGAATGGCAGCTGTGACACCCAGACACCATTTTATATGTCTATACACAGAATGGCTGCTGTGACACCCTTACACCCTTTTATAAGTCCTTAGACAGAATGGCATGCTGTGAAACCCTGCCAGCCTGTTATATGTCTTTTCACAGAATGGCTGCTGTTACACCCTGACATCCTTTTATATGTATGTACACAGAATGGCTGCTGTGACACCCTGACACCCTTTTATATGTCTGTACACAGAATGGCTGCTGTGATACCCTGACACCCTTTTATATGTCTGTACACAGAATGGCATGCTGTGAAACCCTGACACCCTTTTATATGTCTGTACACAGAATGGCTGCTGTGACACCCTGACACCCTTTTATATGTCTATATACAGAATGGCACGTTGTGAAACCCTGACACACTTTTATATGTCTGTACACAGAATGGCTGCTGTGACACCCTGACACCCTTTTATATGTTTGTACACAGAATGACTACTGTGATACCCTGACACCCTTTGATATGGCTGTACACAGAATGGCTACTGTGACACCCTGACACTCTTTTATATGTCTATATACAGAATGGCTGCTGTGACACCCAGACACCATTTTATATGTCTGTACACAGAATGGCTGCTGTGACACCCTGATACCATTTTATATGCCTGTACAGAGAATGGCACGCTGTGAAACCCTGACAGCGTGTTATATGTCTTTACACAGAATGGCTGCTGTGACACCCTGACACCCTTTAATATGTCTGTACAAAGAATGGCTGCTCTGACACCCTGACACCCTTTTATATGTCTGTACACAGAATGGCTGCTGTGACACCCTGACACCCTTTTATATGTCTGTACACAGAATGGCTGCTGTGACACCCAGACACCATTTTATATGTCTGTACACAAAATGGCTGCTGCGACACCCAGACACCCTTTTATATGTCTGTACACAGAATGGCTGCTGTGACACCCTGACATCTTTTTACGTGTCTGTACACAGAATGGCTACTGTGACACCCTGACACCGTTTTATATGTCTATACACAGAATGGCTGCTGTGACACCCTGACACCCTTTTATATGTCTGTACACAGAATGGCTGCTGTGACACCCTGACACCCTTTTATATGTCTGTATACAGACTGGCTGCTGTGACACCCAGACATCATTTTATATATCTGTACACAGAATGGCTGCTGTGACACCCTGACACCCTTTTATATGTCTGTACACAGAATGGCACGTTGTGAAACCCCGACATCCTTTTATATGTCTATACACAGAATAGCTGTTGTGAGAGCCTGACACCATTTTATAAGTGTGTACACAGAATGGCTGCTATGACACCCTGACACCCTTTTATATGTCTGTACACAGAATGGCTGCTGTGACACCCAGACACCATTTTATATGTCTATACACAGAATGGCTGCTGTGACACCCTTATACCCTTTAATATGTCTTTTGACAGAATGGCATGCTGTGAAACCCTGACAGCCTGTTATATGTCTTTTCACAGAATGGCTGCTGTTACACCCTGACATTCTTTTATATGTCTGTACACAGAATGGCTGCTGTGACACCCTGACACCCTTTTATATGTCTATACACAGAATGGCATGTTGTGAAACCTTGACACCCTTTTATATGTCTGTACACAGAATGGCTGCTGTGAGACCCTGACACCCTTTTATATGTCTATACACAGAATGGCTGCTGTGACACCCAGACACCATTTTATATGTCTATACACAGAATGGCTGCTGTGACACCCTTACACCCTTTTATATGTCTTTAGACAGAATGGCATGCTGTGAAACCCTGTCAGCCTGTTATATGTCTTTTCACATAATGGCTGCTGTTACACCCTGACATCCTTTTATATGTATGTACACAGAATGGCTGCTGTGACACCCTGACACCCTTTTATATGTCTATACACAGAATGGCACGTTGTGAAACCCTGACACCCTTTTATATGTCTGTACACAGAATTGCTGCTGTGAGACCCTGACACCCTTTTATATGTCTATACACAGAATGGCTGCTGTGACACCCAGACACCATTTTATATGTCTGTACACAGAATGGCTGCTGTGACACCCTGGTACCCTTTTATATGCCTGTACACAGAATGGCTCTCTGTAAAACCCTGACAGCCTGTTATATGTCTTTACACAAAATGGCTGATGTGACACCCTGACACCCTTTTATATGTCTGTACAAAGAATGGCTGCTGTGACACCCTGACACCATTTTATATGTCTGGACACAGAATGGCTGCTGTGAAAACCTGACACCCTTTTATTTGTTTGTACACAGAATGGCTGCTGTGACACCCTGACACCCTTTTATATGTCTGTACACAGAATGGCTGCTGTGATACCCTGACACCCTTTTATATGTCTGTACACAGAATGGCATGCTGTGAAACCCTGACAGCCTGTTATATGTCTGTACACAGAATGGCTGCTGTTACACCCTGACATCCTTTTATATGTCTGTACACAGAATGGCTGCTGTGACACCCTGACACCCTTTTATATGTCTATACACAGAATGGCACGTTGTGAAACCCTGACACCCTTTTATATGTCTGTACACAGAATGGCTGCTGTGACACCCTGACACCCTTTTATATGTCTTTTGACAGAATGGCATGCTGTGAAACCCTGACAGCCTGTTATATGTCTTTTCACAGAATGGCTGCTGTTACATCCTGACATCCTTATATATGTCTGTACACAGAATGGCTGCTGTGACACCCTGACACCCTTTTATATGTCTATACACATAATGGCATGTTGTGAAACCTTGACACCCTTTTATATGTCTGTACACAGAATGGCTGCTGTGAGACCCTGACACCCTTTTATATGTCTATACACAGAATGGCTGCTGTGACAATCAGACACCATTTTATATGTCTATACACAGAATGGCTGCTGTGACACCCTTACACCCTTTTATATGTCTTTAGACAGAATGGCATGCTGTGAAACCCTGACAGCCTATTATATGTCTTTTAACAGAATGGCTGCTGTTACACCCTGACATCCTTTTATATGTATGTACACAGAATGGCTGCTGTGACACCCTGACACCCTTTTATATGTCTATACACAGAATGGCACGTTGTGAAAACCTGACACCCTTTTATTTGTCTGTACACAGAATGGCTGCTGTGACACCCTGACACCCTTTTATATGTCTGTACACAGAATGGCTGCTGTGATACCCTGACACCCTTTTATATGTCTGTACACAGAATGGCATGCTGTGAAACCCTGACAGCCTGTTATATGTCTGTACACAGAATGGCTGCTGTTACACCCTGACATCCTTTTATATGTCTGTACACAGAATGACTGCTGTGACACCCTGACACCCTTTTATAAGTATATACACAGAATGGCACGTTGTGAAACCCTGACACCGTTTTATATGTCTGTACACAGAATGGCTGCTGTGACACCCTGACACCCTTTTATATGTCTTTTGACAGAATGGCATGCTGTGAAACCCTGACAGCCTGTTATATGTCTTTTCACAGAATGGCTGCTGTTACATCCTGACATCCTTTTATATGTCTGTACACAGAATGGCTGCTGTGACACCCTGACACCCTTTTATATGTCTATACACAGAATGGCATGTTGTGAAACCCTGACACCCTTTTATATGTCTGTACACAGAATGGCTGCTGTGAGACCCTGACACCCTTTTATATGTCTATACACAGAATGGCTGCTGTGACACCCAGACACCATTTTATATGTCTATACACAGAATGGCTGCTGTGACACCCTTACACCCTTTTATATGTCTTTAGACAGAATGGCATGATGTGAAACCCTGACAGCCTGTTATATGTCTTTTCACAGAATGGCTGCTGTTACACCCTGACATCCTTTTATATGTATGTACACAGAATGGCTGCTGTGACACCCTGACACCCTTTTATATGTCTATACACAGAATGGCACGTTGTGAAACCTTGACACCCTTTTATATGTCTGTACACAGAATGGCTGCTGTGAGACCCTGACACCCTTTTATATGTCTATACACAGAATGGCTGCTGTGACACCCAGACACCATTTTATATGTCTGTACACAGAATGGCTGCTGTGACACCCTGGTACCCTTTTATATGCCTGTACACAGAATGGCACTCTGTGAAACCCTGACACCCTTTTATATGTCTATACACAGAATGGCACGTTGTGAAACCCTGACACCCTTTTATATGTCTATACACAGAATGGCTGCTGTGACACCCAGACACCATTTTATATGTCTGTACACAGAATGGCTGCTGTGACACCCTGGTACCCTTTTATATGCCTATACACAGAATGGCACTTTGTGAAACCGTGACAGCCTGTTATATGTCTTTACACAGAATGGCTGCTGTGACACCCTGACACCCTTTTATATGTCTGTACAAAGAATGGCTGCTGTTACACACTGACACCATTTTATATGTCTGGACACAGAATGGCTGCTGTGAAAACCTGACACCCTTTTATTTGTCTGTACACAGAATGGCTGCTGTGACACCCTGACACCCTTTTATATGTCTGTACACAGAATGGCTGCTGTGATACCCTGACACCCTTTTATATGTCTGTACACAGAATGGCATGCTGTGAAACCCTGACAGCCTGTTATATGTCTGTACTCAGAATGGCTGCTGTTACACCCTGACATCCTTTTATATGTCTGTACACAGAATGGCTGCTGTGACACCCTGACACCCTTTTATATGTCTATACACAGAATGGCACGTTGTGAAACCCTGACACCATTTTATATGTCTGTACACAGAATGGCTGCTGTGACACCCTGACACCCTTTTATATGTCTATACACAGAATGGCTGCTGTGACACCCAGACACCATTTTATATGTCTGTACACAGAATGGCTGCTGTGACACCCTTGTACCCTTTTATATGCCTGTACACAGAATGGCACTCTGTGAAACCCTGACAGCCTGTTATATGTCTTTACACAGAATGGCTGCTGTGACACCCTGACACCCTTTTATATGTCTGTACAAAGAATGGTTGCTGTGACACCCTGACTCCATTTTATATGTCTGGACACAGAATGGCTGCTGTGAAAACCTGACACCCTTTTATTTGTCTGTACACAGAATGGCTGCTGTGACACCCTGGTACCCTTTTATATGCCTCTACACAGAATGGCACTCTGTGAAACCCTGACAGCCTGTTATATGTCTTTACACAGAATGGCTGCTGTGAGACCCTGACACCCTTTTATATGTCTATACACAGAATGGCTGCTGTGACACCCTGACTCCATTTTATATGTCTGGACACAGAATGGCTACTGTGAAAACCTGACACCCTTTTATTTGTCTGTACACAGAATGGCTGCTGTGACACCCTGACACCCTTTTATATGTTTGTACACAGAATGACTGCTGTGATACCCTGACACCCTTTGATATGGCTGTACACAGAATGGCTACTGTGACACCCTGACACCCTTTTATATGTCTATATACAGAATGGCTGCTGTGACACCCAGACACCATTTTATATGTCTGTACACAGAATGGCTGCTGTGACACCCTGATACCATTTTATATGCGTGTACAGAGAATGGCACGCTGTGAAACCCTGACAGCGTGTTATATGTCTTTACACAGAATGGCTGCTGTTACACCCTGACACCCTTTAATATGTCTGTACAAAGAATGGCTGCTCTGACACCCTGACACCCTTTTATATGTCTGTACACAGAATGGTTGCTGTGACACCCTGACAGCCTTTTATATGTCTGTACACAGAATGGCTGCTGTGACACCCAGACACCATTTTATATGTCTGTACACAAAATGGCTGCTGTGACACCCAGACACCCTTTTATATGTCTGTACACAGAATGGCTGCTGTGACACCCTGACATCTTTTTACGTGTCTGTACACAGAATGGCTACTATGACACCCTGACACCGTTTTATATGTCTATACACAGAATGGCTGCTGTGACACCCTGACACCCTTTTATATGTCTTTACACAGAATGGCTGCTGTGACACCCTGACACCCTTTTATATGACTGTATACAGAATGGCTGCTGTGACACCCAGACATCATTTTATATATCTGTACACAGAATGGCTGCTGTGACACCCTGACACCCTTTTATATGTCTGTACACAGAATGGCACGTTGTGAAACCCCGACATCCTTTTATATGTCTATACACAGAATAGCTGCTGTGAGAGCCTGACACCATTTTATAAGTGTGTACACAGAATGGCTGCTATGACACCCTGACACCCTTTTATATGTCTGTACACAGAATGGCTGCTGTGACACCCAGACACCATTTTATATGTCTATTCACAGAATGGCTGCTGTGACACCCTTACAACCTTTTATATGTCTTTTGACAGAATGGCATGCTGTGAAACCCTTACAGCCTGTTATATGTCTTTTCACAGAATGGCTGCTGTTACACCCTGACATCCTTTTATATGTCTGTACACAGAATGGCTGCTGTGACACCCTGACACCCTTTTATATCTCTATACACAGAATGGCATGTTGTGAAACCTTGACACCCTTTTATATGTCTGTACACAGAATGGCTGCTGTGAGACCCTGTCACCCTTTTATATGTCTATACACAGAATGGCTGCTGTGACACCCAGACACCATTTTATATGTCTATACACAGAATGGCTGCTGTGACACCCTTACACCCTTTTATATGTCTTTAGACAGGAATGGCATGCTGTGAAACCCTGACAGCCTGTTATATGTCTTTTCACAGAATGGCTGCTGTTACACCCTAACATCCTTTTATATGTCTGTACACAGAATGGCATGCTGTGAAACCCTGACAGCCTGTTATATGTCTGTACACAGAATGGCTGCTGTTACACCCTGACATCCTTTTATATGTCTGTACACAGAATGACTGCTGTGACACCCTGACACCCTTTTATAAGTATATACACAGAATGGCACGTTGTGAAACCCTGACACCGTTTTATATGTCTGTACACAGAATGGCTGCTGTGACACCCTGACACCCTTTTATATGTCTTTTGACAGAATGGCATGCTGTGAAACCCTGACAGCCTGTTATATGTCTTTTCACAGAATGGCTGCTGTTACATCCTGACATCCTTTTATATGTCTGTACACAGAATGGCTGCTGTGACACCCTGACACCCTTTTATATGTCTATACACAGAATGGCATGTTGTGAAACCCTGACACCCTTTTATATGTCTGTACACAGAATGGCTCTCTGTGAAACCCTGACAGCCTGTTATATGTCTTTACACAGAAAGGCTGCTGTGACACCCTGACACCCTTTTATATGTCTGTACAAAGAATGGCTGCTGTGACACCCTGATACCATTTTATATGTCTGGACACAGAATGGCTGCTGTGAAAACCTGACAGCCTGTTATATGTCTTTACACAGAAAGGCTGCTGTGACACCCTGACACCCTTTTATATGTCTGTACAAAGAATGGCTGCTGTGACACCCTGACTCCATTTTATATGTCTGGACACAGAATGGCTACTGTGAAAACCTGACACCCTTTTATTTGTCTGTACACAGAATGGCTGCTGTGACACCCTGACACCCTTTTATATGTTTGTACACAAAATGGCTGCTGTGACACCCTGACATCTTTTTACGTGTCTGTACACAGAATGGCTACTATGACACCCTGACACCGTTTTATATGTCTATACACAGAATGGCTGCTGTGACACCCTGACACCCTTTTATATGTCTGTACACAGAATGGCTGCTGTGAGACCCTGACATCCTTTTATATGTCTGTATACAGAATGGCTGCTGTGACAGCCAGACATCATTTTATATATCTGTACACAGAATGGCTGCTGTGACACCCTGACACCCTTTTATATGTCTGTACACAGAATGGCACGTTGTGAAACCCCGACATCCTTTTATATGTCTATACACAGAATAGCTGCTGTGAGAGCCTGACACCATTTTATAAGTGTGTACACAGAATGGCTGCTATGACACCCTGACACCCTTTTATATGTCTGTACACAGAATGGCTGCTGTGACACCCAGACACCCTTTTATATGTCTTTTGACAGAATGGCATGCTGTGAAACCCTGACAGCCTGTTATATGTCTTTTCACAGAATGGCTGCTGTGAAACCCTGACATCCTTTTATATGTCTGTACACAGAATGGCTGCTGTGACACCCTGACACCCTTTTATATGTCTATACACAGAATGGCATGTTGTGAAACCTTGACACCCTTTTATATGTCTGTACACAGAGTGGCTGCTGTGAGACCCTGACACCCTTTTATATGTCTATACACAGAATGGCTGCTGTGACACCCAGACACCATTTTATATGTCTATACACAGAATGGCTGCTGTGACACCCTTACACCCTTTTATATGTCTTTAGACAGAATGGCATGCTGTGAAACCCTGACAGCCTGTTATATGTATTTTCACAGAAAGGCTGCTTTTACACCCTGACATCCTTTTATATGTATGGACACAGAATGGCTGCTGTGACACCCTGACACCCTTTTATATGTCTATACACAGAATGGCACGTTGTGAAACCCTGACACCCTTTTATATGTCTGTACACAGAATGGCTTCTGTGAGACTCTGACACCCTTTTATATGTCTATACACAGAATGGCTGCTGTGACACCCAGACACCATTTTATATGTCTGTACACAGAATGGCTGCTGTGACACCCTGGTACCCTTTTATATGCCTGTACACAGAATGGCACTCTGTGAAACCCTGACAGCCTGTTATATGTATTTACACAGAATGGCTGCTGTGACACCCTGACACCCTTTTATATGTCTGTACAAAGAATGGCTGCTGTGACACCCTGACTCCATTTTATATGTCTGGACACAGAATGGCTGCTGTGAAAACCTGACACCCTTTTATTTGTCTGTACACAGAATGGCTGCTGTGACACCCTGACACCCTTTTATATGTCTGTACACAGAATGGCTGCTGTGATACCCTGACACCCTTTTATATGTCTGTACACAGAATGGCATGCTGTGAAACCCTGACAGCCTGTTATATGTCTGTACACAGAATGGCTGCTGTTACACCCTGACATCCTTTTATATGTCTGTACACAGAATGGCTGCTGTGACACCCTGACACCCTTTTATTTGTCTATACACAGAATGGCACTTTGTGAAACCCTGACACCCTTTTATATGTCTGTACACAGAATGGCTGCTGTGACACCCTGACACCCTTTTATATGTATGTACACAGAATGGCTGCTGTGACACCCTGACACCCTTTTATATGTCTATACACAGAATGGCACGTTGTGAAACCCTGACACCCTTTTATATGTCTGTACACAGAATGGCTGCTGTGAGACCCTGACACCCTTTTATATGTCTATACACAGAATGGCTGCTGTGACTCCCAGACACCATTTTATATGTCTGTACACAGAATGGCTGCTGTGACACCCAGACACCATTTTATATGCCTGTACACAGAATGGCACTCTGTGAAACCCTGACAGCCTGTTATATGTCTTTACACAGAATGGCTGCTGTGACACCCTGACACCCTTTTATATGTCTGTACAAAGAATGGCTGCTGTGACACCCTGACACCATTTTATATGTCTGGACACAGAATGGCTGCTGTGAAAACCTGACACCCTTTTATTTGTCTGTACACAGAATGGCTGCTGTGACACCCTGACACCCTTTTATATGTCTGTATACAGAATGGCTGCTGTGATACCCTGACACCCTTTTATATGTCTGTACACAGAATGGCATGCTGTGAAACCCTGACAGCCTGTTATATGTCTGTACACAGAATGGCTGCTGTTACACCCTGACATCCTTTTATATGTTTGTACACAGAATGGCTGCTGTGACACCCTGACACCCTTTTATATGTCTATACACAGAATGGCACGTTGTGAAACCCTGACACCCTTTTATATGTCTGTACACAGAATGGCTGCTGTGACACCCTGACACCCTTTTATATGTTTGTACACAGAATGACTGCTGTGATACCCTGACACCCTTTGATATGGCTGTACACAGAATGGCATGCTGTGAAACCCTGACAGCCTGTTATATGTCTGTACGCAGAATGGCTGCTGTTACACCCTGACACCCTTTTATATGTTTGTACACAGAATGACTGCTGTGATACCCTGACACCCTTTTATATGTCTGTACACAGAATGGCATGCTGTGAAACCCTGACAGCCTGTTATATGTCTGTACACAGAATGGCTGCTGTTACACCCTGACATCCTTTTATATGTTTGTACACAGAATGGCTGCTGTGACACCCTGACACCCTTTTATATGTCTATACACAGAATGGCACGTTGTGAAACCCTGACACCCTTTTATATGTCTGTACACAGAATGGCTGCTGTGACACCCTGACACCCTTTTATATGTTTGTACACAGAATGACTGCTGTGATACCCTGACACCCTTTGATATGGCTGTACACAGAATGGCTACTGTGACATCCTGACACCCTTTTATATGTCTGTACAGAGAATGGCTGCTATGACACCCTGACACCCTTTTATATGTCTATATACAGAATGGCTGCTGTGACACCCAGACATCATTTTATATATCTGTACACAGAATGGCTGCTGTGACACCCTGACACCCTTTTATATGTCTGTACACAGAATGGCACGTTGTGAAACCCCGACATCCTTTTATATGTCTATACACAGAATAGCTGCTGTGAGAGCCTGACACCATTTTATAAGTGTGTACACAGAATGGCTGCTATGACACCCTGACACCCTTTCATATGTCTGTACACAGAATGGCTGCTGTGACACCCAGACACCATTTTATATGTCTATACACAGAATGGCTGCTGTGACACCCTGACAGCCTGTTATATGTCTTTTCACAGAATGGCTGCTGTGAAACCCTGACATCCTTTTATATGTCTGTACACAGAATGGCTGCTGTGACACCCTGACACCCTTTTATATGTCTATACACAGAATGGCATGTTGTGAAACCTTGACACCCTTTTATATGTCTGTACACAGAATTGCTGCTGTGAGACCCTGACACCCTTTTATATGTCTATACACAGAATGGCTGCTGTGACACCCAGACACCATTTTATATGTCTATACACAGAATGGCTGCTGTGACACCCTTACACCCTTTTATATGTCTTTTGACAGAATGGCATGCTGTGAAACCCTGACAGCCTGTTATATGTCTTTTCACAGAATGGCTGCTGTGAAACCCTGACATCCTTTTATATGTCTGTACACAGAATGGCTGCGGTGACACCCTGGCACCCTTTTATATGTCTATACACAGAATGGCATGTTGTGAAACCTTGACACCCTTTTATATGTCTGTACACAGAATGGCTGCTGTGAGACCCTGACACCCTTTTATATGTCTATACACAGAATGGCTGCTGTGACACCCAGACACCATTTTATATGTCTATACACAGAATGGCTGCTGTGACACCCTTACACCATTTTATATGTCTTTAGACAGAATGGCATGCTGTGAAACCCTGACAGCCTGTTATATGTCTTTTCACAGAATGGCTGCTTTTACACCCTGACATCCTTTTATATGTTTGTACACAGAATGGCTGCTGTGACACCCTGACACCCTTTTATATGTCTATACACAGAATGGCACGTTGTGAAACCCTGACACCCTTTTATATGTCTGTACACAGAATGGCTGCTGTGAGACCCTGACACCCTTTTATATGTCTATACACAGAATGGCTGCTGTGACACCCAGACACCATTTTATATGTCTGTACACAGAATGGCTGCTGTGACACCCTGGTACCCTTTTATATGCCTGTACACTGAATGGCACTCTGTGAAACCCTGACAGCCTGTTATATGTCTTTACACAGAATGGCTGCTGTGACACCCTGACACCCTTTTATATGTCTGTACAAAGAATGGCTGCTGTGACACCCTGACTCCATTTTATATGTCTGGACACAGAATGGCTGCTGTGAAAACCTGACACCCTTTTATTTGTCTGTACACAGAATGGCTGCTGTGACACCCTGACACCCTTTTATATGTCTGTACACAGAATGGCTGCTGTGATACCCTGACACCCTTTTATATGTCTGTACACAGAATTTCATGCTGTGAAACCCTGACAGCCTGTTATATGTCTGTACACAGAATGGCTGCTGTGACACCCTGACATCCTTTTATATGTCTGTACACAGAATGGCTGCTGTGACACCCTGACACCCTTTTATTTGTCTATACACAGAATGGCACTTTGTGAAACCCTGACACCCTTTTATATGTCTGTACACAGAATGGCTGCTGTGACACCCTGACACCCTTTTATATGTATGTACACAGAATGGCTGCTGTGACACCCTGACACCCTTTTATATGTCTATACACAGAATGGCACGTTGTGAAACCCTGACACCCTTTTATATGTCTGTACACAGAATGGCTGCTGTGAGACCCTGACACCCTTTTATATGTCTATACACAGAATGGCTGCTGTGACACCCAGACACCATTTTATATGTCTGTACACAGAATGGCTCTCTGTGAAACCCTGACAGCCTGTTATATGTCTTTACACAGAAAGGCTGCTGTGACACCCTGACACCCTTTTATATGTCTGTACAAAGAATGGCTGCTGTGACACCCTGATACCATTTTATATGTCTGGACACAGAATGGCTGCTGTGAAAACCTGACAGCCTGTTATATGTCTTTACACAGAAAGGCTGCTGTGACACCCTGACACCCTTTTATATGTCTGTACAAAGAATGGCTGCTGTGACAACCCTGACACCATTTTATATGTCTGGACACAGAATGGCTGCTGTGAAAACCTGACACCCTTTTATTTGTCTGTACACAGAATGGCTGCTGTGACACCCTGACACCCTTTTATATGTCTGTACAAAGAATGGCTGCTGTGACACCCTGACACCATTTTATATGTCTGGACACAGAATGGCTGTTGTGAAAACCTGACACCCTTTTATTTGTCTGTACACAGAATGGCTGCTGTGACACCCTGACACCCTTTTATATGTCTATACACAGAATGGCACGTTGTGAAACCCTGACACCCTTTTATATGTCTGTACACAGAATGGCTGCTGTGACACCCTGACACCCTTTTATATGTTTGTACACAGAATGACTGCTGTGATACCCTGACACCCTTTGATATGGCTGTACACAGAATGGCTACTGTGACATCCTGACACCCTTTTATATGTCTATATACAGAATGGCTGCTGTGACACCCAGACACCATTTTATATGTCTGTACACAGAATGGCTGCTGTGACACCCTGATACCATTTATATGCCTGTACAGAGAATGGCACGCTGTGAAACCCTGACAGCGTGTTATATGTCTTTACACAGAATGGCTGCTGTGACACCCTGACACCCTTTTATATGTCTGTACAAAGAATGGCTGCTCTGACACCCTGACACACTTTTATATGTCTGTACACAGAATGGCTGCTGTGAGAACCTGACACCCTTTTATTTGTCTGTACACAGAATGGCTGCTGTGACACCCTGACACCCTTTATATGTCTGTACACAGAATGGCTGCTGTGATACCCTGACACCCTTTTATATGTCTGTACACAGAATGGCTGATGTGGGACATGATAGCCTTTTATATGTCTGTACACAGAATGGCTGTTGTGACACCCTGACACCCTTTTATATGTCTGTACACAGAATGGCTGCTGTGAGAGCCTGACACCCTTTTATATGTCTATACACAGAATGGCTGCTGTGAGAGCCTGACACCCTTTTATATGGCTGTACACAGAATGGCTGCTGTGAGAGCCTGACACCCTTTTATATGTCTTTACACAGAATGGCTGCTGTGACACCCTGACACCCTTTTACATGTCTATACACAGAATGGCTGCTGTGAGAGCCTGACACCCTTTTATATGGCTGTAGAAAACTTTCTTGTGGTGGAGAAAATTTTTTCTTCCCATTGATTTCAATGCACAATGGGTTAGTCAAAAAGGTGTGAAAAAGCTGTAAAACAACATTTTTACATGGGAAAGCAGAACTTGCCATTACTCACTAATTTCAGTTTGAGGTGGAAATTTTCTCCCTACAAATGAAACTAAAGATTTAGGAGGGATTACTATGAGAAGGAGTCACTTACCATTCTTAATTTGAGGACATAGAGCTTGATCCAAATGTTGTAGTTAAAAGTGCCAGTACGGCAAAATGATACCAACCAACAGAGTAAAATGCCCTGGTCGGTATTCAGATGTCCTACCGGCGTTAAGCACAACAGACATTAGGCCACAAAACTGGTGTTGTGTCCAAACGTCTGTTTTGTGTGATAAGATCCCAACACACTGCTAAGTTACAGCAGTTTTGGGAACTTAACAGTAAAAAAGCTAACTATCAGTGCCTGACATACTGCCAAGCATCGATCGTTAACTAAAGTGTCTTATCCTTACCTGTCATCCACTGTCCTTCTCCTTCTGTCTTCTCTTCCCTTCTGTCTTCTATCTTCTCCTTCTGTTTTCTCTTCTATCTTCTCCTTCTGTCTTCTCTTCTTTCTTCTCTTCTGTCTTCTTTCTACTTTTCTATTTTCTTGCTGTAAAAAACAAAAAGATAAGTATAAGTAGAATTTATAAATATCCGGCACACTAATACATAGTTTAACCCCTTTAGTGCCAGAGGGGTACGCAACACATTGCAAAGGGTTAACGTATGCAGTAGTGTGACGGCTCTGTAATATGCAAAATGCCCCCATGAATAGTAAACATGTACCAGATAATCCAAGTACATTGTATCACCACAATAGAACTTTTAAAAATATACGTAGCTTGCAGACTTTGAAATCACTGCCTTTGCCTCTGTGTGTGGCTGCTGAAGTTGCTGCAGAGGCAGAATGATGTGCCACAGTCCACCACTCGTCATATGCACAGGCCGATGCCTGGAATTGAGCCTGCACTTATATTTGGGCAGTTTTATTTCCAGTTCTCTCACTGCCATTGGCTGGGATATGCTTACGCACCTCCCATCCAGTCAGTTTAAAGCAGAGATGCTCACAGCCAATGACTGTGAGAGATTTGGAAGTAAGACTGCCCACATATAAGGGAAAGCTCAATTCCAATTCCCTCAGAGTGGAGCTGGCATTGGCCAGTGCATATGAGGAGTGGTGGACTGTGGCACATCATTCTGCCTCCGCCGCTGCCTCAGCAGATACACACAGCGGCAGAGGCAGAGATTTCAAAGTCTGCAAGCTACATTTATTTTTATTTGAAGAAGCAAAGTGCTACATGCCCTGCGATTCCTACCACCACATAACTTGCAAAGCAATCAGAGATGGTTCTGTAACGGAAGCTGGAAAGACACCGGGTCATCCTCAGCCATCGTTCTGGGTTTCTCCTTCTCGAAGGTGGATTAAACAGTTTGGTTCCTACCGGTCGAGCAACAACCGGCTCGATTGAGCATTCACAGTGTCGTAAACTGCATGTTGCAGTCGTATGACGTTGGTAGTATCGTTGACTCCTTGTTGTAGACGGAGTAATTCTAGACAGACAGGAAAACGTTGGAGGGAATCTAAGCCAGATTTGGGTTGCAGACTGGTACCAGGGGCCATAGAGAGTAAGGCCTCTACTCCCAGTTCAAGGATAGCTGGGGGATGTTGCAGGAACAACAGTGAAGTCGAACAGAGTCGACGTTGACGGCTGACAGCATACGAAGTTCAGAAGTCCTGACTCGGAATCAGATCCGCAGATAGCTGGCAGCAGGCAGTCGACAATACAGGATACTTGGCTCAGATGGGTATCAGAGGGGATACTTTAAACCACAAGAGCACAAAGACACCAGGACTCTTCTTCTTGTGTGTACAACAAGTAACTCTTTATTATGTGAACTCACAGCATAGTTATACACTTCAACCACATTGACAGCACTTGATGCAGACATGACACAATGGGCGAGTTTCAGAGATAATACAATCATAACACATCAGACAAAGAACCAACAACAAATGGTTCAGGCAGCACAATAAGACAGACGTGACTGCATTATTATATAATACGGTTTGACTAGGGTAGACAATAGACAGCAAGGACTGAGGGGCATGAACAATGAACAATGGCCAGGGGTTGAAACACGTCCTCGACTAGTTTGAATATTCCGCTTCAACCCTGGCCAATCAGTGAGTACAGTGAGTCCATTGTTTGACCAATCCCTGAACCGCCTACTTTTCTCCATGATAGGTCTATGGCAGACCTTAATACCTATTGCCCAGGGATTTGACCAATCTGGCTTCGACTCGCTGCTTCCAACTTCTGTGCTCGACTCGGTGTGATGGTTCGAACACCGAGACGGGAGTTTACGACTATTAGTCGTTGAATGCATAAACATGTAGTTCTTAATGCCCGACAGTCCTGTACATAGTCTTTGTGGCCTTTGACACTGGAGAGTCGTCAACGCTCCCAAACAAGGTAACCTGCCTTACAGTGTTCGCCCATCTGAAATAAGGGCCTATGAGGTCGTACGACCGGCCCAGGGTGTCCAATACGTCCCATTGTACACAGTCCCATTTGTCTTTGGCTGATACGTTGTGCGTCCAGACAAGGGATCCGTTACAGGCCCACATGGCTTCAGGGTGCTCGATCCACCTGATTCCTCCACAGTAACTCCCAAACGGATTTGAATTAAATAGCGGGAGCACACCTGGCTCTGGGGTTATACTTGTTCCACGCGGCATACACATACGACAGCTGCTAAAACCATCTCTTTTATTTGGCATATTAAAATTGTGAATAGACATGGATACAGTGATACCGCATCACGGAGTTGGTTAACATAGAACCGTCTGATGCGTTTTGAGCGCAAAGCTGTTAATCACAGACTGTATGTGCTCCCGCTATTTAATTAAAATACGTATATTTTTATAAGTTCTATTGTGGCAATATCGATTACCTTGTACATGTTTACTATTCATGGGGGCATTTTGTATATTACAGAGCTGTCTCACTACTGCATACTTTAACCCTTTTGAGCCCCAGAGATGTACACTTTGCAATGTGTTGCGTACCCCTCTGGCATTCAAGAGGTTAAACTATGTATTAGTGTGCCGGATATTTATACATTCTACTTATACTTGTCTTTTTGTTTTTTACAGCAAGAAAATAGAAAAGTAGAAAGAAGACAGAAGATAGAAGAGAAGAAAGAAGACAGAAGAGAAGAAAGAAGACAGAAGAGAAGAAAGAAGTCAGAAGAGAAGATTGAAGAGAAGATAGAAGACAGAAGAGAAGATAGAAGAGAAGAAAGAAGTCAGAAGAGAAGATTGAAGAGAAGATAGAAGAGAAGATAGAAGAGAAGAAAGAAGACAGAAGAGAAGACAGGAGAGAAGATAGAAGACGGAAGAGAAGATAGAAGAGAAGGACAGAAGATAGAAGAGAAGGACAGAAGATAGAAGAGAAGACAGAAGATAGAAGAGAAGAAAGAAGACAGAAGAGAAGAAAGAAGACAGAAGAGAAGAAAGAAGTCAGAAGAGAAGATTGAAGAGAAGATAGAAGACAGAAGAGAAGATAGAAGAGAAGAAAGAAGTCAGAAGAGAAGATTGAAGAGAAGATAGAAGAGAAGATAGAAGAGAAGAAAGAAGACAGAAGAGAAGACAGGAGAGAAGATAGAAGACGGAAGAGAAGATAGAAGAGAAGGACAGAAGATAGAAGAGAAGGACAGAAGATAGAAGAGAAGGACAGAAGATGACCAGGAAGCTGAGGACTCTGCTGGACATCAGGATTACTTATAATGTGATTTTTTTTAACATAGTCGGGTTAACCCTATGAATGCCGGCGGGGCAATTATACCTCACTGGCACTCATAGGGTTAATTCTACTAACGTCTAAAACATTTTTCATACTTTGGATATATTGATATGGGACTTAGAGCTCCCTATCAATACATCCACTGGGGGGTTAGGGTTTTTTAATTCAAGTGACTGCTTCGGCTGTTTAAACAGGAGATAAGGGACTCAAGTTAAAAAAAACAGATGTTAACTTTCCTGCGATAACTTGAGTCCCTTATCGGGTTTTCATGGGTAAAGCAGACATTTGAATTGTTTTCATCATTTTTTTTTTGCCGGTATTTTTTCACAGCACAGACATGTGAATCGCTTACTGTGCTGGAAAAAATGCCATCGGCAGAAAAAACAGCCGTCTCCAACATGTGGATCGAGTCCATGTTCTTATTCGTTTGTTTCGGAGACAGTATATCTGTAACGACCCACTGGAAATTGAATGATATTTCTTGGCACAAAGTCTTGTATAGAGCAAAACCAATTTATCATAGGGAATGTATGTGTGCTATTGATAATCAGCATGATAGATTTATTCTAATACGGGAGAATTGGCTGAAATGTAAATTTATTTATTTATTTAGAAAATATTCTACCAGAAAAAATACATTGAGATTTCTTTCATTTTCAAGTATGTCCTGGAGTGTTTACAGCAAAGAGTTGTGTGTTTGCACAAATACAGAGACACAATAAATATATATACACACACACACACACACAATACAAATGTTACATACAGCTGTATATTATTTTTAGATATAAAGAAGCAGTTATGGGGTTTCACAGAAATCTTTATTGCAGGCTTAACTTTTCATATTGTTAAACAATGCTTATTCATAAAACATTTATTATAATATATATTAAACATACAAATCTATTCATAACCCAAAAATTAGTCATTAAAGTGATAGTAATGTTTCATAATAAAAGCAGCTCTAATTAATCATCATAGTATTTGGACTTTGGAGAGTGTTATTTCAATTCTGTCAGAGTTGTAGTACAAGAGTAATTCAATGACAAAGTATCCCCCTCCCACACCTTTTACTGATGTAACACTGCTCAGCCAGATCAGAAGGGAGGTGCCCAGGTAGACTGCAGAGAGGGACAATCTTCAATTAAGATAAGGGAAAAACCTGAAAAACTTGTCAAGGGGGGCAGGGTTTTCATTGTTCTCATAGGAAGAAGATTGTCCCCTGCTGTTATCTGTCTGGTCTATAGACTGGATTCCACATCTGAGAAGAGATAGCTTACACTAGGTAAAAGGGTGGACATGGAGAGGTGTGGGACTGCTACTCTCTAAACACTGCAATTACAATTCACATTCTGTCCCCTCCTTCCTCTGCTTCTCCTCTTTTGAGTCACATACTGTCAGTATCTTTGCTCCAGTCTCTCTACAGGTTGGGGTTATCTATCGCCCACCTACCAACACCTACACACCGTCTAACTTTCTTTCTGACTATGAATCATGGCGTTTCTTTTTACTGTCATCAGACACACCTCTTCTTCTGGGGGACTTCATCTGCCGTGTGAATGATCCCTCAGTCTCCTGGGCATCCCACTATCTGTCTCTAACATCTGTGTTTGGACTACAACAGTGGACAGATGCTAGTACTCACAAGGATGGTCATTTCCAATACCTTGTGTTCACTAGAGGCTGTGCACTCTCGGATTTTAATATCTCTCCTCTTCCATTATCCGATCACCATCTTCTAACATTCATACACCTTCCGCAACCCCTGCTTCCGCTTCACACGTAACCTCAAATCACTTAATCTCACTGCTCTGCAGTCCTCCCTGGACTTCCATCTATTCCCACTAATCATGACACTAACAGCCTTGTCAGAACCTACAACTCGGTCCTGTCCTCCTCTTTGAACCTGCATGCTCCTCTCTCTCTCAGACCCACCTGTAAAACCAACCCAAGGTTGTGGCTTAATAAGGACACCAGCTTACTCCGCTCCTGTACCCGTTCGGATGAACGACTCTGGAGAAGGTCGGGCTCTCTGACAGATTTTCACCACTATAGATTCCTCCTGTCTTGCTTTCACTCTGCTCTTTCCCTGATGAAAAAAACATTACTTTTCACAACTAATTAATACTCACAAGTCCACCCCCTTGCCTTTTCTCTACATTTGACTCCCTTCTCCACCCTCCATCTGCCTCCCTCTCATACTCTATACAGCCACTAGACTTTGCAGACTTCTTCAAAGCCAAGGTGAACTCCATCCGGGATAATATCCCACCTTGTACATCTCCTCCTATCCTACCTCATCCCCCTCCTGCCACTCTGGACTCTTTTTCACAAGTCACAGAGGTAAAACTGACTAACTTGCTATCCTCCTGTCCCTCCACTACATGCGCACTTGATCCTCTTCTCCTCTCACCTCATCCACTCCCTCTCCCCCACACTAATCACTATCCTATTACAGATTTTAACTCCTCATTTGCTACTGCTACATTTCCTGATGACTTCAAACATGCCATAGTAACAACCATCCTCAATACCAATTCCTCTGACAGTGCTACACCCTCTAGCTATTGTTTGGTTTCTCTCCTGCCTTTTGCCTTTAAGATCTTGGAATATCTGACCTGCTCCCACCTGCTTGACTTCCTTAACACGCACAACCTGCTCAACCAGCTATAATCTGGCTTTCTCACTGCTCACTCCACTGAAACTGCTCTCACATGAGTGGTCAATGATCTTCACACTGCCAAAATCACAAGGTCACTATTCTATACTTAGGGCTTAAAAGTCCTTTGCTATTAGCCAGACCTGAAAAGTTACTCGCCACTGCAAGCCATAACATACCCACCAGGGCTGAATTTCTACTCCCCAGGGCTAAATTTTCACTCGCCATTGGTTAGTGGTGAGTGGTAATTTTGAGCCCTGCTATACTTATCCTTCTTGATATTGCAGTTGCTTTTGACACTGTTGATCACGCACTTCTCCTCCAAATTCTTCACTCCTTAGGAATCCGTAACTTATCACTGGACTGGCCATCCTCATGTCTAATTAACTGATCCTTCAGTGTCTCCTCTGCCACCTCTTCATCCTCTCATGTCCACCTCTGTTGGTGTTCTTCAAGGCTCTGTTCTAGGACCTCTTCCGTTTTCTCTTTACACAATAACACTTGGCGATCTTATTAACTCATTTGGTCACAGATATCACCTCTATGCAGATGACACCCAGCTTTATTTATCTGCACCTCAAATGACTTCAGATATTCAAACTAAAGTCACAGATTTCCCTTTGGATATCTCAGACTAGATGGATCATAGACACTTCAATCTTAATATGTCTAAAACTGAGTTAATCCTCTTCTCACCTAGGTGTGGTCCAGTAGTGCCCTTCCAGGTGACTGTAAGTGGCACTGCCATAAACCCACTATCAGAAACACGGTGTCTAGGGGTGATAATGAACACGTCTCTCTCATTCTCTCTTCATATTATCACCATCAGTAAATCCTGCTGCTTTCTCTTGAGTAACATTGCTAGAATCAGTCCTTTCCTTTGTTTCTCCACAGCCAAAATTCTTACACAAGCACTCATCATTTCCCGCATGGACTACTGTAACCTTCTTCTGTCTGGCCTTCCTGCCTCCAATCTCCATCCTCTTCAATCCATAAAGAATGCTGCCCCACAAATTATCCTATTGTCACCTAGGTTTGTCCCTGCCCTCCTCTTCAAATCTCTCTAGTGGCTGCATATAAAACTCCGTATCTCTTACAAAATTCTGCTTCTCTCATTCAAAACTCTTCTCTCCTCTACCCCTTTCTACATTTCCACTCTGATCTCCCATTATACCCCATCCCGCCACTTACGATCAGCCAATAACAATCTTCTCTCAGCTCCTTTTGTGTCTACAGCCCTCTCACATATCAAACTTTTTTCTCTCAATGCTTCGTATTTTTGGAATGCTCTACCTCCCACCCTGCGTCACTGCACCTCTCTTATAGTCTTATCTATGGAATGTTCTACCTCCCACCCTGCACCACTGCACCTCTCCTAAAGTCTTATCAATGGAATCTTCTACCTCCCACCCTGCACCACTGCACCTCTCTTATAGTCTTATCTATGGAATGTTCTACCTCCCACCCTGTACCACTGCATCTCTCTTATAGTCTTATCTATGGAACGTTCTACCTCCCACCCTGCACCACTGCATCTCTCTTATAGTCTTATCTATGGAATGTTCTACCTCCCACCCTGCACCACTGCATCTCTCTTATAGTCTTATCTATGGAACGTTCTACCTCCCACCCTGCGTCACTGCACCTCTCTTATAGTCTTATCTATGGAATGTTCTACCTCCCACCCTGTACCACTGCATCTCTATTATAGTCTTATCTATGGAATGTTCTACCTCCCACCCTGCACCACTGCATCTCTCTTATAGTCTTATCTATGGAACGTTCTACCTCCCACCCTGCGTCACTGCACCTCTCTTATAGTCTTATCAATGGAATCTTCTACCTCCCACCCTGCACCACTGCACCTCTCTTATAGTCTTATCTATGGAATGTTCTACCTCCCACCCTGTACCACTGCATCTCTCTTATAGTCTTATCTATGGAACGTTCTACCTCCCACCCTGCACCACTGCATCTCTCTTATAGTCTTATCTATGGAACGTTCTACCTCCCACCCTGCGTCACTGCACCTCTCTTATAGTCTTATCTATGGAATGTTCTACCTCCCACCCTGCGTCACAGCACCTCTCTTATAGTCTTATCTATGGAATGTTCTACCTCCCACCCTGCACCACTGCATCTCTCTTATAGTCTTATCTATGGAATGTTCTACCTCCCACCCTGCACCACTGCATCTCTCTTATAGTCTTATCTATGGAACGTTCTACCTCCCACCCTGCACCACTGCATCTCTCTTATAGTCTTATCTATGGAACGTTCTACCTCCCACCCTGCGTCACAGCACCTCTCTTATAGTCTTATCTATGGAATGTTCTACCTCCCACCCTGTACCACTGCATCTCTCTTATAGTCTTATCTGTGGAATGTTCTACCTCCCACCCTGCACCACTGCATCTCTCTTATAGTCTTATCTATGGAATGTTCTAACTCCCACTCTGCACCACTGCATCTCTCTTATAGTCTTATCTATGGAACGTTCTACCTCCCACCTTGCACCATTGCACCTCTCTTATAGTCTTATCTATGGAACATTCTACCTCCACCCTGCACCACTGCACCTCTCTTATAGTCTTATCTATGTAACGTTCTATATCCCACCCTGCACCACTCCACCTCTCTTATAGTCTTATCTATGGAACGTTCTACCTCCCACCCTGCGTCACTGCACCTCTCTTATAGTCTTATCTATGGAATGTTCTACCTCCCACCCTGCACCACTGCATCTCTCTTATAGTCTTATCTATGGAATGTTCTACCTCCCACCCTGCACCACTGCATCTCTCTTATAGTCTTATCTATGGAACGTTCTACCTCCCACCCTGCGTCACTGCACCTCTCTTATAGTCTTATCTATGGAATGTTCTACCTCCCACCCTGCACCACTGCATCTCTCTTATAGTCTTATCTATGGAATGTTCTACCTCCCACCCTGCGTCACTGCACCTCTCTTATAGTCTTATCTATGGAATGTTCTACCTCCCACCCTGTACCACTGCATCTCTCTTATAGTCTTATCTATGGAATGTTCTACCTCCCACCCTGCACCACTGCATCTCTCTTATAGTCTTATCTATGGAACGTTCTACCTCCCACCCTGCGTCACAGCACCTCTCTTATAGTCTTATCTATGGAATGTTCTACCTCCCACCCTGTACCACTGCATCTCTCTTATAGACTTATCTATGGAATGTTCTAACTCCCACTCTGCACCACTGCATCTCTATTATAGTCTTATCTATGGAACGTTCTACCTCCCACTCTGCACCACTGCACCTCTCTTATAGTCTTATCTATGGAACTTTCTACCTCCCACCTTGCACCACTGCACCTCTCTTATAGTCTTATCTATGGAACATTCTACCTCCACCCTGCACCACTGCACCTCTCTTATAGTCTTATCTATGTAACGTTCTATATCCCACCCTGCACCACCCCACCTCTCTTATAGTCTTATCTATGGAACGTTCTACCTCCCACCCTGCGTCACTGCACCTCTCTTATAGTCTTATCTATGGAATGTTCTACCTCCCACCCTGCACCACTGCATCTCTCTTATAGTCTTATCTATGGAATGTTCTACCTCCCACCCTGCACCACTGCATCTCTCTTATAGTCTTATCTATGGAACGTTCTACCTCCCACCCTGCGTCACTGCACCTCTCTTATAGTCTTATCTATGGAATGTTCTACCTCCCACCCTGCACCACTGCATCTCTCTTATAGTCTTATCTATGGAATGTTCTACCTCCCACCCTGCGTCACTGCACCTCTCTTATAGTCTTATCTATGGAATGTTCTACCTCCCACCCTGTACCACTGCATCTCTCTTATAGTCTTATCTATGGAATGTTCTACCTCCCACCCTGCACCACTGCATCTCTCTTATAGTCTTATCTATGGAACGTTCTACCTCCCACCCTGCGTCACAGCACCTCTCTTATAGTCTTATCTATGGAATGTTCTACCTCCCACCCTGTACCACTGCATCTCTCTTATAGTCTTATCTATGGAATGTTCTAACTCCCACTCTGCACCACTGCATCTCTATTATAGTCTTATCTATGGAACGTTCTACCTCCCACTCTGCACCACTGCACCTCTCTTATAGTCTTATCTATGGAACGTTCTACCTCCCACCTTGCACCACTGCACCTCTCTTATAGTCTTATCTATGGAACATTCTACCTCCACCCTGCACCACTGCACCTCTCTTATAGTCTTATCTATGTAACATTCTATCTCCCACCCTGCGCCACTGCATCTCTCTTATAGTCTTATCTATGGAACGTTCTACCTCCACCCTGCACCACTGCACCTCTCTTATAGTCTTATCTATGGAATGATCTACCTCCCACCCTGCGCCACTGCACCTCTCTTATAGTCTTATCTATGGAACATTCTATTTCCACCCTGCACCACTGCACCTCTCTTATAGTCTTATCTATGTAACGTTCTATCTCCCACCCTGCGCCACTGCACCTCTCTTATAGTCTTATCTATGGAACGTTCTACCTCCACCCTGCACCACTGCACCTCTCTTATATTCTTATCTATGGAATGATCTACCTCCCACCCTGCGCCACTGTACCTCTCTTATAGTCTTATCTATAGAATGCTCTACCTCCCACCCTGTACCACTGCACCTCTCTTATAGTCTTATCTATGGAATGTTCTACCTTCCACCCTGCACCACTGCACCTCTCTTATAGTCTTATCTATGGAATGTTCTACCTTCCACCCTGCACCACTGCACCTCTCTTATAGTTTTATCTAAGGAACGTTCTACCTCCCACCCTGCACCACTCCACCTCTCTTATAGTCTTATCTATGGAATGTTCTACCTCCCACCCTGCACCACTGCACCTCTCTTATAGTCTTATCTATGGAATGTTCTACCTTCCACCCTGCACCACTGCACCTCTCTTATAGTCTTATCTAAGGAACGTTCTACCTCCCACCCTGCACCACTCCACCTCTCTTATAGTCTTATCTAAGGAACGTTCTACCTCCCACCCTGCACCACTCCACCTCTCTTATAGTCTTATCTATGGAACGTTCTACCTCCCACCCTGCACCACTGCACCTCTCTTATAGTCTTATCTATGGAATGTTCTACCTTCCACCCTGCACCACTGCACGTCTCTTATAGTCTTATCTATGGAACGCTCTACCTCTCACCCTGCACCACTGCACATCTCTTATAGTCTTACCTATGGAATGTTCTACCTCCCACTCTGCACCACTGCATCTCTCTTATAGTCTTATCTATGGAACGTTCTACCTCCCACTCTGCACTACTGCACCTCTCTTATAGTCTTATCTATGGAACGTTCTACCTCCCACCTTGCACCACTGCACCTCTCTTATAGTCTTATCTATGGAATGTTCTACCTCCCACCCTGTGCCACTGCACCTCTCTTATAGTCTTATCTATGGAACGTTCTACCTCCGACCTTGCACCACTGCACCTCTCTTATAGTCTTATCTATGGAATGTTCTACCTCCCACCCTGCACCACTGCACCTCTCTTATAGTCTTATCTATGGAACGTTCTACCTCCCACTCTGCACCACTGCACCTCTCTTATAGTCTTATCTATGGAATGTTCTACCTCCCACCCTGCACCACTGTACCTCTCTTATAGTCTTATCTATGGAACGTTCTACCTCCCACCCTGCACCACTGTACCTCTCTTATAGTCTTATGTATGGAACGTTCTACCTCCCACCCTGCACCACTGTACCTCTCTTATAGTCTTATCTATGGAACGTTCTACCTCCCACCCTGCACCACTGCACCTCTCTTAGAGTCTTATCTATGGAACGATCTACCTCCCATCCTGCGCCACTGCACCTCTCTTATAGTCTTATCTATGGAACGTTCTACCTCCCACCTTGCACCACTGCACCTCTCTTATAGTCTTATCTATGGAACGTTCTACCTCCCACTCTGCACCACTGCACCTCTCTTATAGTCTTATCTATGGAACGTTCTACCTCCCACCCTGCACCACTGTACCTCTCTTATAGTCTTATCTATGGAACGTTCTACCTCCCACCCTGCACCACTGTACCTCTCTTATAGTCTTATCTATGGAACGTTCTACCTCCCACTCTGCACCACTGCACCTCTCTTATAGTCTTATCTATGGAACGTTCTACCTCCCACCCTGCACCACTGTACCTCTCTTATAGTCTTATCTATGGAACGTTCTACCTCCCACCCTGCACCACTGTACCTCTCTTATAGTCTTATCTATGGAACGTTCTACCTCCCACCCTGCACCACTGCACCTCCCTTATAGTCTTATCTATGGAACAATCTACCTCCCATCCTGCGCCACTGCACCTCTCTTATAGTCTTTTCTATGGAATGTTCTACCTCCCACCCTGCACCACTGCACCTCTCGTATAGTCTTATCTATGGAATGTTCTACCTCCTACTCTACACCACTGCACCTCTCTTATAGTCTTATCTATGGAATGTTCTACCTCCCACCCTGAACCACTGCACCTCTCTTATAGTCTTATCTATGGAACTTTCTACCTCCCACTCTGCACCACTGCATCTCTCTTATAGTCTTATCTATGGAACGTTCTACCTCCCACTCTGCACTACTGCACCTCTCTTATAGTCTTATCTATGGAACGTTCTACCTCCCACCTTGCACCACTGCACCTCTCTTATAGTCTTATCTATGGAATGTTCTACCTCCCACCCTGTGCCACTGCACCTCTCTTATAGTCTTATCTATGGAACGTTCTACCTCCCACCTTGCACCACTGCACCTCTCTTATAGTCTTATCTATGGAATGTTCTACCTCCCACCCTGCACCACTGCACCTCTCTTATAGTCTTATCTATGGAACGTTCTACCTCCCACTCTGCACCACTGCACCTCTCTTATAGTCTTATCTATGGAACGTTCTACCTCCCACCCTGCACCACTGTACCTCTCTTATAGTCTTATCTATGGAATGTTCTACCTCCCACCCTGCACCACTGTACCTCTCTTATAGTCTTATCTATGGAACGTTCTACCTCCCACCCTGCACCACTGTACCTCTCTTATAGTCTTATCTATGGAACGTTCTACCTCCCACCCTGCACCACTGTACCTCTCTTATAGTCTTATCTATGGAACGTTCTACCTCCCACCCTGCACCACTGCACCTCCCTTATAGTCTTATCTATGGAACAATCTACCTCCCATCCTGCGCCACTGTACCTCTCTTATAGTCTTATCTATAGAATGCTCTACCTCCCACCCTGTACCACTGCACCTCTCTTATAGTCTTATCTATGGAATGTTCTACCTTCCACCCTGCACCACTGCACCTCTCTTATAGTCTTATCTATGGAATGTTCTACCTTCCACCCTGCACCACTGCACCTCTCTTATAGTCTTATCTAAGGAACGTTCTACCTCCCACCCTGCACCACTCCACCTCTCTTATAGTCTTATCTATGGAATGTTCTACCTCCCACCCTGCACCACTGCACCTCTCTTATAGTCTTATCTATGGAATGTTCTACCTTCCACCCTGCAGCACTGCACCTCTCTTATAGTCTTATCTAAGGAACGTTCTACCTCCCACCCTGCACCACTCCACCTCTCTTATAGTCTTATCTAAGGAACGTTCTACCTCCCACCCTGCACCACTCCACCTCTCTTATAGTCTTATCTATGGAACGTTCTACCTCCCACCCTGCACCACTCCACCTCTCTTATAGTCTTATCTATGGAATGTTCTACCTTCCACCCTGCACCACTGCACGTCTCTTATAGTCTTATCTATGGAACGCTCTACCTCTCACCCTGCACCACTGCACATCTCTTATAGTCTTACCTATGGAATGTTCTACCTCCCACTCTGCACCACTGCATCTCTCTTATAGTCTTATCTATGGAACGTTCTACCTCCCACTCTGCACTACTGCACCTCTCTTATAGTCTTATCTATGGAACGTTCTACCTCCCACCTTGCACCACTGCACCTCTCTTATAGTCTTATCTATGGAATGTTCTACCTCCCACCCTGTGCCACTGCACCTCTCTTATAGTCTTATCTATGGAACGTTCTACCTCCCACCTTGCACCACTGCACCTCTCTTATAGTCTTATCTATGGAATGTTCTACCTCCCACCCTGCACCACTGCACCTCTCTTATAGTCTTATCTATGGAACGTTCTACCTCCCACTCTGCACCACTGCACCTCTCTTATAGTCTTATCTATGGAACGTTCTACCTCCCACCCTGCACCACTGTACCTCTCTTATAGTCTTATCTATGGAATGTTCTACCTCCCACCCTGCACCACTGTACCTCTCTTATAGTCTTATCTATGGGACGTTCTACCTCCCACCCTGCACCACTGTACCTTTCTTATAGTCTTATCTATGGAACGTTCTACCTCCCACCCTGCACCACTGCACCTCTCTTAGAGTCTTATCTATGGAACGATCTACCTCCCATCCTGCGCCACTGCACCTCTCTTATAGTCTTATCTATGGAACGTTCTACCTCCCACCTTGCACCACTGCACCTCTCTTATAGTCTTATCTATGGAATGTTCTACCTCCCACCCTGCACCACTGCACCTCTCTTATAGTCTTATCTATGGAACGTTCTACCTCCCACTCTGCACCACTGCACCTCTCTTATAGTCTTATCTATGGAACGTTCTACCTCCCACCCTGCACCACTGTACCTCTCTTATAGTCTTATCTATGGAACGTTCTACCTCCCACCCTGCACCACTGTACCTCTCTTATAGTCTTATCTATGGAACGTTCTACCTCCCACCCTGCACCACTGCACCTCCCTTATAGTCTTATCTATGGAACAATCTACCTCCCATCCTGCGCCACTGCACCTCTCTTATAGTCTTTTCTATGGAATGTTCTACCTCCCACCCTGCACCACTGCACCTCTCGTATAGTCTTATCTATGGAATGTTCTACCTCCTACTCTACACCACTGCACCTCTCTTATAGTCTTATCTATGGAATGTTCTACCTCCCACCCTGAACCACTGCACCTCTCTTATAGTCTTATCTATGGAACTTTCTACCTCCCACCCTGCGCCACTGCACCTCTCTTATAGTCTTATCTATGGAATGATCTACCTCCCACCCTGCACCACTGCATCTCTCTTATAGTCTTATCTATGGAATGTTCTGCCTCCCACCCTTCACCACTGCATCTCTCTTATAGTCTTATCTATGGAATGTTCTAGCTCCCACCCTGCACCACTGCATCTCTCTTATAGTCTTATCTATGGAATGATCTACCTCCCACCCTGCACCACTGCATCTCTCTTATAGTCTTATCTATGGAATGTTCTACCTCCCACTCTGCACCACTGCATCTCTCTTATAGTCTTATCTATGGAATGTTCTAGCTCCCACCCTGCACCACTGCATCTCTCTTATAGTCTTATCTATGGAATGGTCTACCTCCCACCCTGCACCACTGCACCTCTCTTATAGTCTTATCTATGGAAAGTTCTACCTCCACCCTGCACCACTGCACCTCTCTTATAGTCTTATCTATGTAACGTTCTACCTCCACCCTGCACCACTGCACCTCTCTTATAGTCTTATCTATGGAATGTTCTACCTCCCACCCAGAACCACTGCACCTCTCTTATAGTCTTATCTATGGAACTTTCTACCTCCCACCCCGCGCCACTGCACCTCTCTTATAGTCTTTTCTATGGAATGATCTACCTCCCACCCTGCACCACTGCATCTCTCTTATAGTCTTATCTATGGAATGTTCTGCCTCCCACCCTTCACCACTGCATCTCTCTTATAGTCTTATCTATGGAATGTTCTAGCTCCCACCCTGCACCACTGCATCTCTCTTATAGTCTTATCTATGGAATGATCTACCTCCCACCCTGCACCACTGCATCTCTCTTATAGTCTTATCTATGGAATGTTCTACCTCCCACTCTGCACCACTGCATCTCTCTTATAGTCTTATCTATGAAATGTTCTAGCTCCCACCCTGCACCACTGCATCTCTCTTATAGTCTTATCTATGGAATGGTCTACCTCCCACCCTGCACCACTGCACCTCTCTTATAGTCTTATCTATGGAAAGTTCTACCTCCACCCTGCACCACTGCATCTCTCTTATAGTCTTATCTATGTAACGTTCTACCTCCACCCTGCACCACTGCACCTCTCTTATAGTCTTATCTATGTAACGTTCTACCTCCACCCTGCACCATTGCACCTTTCTTATAGACTTATCTATGTAACGTTCTACCTCCCACCCTGCACCATTGCACCTCTCTGATGGTCTTCAAGTCACGATTGAAATTACACTTTCTTACCAAAACTTAAACATGTTACATGGCACTGACTTTGTACAACTTATGCTCTTTATAAATTATTTACTTTATGTCCCCTATCCTAACCAGAACTTCGGGCACTGTATTCAGCACTTGACCCTTATGTACTCCATTATGTCTCCATTACCACTTTAGATTGTAAGCTTTTGGGCAGGGACCTCACTTCCAGTGTTTCACTTTGCACAGCACCTGTAACCATGTATTGTCAAAACACTTAAATTGTAAAGCACTGTGTACACTTATGGCACTATATAAATAAACATATTCATTCATTAACAATATGTAATATGTTAATTGTAATATGATATCAAAATTTTCATAAATTATCTATCTATATATATAAAAGAAGACTTCTGTGTGCCTGGCAAACACACCCAGGGGTGGTATGAAGGAGGAGTTACTGTTCCTATTGGGTGATTCAGTCATGCAGGGAGTTGGCCCGCCCCCACTATGCAGCCCGTCCACCACTATCAAAGTCAGAAAAAACAATATGGCTGCCATTTGCTCCTACACCACAGACAAACACACATGCCCCACTCATACAGCACCAAACACACACACATGCCCCACTCACACACACAGACCACCACACACACATATGCCCCACTCACACAGCACCAAACAGACATGCTCCCACTTACACACACAGCACCACATACTCACACACAGCCAAAAATAAATATGGCTGACACACACACACAGTCACTCACCCTGACTCCCAGTGGCCTCAGCAGGACCTGTAGTGCAGCACCAGGTGAACAAAATGGCACTCAAAGGGTTAAGGTAGGCCCTCTGCTGAATTACTTCTTCACTGTCATCATTTGCCATGCAAGACACAGGACAGACAGCAATCAGGTACACACTTAACCCACTGACTGCCACATGGTTGTGTATCAAGCTTTACCCCTCAGGGAGTGTGTTCAACCCCCTCACACTGTAAACTTGCATTTCCCTCCCACTTCTCCTCCTTCCCCAGCCTATTACTAACACTTTTCAACATTTATGTTAAGCCCCGCCCCCTACTCGTGATTAAGCCCCGCCCACTGTTAACCCAGATTGCCCCATTGCTCTCTCCACATCAGCAGCCCATGAGGGACTCCACAAGTACAAGTTCCCAGGTATAACACACACATGCCTCACTCACACAGCACCAAACACCCATACACACAAAGCCAGAAAGAAAGATGGCTGACACACAGTCACTCACCCTGACTTCCAGTGGCCTCAGCAGGACCTGTAATACAGCTACTAAAGGCTGCTACAGCACCAGGGGAACAAAATGGCACTCAAATGGTTAAGGTAGGTCCTCATTGCTCAATTATTTCTTCACTGTCATCATTTGCCATGCAAAACACAGGACAGACAGCCATCAGATTCACACTTAACCCACTGACTGCCACAGGGTTGTGTATCAAGCTTTACCCCTCAGGGAGTGTGTTCAACCCCCTCACACTGTAAACTTGCATTTCCCTCCCACTTGTCCTCCTTCCCCAGCCTATTACTAACACTTTTTCCACATTTATGTTAACCCCCGCCCCCTACTCGCGATTAAGCCCCACCCACTTTTAACCCAGATTGCCCCATTTGTCTCACCACATCAGTCCCCTCTAGGGACTACACAAATCAAAGTTCCCAGGTATTCACTTCCCACTGCTATTTATCTCTGACATGCCTCTCTATACATTAACCATTTGAGTGCCAGAGGGGTACACAACTCATGCACGCATGTGTTTCTGCTCATATATGTTGCGTGTGTGTGTGTTTGTGTGTACATCTCTGTTACATATGTGTGTCCATGTGTGCATCTCCAGTGTGTCTGTATGTGTGCATGTCTTTTGCATGTTTCTGCCGCTCACTGTGTGTATGTGCATACCTCCCAACATTTCACATGGCTAAAGAGGGACACGTTAGTTTTAGGTGATATTGTTGGGGGCGTGGCTGGTGGGCGGGGCATTACTAAGAATTTTTAGGTTATTTCATGACCTATTACTGGCGATTTATGTAACTGAATAAATGATTTAGTGCAAGACCAAAGTATTTTATTTGCACTCACTAATGTATAAACACATATACTGAAGTTTATTGCTTTATTGCTGTAGATCAAAGTAATACACACCACACAGTCAGGGCTGGTGCAAGGATTTTTGCCACCCTAGGCAAAACCTAATTTTGCCGCCCATTTCGCTCCGCCCCTTGTGTCCCACCCCTTTATACCCCGCCTACTTATACCCAACCTCTTTTCATGATTGTCCTCTCTCTGCCCCCTGGGCCAGTCTGCCCCTGGTCTGGAGATGCCTGTAAGAGATGCCCCCCACCAGCTCCAACTTGCCCCTTATCAGCTTCACTTTGGCCCACCAGCTCCACTTTGCCCCTATCAGCTCCACTTTGTCCCCCATCAACTCCAACTTGCCCCCACCAGCTCCACTTTGCCCCCCATCCATTCCAACTTGCCCCCACCGGCTCCACTTTGCCCCCCACCAGCTCCACTATGCCCCCAGCAGCTCCAACTTACCACCATCAGCTCCACTTTGCCCCCCATCTGCTCTAAATTGCCACCATCAACTCCACTTTGCCCCCATCTGCTCTAACGTGCCCCCCCTCAGCTCCACTTTACCCCCAGCAGCTCCAACTTGCCACCATCAGCTCCAACTTGCCACCATCAGCTCCACTTTGCCCCCCATCCGCTCCAAATTGCCACCATCAGCTCCACTTTGCCCCCCATCCATTCCAACTTGCACCCACAGGCTCCACTTTGCCCCCCACCAGCTCCACTATGCCCCCAGCAGCTCCAACTTACCACCATCAGCTCCACTTTGCCCCCCATCCGCTCTAAATTGCCACCATCAGCTCCACTTTGCCCCCATCTGCTCTAACGTGCCCCCCCTCAGCTCCACTTTACCCCCAGCAGCTCCAACTTGCCACCATCAGCTCCAACTTGCCACCATCAGCTCCACTTTGCCCCCCATCTGCTCCAACGTGCCCCCCTCAGCTCCACTTTACTCCCCCTCAGCTCCACTTTGCCCCCCATCCGCTCCAACTTACCCCCATCAGCTTCACTTAGCCCCCCATCCACTCCAACTTGCCCCCACCACCTCCAACTTGCCCCCACCAGCTCCACTATGCCCCCACCAGCTCCACTGTGCCCCCTCAGCTGCAACTTTCCCCTATCAGCACCAACTTACCCCCATCGGCTCCACTTTGCCCCCCAGCAGCTCCACTATGCCCCCAGCAGCTCCAACTTGCCGCCATCAGCTCCAACTTACCGCCATCAGCTCCACTTTGCCCCCCATCCGCTCTAACTTGCCCCCCATACGCTCTAACGTGCCCCCCCACCAGCTCCACTTTGCCCCCCTTCAAGCTCCACTTTGCCCCCCTTCAAGCTCCACTTTGCCCCTCTTCAGCTCCACTTTGCCTCCCCTTCAAGCTCCACTTCAAGCTCCACTTTGCTTCCCCTTCAAGCTCCACTTTGCCCCCCTTCAGCTCCACTTTGCCCCCCCTCAGCTCCACTTTACCCCCTCAGCTCCACTTTGACCCTCATCCGCTCCAACTTACCCCCATCAGCTCCACTTTGCCCCCACCAGCTCCAACTTGCCCCCACCAGCTCCACTATGCCCCCTCAGCTCCAGCTTTCCCCTATCAGCTCCAGCTTGCCCCCATCAGCTCCACTTTGCCCCCCATCCTCTCCAACTTGCCCCCAGCAGCTCCACTATGCCCCTTCAGTTCCAACTTGCCCCCCATCACATACCTGTAGCTCCCGCGCAGTCTTCTCTTCAGTAATGCAGAGCGAGGCGGGAGATCATGACTCCCAGCGCGCTCTGCATTACTAAAGATCCGACCCAATGAGGGAGCGCTGTAGCAACGCAGACCTGATTGTGTTGTGGTTCCCAGCGTGGTGTGTGCGGGCGCAGCTCTTCTCCGCTGCATGCCCGTGCCCCCAGTACGTGTGCGCCCTAGGCCGGCGCTTACCTGGCCTATAGGTGGAGCCGGCCCTGCACACAGTCTGACCTCCTAAAAAGAGGGACAACAGGGTGGGAAAGAGGGACAGAGGGATTTGGCCCTCAAAGAGGGGCTGTCCCTCCTAAAGAGGGACACTTGGGATGTATGGTATGTGTCTGCCTGTGTGTTGCATATGTCTGTGTTTATCAGTGTGTCTGCATTTCACACACGTGCGCCCAACGGTCATAACATGACGGGCAACGCCGTTCCACATTGCTAGTAGTATAATAAAAGTATAGCTTATAAGGTAAGTACACTTTAATGTTCCCTCTAGATAAATCCAGTTAGGTCAGTTATTAGAGAGTGACCAAGATAAGTACACACCAAAGCTCCATCTAGATAAATTCAGGTTGCTCATTATTTACAGTGTCACAAAAGTAAGTACACCTTAATATTCAACCTGGACAAATCCAAAAGGGCCGGTACTTACCTCAGGTCCTCGGTTGTGCAGCATCACACTATGCAAATAAACATCAGAAGCACAAGACACAGTCAGTCACAGGACGCTCTGTTACATAACAAGTGACAGTCAGACAGGACCCTCTATAACATAACAAGTAACAGTCAGACAGGACACTCTATAACATAACAAGTAACAGTCAGACAGGACACTCTATAACATAACAAGTAACAGTCAGACAGGACCCTCTATAACATAACAAGTAACAGTCAGACAGGACCCTCTATAACATAACAAGTAACAGTCAGACAGGACCTTCTATAACATAACAAGTAACAGTCAGACAGGACACTCTGTAATATAACAAGTAACAGTCAGACAGGACACCTCTGTAATATAACAAGTGACAGTCAGACAGGACCCTCTGTAATATAACAAGTGACAGTCAGACAGGACCCTCTGTAAAATAACAATTGACAGTCAGACAGGACCCTCTGTAATATAACAAGTAACAGTCAGATAGGACCCTCTGTAATATAACTAGAAACAGTCAGACAGGACCCTCTGTAAAATAACAAGTAACAATCAAACAGGACCCTCTGTAATATGACAAGTAACAATGAAACAGGGCCCTATGTAATATAACAAGTAACAGTCAGACAGGACCCTCTGTAATATAACAAGTAACAGTCAGACAGGACCCTCTGTAAAATAACAAGTAACAATCAGACAGGACCCTCTGTAATATAACAAGTAACAGTCAGACAGGACCCTCTGTAAAATAACAAATAACAATCAAACAGGACCCTCTGTGATATAACAAGTAACAGTCAGACAGGACCCTCTGTAACATAACAAGTAACAGTCAGACAGGACCCTCTATAACATAACAAGTAACAGTCAGACAGGACACTCTGTAACATAACAAGTGACAGTCAGACAGGACCCTCTGTAATATAACAAGTAACAGTCATACGGGACCCTCTGTAACATAACAAGTAACAGTCAGACAGGACCCTCTATAACATAACAAGTAACAGTCAGACAGGACACTCTGTAACATAACAAGTGACAGTCAGACAGGACCCTCTGTAACATAACAAGCGATAGTCAGACAGGACCCTCTGTAATATAACAAGTAACAATCAGACAGGACCCTCTGTAAAATAACAAGTAACAAACAGACAGGACCCTCTGTAATATAACAAGTAACAGTCAGACAGGACCCTATGTGACATAACAAGTAACCGTCAGACAGGACCCTCTATAACATAACAAGTAACAGTCAGACAGGACACTCTGTAACATAACAAGTAACAGTCAGACAGGACCCTCTGTAGCATAACAAGTGACAGTCAGACAGGACCCTCTGTAACATAACAAGCGATAGTCAGACAGGACCCTCTGTAATATAACAAGTAACAGTCAGACAGGACCCTCTGTAAAATAACAAGTAACAAACAGACAGGACCCTCTGTAATATAACAAGTAACAATCAGACAGGACCCTCTGTGATATAACAAGTAACAGTCAGACAGTACCCTCTGTAACATAACAAGTAACAGTCAGACAGGACCCTCTATAACATAACAAGTGACAGTCAGACAGGACACTCTGTAACATAACAAGTGACAGTCAGACAGGACCCTCTGTAACATAACAAGTAACAGTCAGACAGGACACTCTGTAACATAACAAGTGACAGTCAGACAGGACCCTCTGTAACATAACAAGCGATAGTCAGACAGGACCCTCTGTAACATAACAAGTAACAGTCAGACAGGACCCTCTGTAATATAACAAGTAACATTCAGACAGGACCCTCTATAACATAACAAGTAACAGTCAGACAGGACACTCTATAACATAACAAGTAACAGTCAGACAGGACACTCTATAACATAACAAGTAACAGTCAGACAGGACACTCTGTAACATAACAAGTGACAGTCAGACAGGACCCTCTGTAACATAACAAGCGATAGTCAGACAGGACCCTCTGTAATATAACAAGTAACAGTCAGACAGGACCCTCTGTAATATAACAAGTAACAGTCAGACAGGACCCTCTGTAAAATAACAAGTAACAAACAGACAGGACCCTCTGTAATATAACAAGTAACAGTCAGACAGGACCCTATGTGACATAACAAGTAACAGTCAGACAGGACCCTCTGTAATATAACAAGTAACAGTCAGACAGGAGCCTCTATAATATAACAAGTAACAGTCAGACAGAACACTCTGTAATATAACAAGTAACAGTCAGACAGGACCCTCTGTAATATAACAAGTGACAATCAGACAGGACCCTCTGTAATATAACAAGTGACAATCAGACAGGACCCTCTGTAACATAACAAGTAACAGTCAGACAGGACACTCTGTAACATAACAAGTGACAGTCAGACAGGACCCTCTGTAATATAACAAGTGACAATCAGACAGGACCCTCTGTAACATAACAAGCGATAGTCAGACAGGACCCTCTGTAATATAACAAGTAACATTCAGACAGGACCCTCTATAACATAACAAGTAACAGTCAGACAGTACCCTCTATAACATAACAAGTAACAGTCAGACAGGACACTCTGTAACATAACAAGCGATAGTCAGACAGGACCCTCTGTAATATAACAAGTAACAGTCAGACAGGACCCTCTGTAAAATAACAAGTAACAGTCAGACAGGACCCTCTGTAATATAACAAGTAACAGTCAGACAGGAGCCTCTATAATATAACAAGTAACAGTCAGACAGAACACTCTGTAATATAACAAGTAACAGTCAGACAGGACACTCTGTATCATAACAAGTGACAGTCAGACAGGACCCTCTGTAATATAACAAGTGACAATCAGACAGGACCCTCTGTAACATAACAAGTAACAGTCAGACAGGACACTCTGTATCATAACAAGTAACAATCAGACAGGACCCTCTGTAATATAACAAGTGACAATCAGACAGGACCCTCTGTAATATAACAAGTGACAATCAGACAGGACCCTCTGTAACATAACAAGTGACAGTCAGACAGGACACTCTGTAACATAACAAGTGACAATCAGACAGGACCCTCTGTAACATAACAAGTAACAGTCAGACAGGACACTCTGTAACATAACAAGTGACAGTCAGACAGGACCCTCTGTATCATAACAAGTAACAGTCAGACAGGACCCTCTGTATCATAACAAGTAACAGTCAGACAGGACCCTCTATAACATAACAAGTAACAGTCAGACAGGACCCTCTGTAAAATAACAAGTAACAAACAGACAGGACCCTCTGTAATATAACAAGTAACAATCAGACAGGACCCTCTATAATATAACAAGTAACAGTCAGACAGGACCCTCTGTAATATAACAAGTGACAATCAGACAGGACCCTCTGTAATATAACAAGTGACAATCAGACAGGACCCTCTGTAATATGACAAGTAACAGTCAGACAGGACTCTCTGTAACATAACAAGTAACAGTCAGACAGGACTCTCTGTAACATAACAAGTAACAGTCAGACAGGACCCTCTGTATCATAACAAGTAACAGTCAGACAGGACCCTCTGTATCATAACAAGTGACAGTCAGACAGGACCCTCTGTAATATAACAAGTAACAGTCAGAAATGGCAATCCATAATTTTCACTTATATCTCAATTGGTAAAGACCATTACTAATAGAACAAGGTTGTGTTTGTGTTTGCCAAAAAGAAACAAAGAAACAAAACAGGACAGCGCAAAAAGATCCCTCTAAGTGCGATCCGATTATTGTTTAAGGACAAATACCCTTCCCTCTTCGACCCCTAGAATGGGTACTCACTTTTTCACGAGGCTACTGCCGTCTCGAGGATTTAAACCTTCACTGGATCTGACCCCCAATGACTGTCCGTCTCCAACAACGATTCCTACGAACCACCTTCTAATCTCTAGTCAGCTCTCTCGTTGTAATTCACAAACAGCACCAAGCACAGTGGATAAATTCACCAAGTCTTATACTCAATAGTGGTCCAAATATAACTCAAATAGGTTACTGTAGTTATGGCAAATCCGGCCCTGGGTACAGAGAGGGAATACAGGAGACAGGCAATGGGCATAGATACAGAGTAAGACAGGTACAGGGTATAGAGAGGGAATACAAGAGACAGGCAGAGGGTGCAGTCACAGGGTTCAGACAAGCGAGGGTATAGACAGGTAGAGGGTACAGAAAGACACATGGACTAGTCAGCAACTGACAGGATAAATGAAACAATTGTTCTGTTCCAGAGATCTGAAGTCAGAATGTTTTGTTTCTTTGTTTCCCAGTGACCTGTCATCTCCAGGTCAAGATCTGATTCCTGGTACCAACATGCTGCTGAATGCCGGAATCCTTCTCCTGACCTTAGTGACCTACGGGAGAAGTGCAGAATCAAATTGTGGGTCAGTCGCCCCAGGACTGCCAGGAATTCCAGGAATACCAGGGAAAGATGGAAGGGACGGACGCAGGGGCCCTAAAGGGGAACCAGGTAAGGGCAAGTCGAATCTTCCCAAGTCCAAAATTACACCTGTAGGTAGAACTTGTAGAACTTGGTACTATATACCAGAGAAACGCCAGAGGGTAGATCCTGTCCTATATAACAGAGATAAACCAGAGGATAGAACCTGTCCTGTATATACCAGAGATAAACCAGAGGTTAGAACCTGTCCTGTATATACCAGAGGGTAGATACTATCCTGTATATACCAGAGATACACCAGGGGGTAGATCCTGTCCTGTATATACCAGAGATACACCAGAGGGTAGAACATGTCCTGCCCTCTTTATATATCAGAGATACACATACAAAACATTGAGAGGCTTCTGAGGACAAACAACAGCACAATGGCTTGTTCTACAGCTAGTCACCGCCCAAAAGCATCACGTTTTAGCTCTCTAGCTCCATTACAGAGGAGAAGTTTCCACGTACATATTAGACTAATCCCGCCCATAAGGGAGGTCCAGTACCAAAATGACTGGCAAGTCCCCTCTGCATGAAAACACCAGCTAACCCCCAACGTATGTTTCAGCCTTGTTGGGCCTCATCAGGGAGGTGCAGCTGGATTCTCTATGCACTGAGAGCAAGGGGTCCACGTTTGGATTACCCTTCACTCTTAGGGAGACCCCCTAAGAATATTCAAATATATATATATACAAAAATGTGTTAGGCTTCTGAGGATGGACAAACAGCATAATGGCCTGTTGTACGGCTAGTCACCACTCAGTAGCATCATGTTTTAGCTGTCTATTATCACTGCAGAGGAGAAATTTCCACATGCATGTTTGACTAATCCCGCCCAAAATGGCGGTCCAGTTCCAAAATGATGGACAAGTCTCCTCTGCATGGCAAAGAAATGAAGACTAAGTGTCCACAATAATGGACACAAGCTCTTACTAGCTGCACCTAACCTCTGATAAATCTTTTTTTGATAATAAGATACAAAATATGGTCTGCAATTCTCTTAATTTGATAGAGAGAGAAATCTCTCTAAAAATAAAAATACTGGAATAATCAACTTGATATACAATAGTCAATACAGCAAAAGTAATAACACTATAATTCCTAGGAGACAGTGCTTACTATAGTCCAGAATAATTAGACCAATGCCACACACTCTTCAAGAGATGGATTTCCACTGAGAATATACTAGAAACAAAAAACAAAAAAGGAAAAGAGCAGCACAGAAAGTCCTCTAAGAGCAGTATATAAAACTGGAACATTCCATCACCAACACCCATAGGAAATTTCCTCACCCCACTGCTCTGGAATACCAGCTAACACAAGAGGTATGTTTCTGCCTTCTTGGGCCTTGTCAGAGAGGTTCAGCTTGATTCCCTCAGCGCTGAGATCAAGGGCTGAATTACTCTTCACTCCTAGGGAGACCCCCTAAGAATTTTCAAAATATACATACAAGAGCATGAGAGGCTTCTGAGGATGATCTGATAGCACAATGGCCTGTTCTATGGCTAGTTACCACTCAGAAGCATCACGTTTTAGCTCTCTAGTGCCATTACAGAGGAGAAATTTCCATGTACATGTTAGACTAATCCCACCAGTTCCTAAGTACCTGCAATGTAGAGATCAATTTTATTAAAGCCTACATCAGTCACCCAGATAGCACATCATTTTGGTAATAAACTGTTTTTGCCAACTTATGCAGTGAAGTTTAGACCTATGACTCCAGCCTGACCAGTTGTACAACCTTGTTTCACGTAACGTCTAGAAAAATGTTATGTATTCCTGAAGGCCTGCAACAGTTCATACCACATCTACATAAGACATTACATGTGAATAAAGTATTACAATCAGCCATGATCATGTAATTCATCATTTTTTAGTAAACCTCTTTTAATCTTATTTGTTCATCTTACAAACAAAAACATAAGGCCATGTTCACATTTTAGGAGGCACGCCGTTTAAGGATGTGACATTAGACTCTCGCACTGTTATACAGGGAGAGATTCTCATGTTACCCTTTTGATCACAGAGACCCGATTAATGCAGTGTGTAGCCGCACAATATTTTCACCACAACATTTTAAAAGTGAACCCATTTTGGAACTGGACAGCCCTTTTTGGCGGTATTAGGCTAATATGTATGTGGAAATGTATCCTCTGTAATGGCACTAGAGAGCCTGATGCTTCTGAGTGGTGCCTAGCCGCAGAACAGGCCATTGTGCTATTTGATCATCATCAGAAGCCTCTCACATTTTTGTATGTATATTTTGAAAATTCTTAGGGGGTCTCCCTAAGAGTGACGGGTAATCCAGACGTGGACCCCTTCATCTCAGTTCCTAGGGATTCAAGCTGCATCTCACTGATCAACAAGGCAGAAACGTACCTCTGGGGTTAGCTGGTGTTACAGTGCAGAGGGGTGAGGGGCTGTCATTAGTACAGGTAGATATATCATTAGTACAGGTGGATATATCATTAGTACAGGTGGATCTGTCATTAGTACAGGTGGATATATCATTAGTACAGGTGGATTCATCATTAGTACAGGTGGATCTATCATTAGTACAGGTGGATATATCATTAGTACAGGTGGATATATCATTAGTACAGGTGGATTCATCATTAGTACAGGTGTATCTGTCATTAGTACAGGTGTATATATCATTAGTACAGGTAGATATATCATTAGTACAGGTGTATATATCATTAGTACAGGTGGATATATCATTAGTACAGGTGGATATATCATTAGTACAGGTGGATATAACATTAGTACAGGTGGATATATCATTAGTACAGGTGGATCTATCATTAGTACAAGTGGATCTATCATTAGTACAGGTGGATTCATCATTAGTACAGGTGGATATATCATTAGTACAGGTGTATATATCATTAGTACAGGTGGATCTATCATTAGTACAGGTGGATTCATCATTAGTACAGGTGGATATATCATTAGTACAGGTGGGTCTATCATTAGTACAGGTGGATTCATCATTAGTACAGGTGGATATATCATTAGTACAGGTGGATATATCATTAGTACAGGTGGATATATCATTAGTACAGGTGGATTCATCATTAGTACAGGTGTATCTATCATTAGTACAGGTGGATATATCATTAGTACAGGTGGATCTATCATTAGTACAGGTGTATCTATCATTAGTACAGGTGGATATATCATTAGTACAGGTGGATTCATCATTAGTACAGGTGGATATATCATTAGTACAGGTGGATATAACATTAGTACAGGTGGATATATCATTAGTACAGGTGGATATATCATTAGTACAGGTGGATTCATCATTAGTACAGGTGTATCTATCATTAGTACAGGTGGATCTATCATTAGTACAGGTGTATCTATCATTAGTACAGGTGGATATATCATTAGTACAGGTGGGTATATCATTAGTACAGGTGTATCTATCATTAGTACAGGTAGATCTGTCATTAGTACAGATGGATATATCATTAGTACAGGTGGATATATCATTAGTACAGGTGGATATATCATTAGTACAGGTGGATATATCATTAGTACAGGTGGGTCTATCATTAGTACAGGTGGATTCATCATTAGTACAGGTGGATATATCATTAGTACAGGTGGATCTGTCATTAGTACAGGTGGATATATCATTAGTACAGGTGTATCTATCATTAGTACAGGTGGATATATCATTCGTACAGGTGGGTCTGTCATTAGTACAGGTGTATATATCATTAGTACAGGTGGATCTGTCATTAGTACAGGTGAATATATCATTAGTACAGGTAGATATATCATTAGTACAGGTAGATATATCATTAGTACAGGTGGATAGATCATTAGTACAGGTGGGTCTGTCATTAGTACAGGTGGATATATCATTAGTACAGGTGGATCTATCATTAGTACAGGTGGATCTATCATTAGTACAGGTGGGTCTATCATTAGTACAGGTGGGTCTGTCATTAGTACAGGTGGATATATCATTAGTACAGGTGGATATATCATTATTACAGGTGGATATATCATTAGTACAGGTGTATCTATCATTAGTACAGGTGGATATATCATTAGTACAGGTGTATCTATCATTAGTACAGGTGGATATATCATTAGTACAGGTGGATCTATCATTAGTACAGGTGGATATATCATTAGTACAGGTGGATCTATCATTAGTACAGGTGGATATATCATTAGTACAGGTGGATCTGTCATTAGTACAGGTGGATATATCATTAGTACAGGTGAATCTGTCATTAGTACAAGTGGATATATCATTAGTACAGGTGGATATATTATTAGTACAGGTGGATCTGTCATTATTACAGGTGGTTATATCATTAGTACAGGTGGATATATCATTAGTACAGGTGGATCTATCATTAGTACAGGTAGATATATCATTAGTACAGGTGTATATATCTTTAGTACAGGTGGTTATATCATTAGTACAGGTGTATATATCATTAGTACAGGTGTATATATCATTAGTACAGGTGGATCTATCATTAGTACAGGTAGATATATCATTAGTACAGGTGTATATATCATTAGTACAGGTGGATCTATCATTAGTACAGGTGTATATATCATTAGTACAGGTGGTTATATCATTAGTACAGGTAGATATATCATTAGTACAGGTGGATATATCATTAGTACAGGTGGATAGATCATTAGTACAGGTGGATATATCATTAGTACAGGTGGATATATCATTAGTACAGGTGGATATATCATTCGTACAGGTGGGTCTGTCATTAGTACAGGTGTATATATCATTAGTACAGGTGGATCTGTCATTAGTACAGGTGAATATATCATTAGTACAGGTAGATATATCATTAGTACAGGTAGATATACCATTAGTACAGGTGGATAGATCATTAGTACAGGTGGGTCTGTCATTAGTACAGGTGGATATATCATTAGTACAGGTGGATCTATCATTAGTACAGGTGGATCTATCATTAGTACAGGTGGGTCTATCATTAGTACAGGTGGGTCTGTCATTAGTACAGGTGGATATATCATTAGTACAGGTGGATATATCATTATTACAGGTGGATATATCATTAGTACAGGTGTATCTATCATTAGTACAGGTGGATATATCATTAGTACAGGTGTATCTATCATTAGTACAGGTGGATATATCATTAGTACAGGTGTATCTATCATTAGTACAGGTGGATATATCATTAGTACAGGTGTATATATCATTAGTACAGGTGGATTCATCATTAGTACAGGTGGATATATCATTAGTACAGGTGGGTCTATCATTAGTACAGGTGGATATATCATTAGTACAGGTGGATCTGTCATTAGTACAGGTGGGTCTATCATTAGTACAGGTGGATATATCATTAGTACAGGTGGATCTATCATTAATACAGGTGGATCTATCATTAGTACAGGTGGATATATCATTAGTACAGGTGTATCTATCATTAGTACAGGTGGATATATCATTAGTACAGGTGTATATATCATTAGTACAGGTGAATTCATCATTAGTACAGGTGGATATATCATTAGTACAGGTGGATCTATCATTAATACAGGTGGATCTATCATTAGTATAGGTGGATCTATCATTAGTACAGGTGGATTCATCATTAGTACAGGTGACTCACTCACTGGCACAGGAGTCTTACTCATTGTGACGTGAGTCCTGGTACTAGAGGTCAGTACCACCGTCACCTCTCTGCTTCTGCTGCACCGACATCCCAATCTCCATCATTCATTCAGCACAACCCCTCCAAGAAGCAGACAGGACCAGTTTGGAGGTTAAAACGTAGACTCTTTATTGTACAACTCTTTGGGCTTATATATCCAGTTACTCAGAAGAATCATACAATGTACACAAAAGACTGAGACATATGGTAAATACATGATACAAAGGAGCAGACATGACTAGGTTATCTAGACAAAGGATGTAACAATGAATAAACAGTGGAACAAAAGGTTGAGGGGCTTGAATACACATTTATAAACAATGGCCAGGGGGTTGAAGCATTTTTGAATATTCCGCTTCAACCCCTGACCAATCCAGTGCCTAGAATTATCTGACCAATCCTGGCCAAGCTCGTCACGGTTGTCGCAGCCAATCAGACCCTTTGGGTGAGCAGCTGACTGACCAATCCCTGGGTGGCCTATTTTCCCCCATGTTAACTCTATGGAGGACCTTTAAACCTGTCACCCAGGGTTTCGGCCAATCCAGAAGCTGCCTACTTTTCCATGTTGTGTCAATGACGGCTTGTCATAGTTCTGCCGGACGTCCTCGGCCTGTGAATTCCACTCCTTAGCGGGGAAAAAGTATCTCTCCAGGGTCACTTTACAAGGCAGAGTCCAGAGCTCCGTGACGGATCCGTCATACTCATTAGGACAGATAGGTTTATAGTTAACACAGGTAGATATCAGAAATGCATTATCTCTACTGATGACTTGTCTGATGATTATTAATGCTTTTTTCCGACAGGTGTCCCAGCAACACTTTTAAGCCAACAACTTAAAGGAGAAAAGGGCATTAAAGGGGCTCAAGGTCCAGTGGGGAAAAATGGTCCTAAAGGACCACCTGGTTCTCCAGGAGATAAGGGAGAGGTGGGCCATAGAGGAGAGAACGGGATGCCTGGAAATCATAAGCTTCAGTACCAGTCGACCTTTACAGTGGCCAGAATAACAGGAGAGTATCCCACTAAAAAAAAACCCATCATCTTCTCCAAGGAGATCACTAATGACCTGAAGGAATACAATGTGGAAACAGGAAAATTCACCTGCCAAACCCCTGGACTGTATTATTTCTCATATCACGCCTCCCATTCCGATAACCTGTGTGTCTCCCTGTACGTGGACAGTGAAAGCAAGGCCAGCTTCTGCGACCACATGTCCAATAAGGTCCAGGTAGCATCTGGTGGGGTCCTGGTACAGCTGGCCAGAAACCAGCAGGTGTGGTTGGAAGTAAATGATTACAATGGAATGATTGGCATCGAGAACAATGACAGTGTGTTCTCTGGGTTCTTGGTCTTTCCAGAGTAGAGATCAACAGGTCTGATGTTTCCAGATTATCCAATCTGCCCTTGTATAACCAATGGTACATACTGTATATCCATATATACCAATAGCACACACTGTATTTGTAAATATGTATATATATATATATATATATATATATATATATATACCAATGGTACACACGTTATATCCGTATATATATACCAATATTACCAATGGTTATATAAAATGTGTAATGGCTGGTAACTATATATATCTAATTCCTGAGAGTTGGGGACAAATTTATAACACAATAATAGTGAAATAATGCTATAAAATAAACAATAAAACATAACAAATAAGAATACAAGTGGTCTGTGCTGCGGCTCTTATCCTGTAGGATCTGGAATCTTCAAATACAACTTTATAAAAACAAAACAAGTGAATGAAAGAAACAACAGATTCATCACAGGAACAGCGGACACAACACAAAAGTCCTAATGCAACACATTAAAGATGTGGATTGTCCTAATTCATCACACTAAAGATACACAAACCACAATTGTTGCAACTCATCACACCTGGGCAAAGCACAACTGTCCTAATTCATACCACTAAAGACACACAAAACACAACTGTCCTAATTCATACCACTAAAGACACACAAAACACAACTGTCCTAATTCATACCACTAAAGACACACAAAACACAACGGTCCTAATTCATACCACTAAAGACACACAAAACACAATGGTCCTAATTTATCACACTAAAGACACACAAAGGACAACTGTCCTAATTCATCACACTAAAGACACACAAAACACAATGGTCCTAATTTATCACACTAAAGACACACAAAGGACAACTGTCCTAATTCATCACACTAAAGACACACAAAACACAACTGTCCTAATTCAGAATCATCACTTTAAAGGGATAGTAATACTTTACTTTTACTAATCCCCATTTTATACAACATAAAAAAGATTGTTTATGCCCCAAATCACATTTCTCAAACCTTTATGGTTTGAGAGAAAATTGATTTCAAAGTCCCCCCTCCCTCCCCTTTCCCCGATATAAGCGACTTGCTGACTGCCAGGGGATGCGATCCTGGGGCCATCTGGCGGCTCTGCAGCAGAGCTGAGATCTCTTTAATGAAGAAAACATGTTTCACTTCAGCGGTCTTCTACATGTGCTTACCACATAGACTTTGAAATTGATTTTATCTCAAACCATAAAGGTTTGAGAGATGCGATTTGGGGCATTAACAATCTTTTTTAAGTTGTATAAAATGGGGATTAGTAAAAGTAATGTATTACTATCCCTTTAAAGACACACCAAACACAACTTTTCTAATTCATCAAACTAAACACTCTCAAAACACATTGTGCTAATTCATCACACTTAAGATGGACAAAACACAATGCTTCTAATTTATACACCAAAGACACAAACAATACAACAGTCCTAATTCAGAAAACTAAACACAAGCAAATCACAATGGTCCTAATTCATCACACAAAAACACAATATGGGAATTATAGGATCAGACAGATATACACAGAATAATAGGATGAGACAGATATACACAGTGTTATAGGATCAGATAGATATATACAGTATTATAGGATCAGACAGATGTACAGTATTATAGGATCAGATAGATATACACAGTGTTATAGGATCAGATAGATATACACAGTATTATAGGATCAGACAGATGTACAGTATTATAGGATCAGATAGATATACAGTGTTATAGGATCAGATAGATATACACAATATTATAGGATCAGACAGATGTACAGTATTATAGGATCAGATAGATATACACAGTGTTATAGGATCAGATAGATATACACAGTATTATAGGATCAGACAGATGTACAGTATTATAGGATCAGATAGATATACACAGTGTTATTGGATCAGATAGATATACACAGTGTTATAGGATCAGATAGATATACAGTATTATAGGATCAGATAGATATACACAGTGTTATAGGATCAGATAGATATACAGTATTATAGGATCAGATAGTTATACACAATATTATAGGATAAGATAGATATATACAGTATTATAGGATCAGATAGTTATACAGTATTATAGGATCAGATAGATATATACAGTTTTATAAGATCAGATAGTTATACAGTATTATAGGATCAGATAGATATACAGTATTATAGGATAAGATAGATGTCCACAGTATTATAGGATCAGATAGATATACAGTATTATAGGATCAGATAGATATATACAGTATTATAGGATCAGATAGTTATACAGTATTATAGGATCAGATAGATATACAGTATTATAGGATCAGATAGATATATACAGTATTATAGGATCAGATAGATATACAGTGTTATAGGATCAGATAGATATACACAGTGTTATAGACTCAGATAGCTATACAGTGTTATAGGATCAGATAGCTTTACACAGTGTTATAGGATCAGATAGATATACAGTATTATAGAATCAGATTAATATACACAGTATTATAGGATCAGATAGATATACAGTATTATAGGATAAGATAGATATACACAGTGTATTAGGATCAGATAGCTTTACACAGTGTTATAGGATCAGATAGATATACAGTATTATAGAATCAGATTAATATACACAGTGTTATAGGACCAGATAGATATGCAGTATTATAGGATCAGATAGATATACACCGTGTTGTAGGAGCAGATATATATACAGTATTATAGGATCAGATAGATTTATAGTATTATAGGATAAGATAGATATATACAGTATTATAGGATCAGATATATATACAGTATTATAGGATCAGATAGATATACACAGTGTTATTGTATCAGATATATATACAGTATTATTGGATCAGATAGATATACAGTATTATAGGATCAGATAGATATACACAGTGTTATTGTATCAGATATATATACAGTATTATTGGATCAGATAGATATACAGTATTATAGGATCAGATAGATATACACAGTGTTATTGTATCAGATATATATACAGTATTATTGGATCAGATAGATATACAGTATTATAGGATCAGATAGATATACACAGTGTTATTGTATCAGACAGATATACAGTATTATAGGATCAGATAGATATACACAGTGTTATTGTATCAGATAGATATACACAGTATTATAGGATCAGATAGATATACACAGTATTATAGGATCAGATAGATATACACAGTGTTATTGTATCAGATAGATATACAGTATTATAGGATCAGATAGATATACACAGTGTTATTGTATCAGATATATATACAGTATTATAGGATCAGATAGATATACACAGTGTTATTGGATCAGATAGATACATACAGTATTATAGGATCAGATAGATATACACAGTGTTATTGGATCAGATAGATATACAGTATTATAGGATCAGATAGATATACAGTGTTATAGGATCAGATAGATATACACAGTGTTATAGGATTAGATAGATATACAGTGTTATAGGATCAGATAGATATACACAGTGTTATTGTATCAGATATATATACACAGTGTTATTGTATCAGATAGATACATACAGAGTATTACAGGATCAGATGGATATTCACTATATACAAGGAGACAATCATTTCAGTTCATCTAGAGATAAGATGCACAGTGTGTACCCGTAGTAACCCTCCTCTTCCTCTTCTTATGTTTATTGAAAGGAAATATACTTACAAGAGAAATGAACTGGTGAGTTTGTGCAGTAATTCCTATCCTCTTTTTGGCTTGCAAAAAATATGTATAAATAAAAATAGAAATGAATTTCCATTCCCATTTCAGTTCACCTAGATATAAAACGCATAGGTATAATATAATATTATATAATAATATAATAATAATAATATAATGGGCAGTTACTCTCCTCCTCTTCCTCTTATGGTTATGGAAAGAAGTATGTATAAAGGCAAACCTAACTGGTGACATCCACCGACCACCTAATTGTCTGTACAGTCCCTCTTGGACAAAGCCCACCTCCTCTATGAGACTGCCACTCAAGCTGTTAGTTCATGGAGACTTTAATGTTAATTGGCTGGACCCCTGTAATGACAAGGATCTATCAAAACATGTCTGGGATAAAGTTCTGGAGATGCACCAAAAATTATCCCAAATTATGAACCTCCCCTGGTGAACAATTGAATCCAGTTTTGAAAAATGGAAAAAAAATATGGCATAACAGTGACTCTGCCTAGAGAAGGCCTTCCACCAACATTAGTGACCAGGGACAGAGGGCATTAGGGAGAGAGGCAACCAAGAGGCTAGTGGTAACTCTGAAGGATCTGGAGAGATGCACGTGTGAGACAGTAGAAACCATCCATGAGACAACTCTCCCCTGGACAATCCACAGAGCTGCTTGTAACGGATGTTATCCGTTACTTAGGCCCTTGTCTGGACCACGAACAATTTTCTTAAAGACTATGGCCTTGTGGCCTTATGTGAACTCTGATAGGGGTTTCCCTATCATTATGTTACAAGGTTTTTATGTCAAATGTTGTACGTTTTATATTGTCGAATGTCGAAGGTTTAATGTATTGTATGGTTTAATGTACGAGGGATACACGATCATCGAAGCCGGTGGTTCCCCGGGTCCTTTGTTCGAGGCATCAATGCCGTCTCGAACGCAGGAAACCGGAGGCAGTGAGTCGACGCCGGATTGGCCGTCGTACGACTCACTGCGCACGCTGATTGGCCAGGGTTGAAGCCGCATATTCAAACTAGTGTGTACGTGCTTCAACCCCTGGCCCAGTCCTCAGATGTGTATTCCCTCTAGTCAGTCCATTGTCTTTGTCCAGACGTTAATTAATCATGTTAAGTCTCACAGTGTCCACATTGTGTTCAGTAGCCCATCTCCCATTGGCTTGTTTCCTTGGGCTACCATTGGTCCCTCTGTTTCCCCTGCCATTGGTCCATTGTTCACTGTCACCATTGGTCTGTTGTGTATGCCCATTGTGTTGGATTGGTCCCTGGGCCAAGCCTGCATTAGAATGCCTGGCCCTTCCCCTCCCTGTTGTGGTACCATGTTGTAAACTGTATAAAAGTTGAGTGTCTTGTTCAATAAAGTGTGTTACTGTTTGGAGTGAACCGGAGTCCTGGAGTCTGTTTGTTCCTGTGGTAAAAGTGGCCACTCTGCCGCCCATTCGAACCAGGTTCCTGTACGTTCGTCCGTCTGCTGCCAGGATCCCGCTACCGACCTTTGTATCCTGTCAGGCGGCGACGTGGACTCTGCCCCTTGGTTTTCCTGCTTAAGCTTCAGCCTTCGAGTCGAGCACCGGAGTGCTCGAACGGCTAGAAATACAGACGTGGTTCCTGCTATGCTTTTCCTTGATTCGGTCCTGTGTAAGTGTTCGATGGCGTTCGAGTGCCGTGACCCCTCCGGTAGCCGCATCCTTCGAGCAGATTCGGTCTTCCCGAGGTTCGACGCCGCTTTGAGTCGACCTCCGGAACGCTGATTTGTTCGACCGGTGCACTCGACGCCGCCAGTTCGGCGTCGAGAAGGAGAGACCCAGGAACGACGGCGGAAGGTGACGCGGTCCCTTCTTAGCTTCCGTTACACTGCTCATTATGGAAGACTGGTGATTAAAAAGCCATTGCTCAAAAAAACATATAAAATCCTCTTATGTTTTGCAAAACGGCATGTGGATTGTGATACACACAGAAAAAATGTGGAAAAAGGCCCTCTGGTCTGATGAATTGAACGTTTTGGCCTTAACCCAAAGCACTGTGTTTGGAACAAAGCCAACACTGCTCTGAGAAGCACCCCCACGGTAATGCATGGTGAAGGCAGCATCAGATTGTGAGGAAGATTTCCATTATCAGGGGCTGGAAACTGGTCAGGATGGAAGACAGAGTGGATGGATCCAAATACAGGACAATTCTAGGTGTAAACCTGGTTTAGTTTGCAAGGTTCCTGGGACTGGCACTGGAACTTACACTGTGGGGAGTCAAAAACAAGAACCTGAATGTCTTAGAGTGATCCAGTCACAGCCCAGTCCTCCATCCAATAAAGTATCCATGGCAAGACTTGAAAACGATTGTTCATCAATGGACCCATCCACCCTGACAGAGTCTGAGCACTTTTGCTAAGAGGAATGAGCCAGACATTCAACGCTGGTAGAGACTTTTCCAAGAAATGCCCAAAGGTGCTTCTACCAAGTATTGACTCAGTGGGGTGAATTATGTAACCTGCAAATGTCTTTTTATTGAATTTTGTATCAACAAGACAAATATTTTTCCCCTTCAATGTGTTAGGTATTTTGTGTAAATCAAATAGTATGAATACCAATTTAAATCCCTTTTAATTCCAGGTTGTAACAGAACTAAATATGGACAAGTCAAGGGGGATTTATATGTATGTCAGGCAATGAGTTCCCACTGCACTAACTTAAAAAAGGGCAGCCAGTCTCTCACGTGTTTGAGAAAGACAGAGAAAGAGAACTTTCCATGGTAAATATTGTAGGCAGAGAGGCAAAGAGAGGGAGCAGGGGTTCCTTAATAGGAGTACTGGTAGTAGCCAGCTGCTGGGTGAAAGGAGAATTACTAAAAAAACAAAAAAACGTTGACTGATAAGTGACAGACAGGCAAGTGGTCCATGATCTTACGTGGCTGGGCCTCTACTGAGACTTAATGAAGGACGGATGCTTTACAGACAGGCAAACATCATACATTCAAGACAGACAGACACAAGATTACATACTGTGTCTACTTATACAAATTCACTTCTACATCCGCAAGAACAAGAAGTAAAAGCAGGTACTAAGGTTTGGTGGTGCTGCACCATCTACTGAGTTGTGTCCTTTATCCTTTATTGCAAACTGCTGACTCTGAAAGAAACATAGAAACATAGAATTGACGGCAGATGAGAACCATTCGGCCCATCTAGTCTGCCCAATTTCCTACTGTGTAAAAAAAAAAAAAAAAAAAAAACCCACACACAACCTCAAACCTTTTTTGGTCCTTGGTCTTTTCTTATGTTAAGGACCGCCTTATGCCTATCCCATGCATGCTTAAATTCTGTCACTGTATTGACATCTATCACTTCTGCTGGTAGGCTATTCCACTTGTCTACTACCCTCTCAGTGAAGTAAAACTTTCTTACATTACATCTAAACCTGTGTCCCTCTAGTTTTAGACTATGGCCTCTTGTCCTAACGTTTTTACTCTTTTGAAATATACTTCCATCCTGTACTTTGTTGAATCCCTTTATGTATTTGAATGTTTCTATCATATCCCCTCTCTCTCCTCTCCTCCAAGCTATACATATTCAGATCCTTTAGTCTATCCTGATATTTCTTTTCCTGTAGACCAGTCACCATTTTAGTAGCCCTTCTTTGAATTTTCTCTAGAGTATCAATATCCTTCTGGAGATGGGGTCTCCAGTACTGTACACAATATTCTAGGTGAGGTCTAACTAGAGATCTGTACAGTGGCATGACTACTTCCCTTTTTCTGCTACTAATGCCCCTAGCTATACAACCCAGTGCCCTGCTTGCATTCCCCATCGCTTTATTACATTGCCTGCTTACCTTTAAGTCATTAGAAATAATTACTCCCAAATCCCTTTCCTCTGTTGTCTCTGACAGCACAGTACCCTTAATGGTATATTTTTCCTTTGGATTTTTATGTCCCAAGTGCATTATTTTACATTTATCAACGTTAAAGTGCATCTGCCACACTCTTGACCATTCTTCTAATTTACCTAAATCATTCGCCATTTGGCTTTTTCCCCCTGGAATGTCTACCCTATTGCAGATCTTTGCATCATCTGCAAAAAGGCATACCTTTCCTTGAAGACCTTTTGCAATATCACTAATAAAAATATTAAAAAGAATGGGCCCCAGTACAGATCCCTGAGGTACCCCAATAGTAACAATGGGCCCCAGTACAGATCCCTGAGGTACCCCAATAGTAACAATGGGCCATAGTACAGATCCCTGAGGTACCTCACTAGTAACAATGGGCCCATTACAGATCCCTGAGGTACCCCACTAGTAACAATGGGCCCAGTATAGATCCATCTGGTACTCCACTAGTAACACTCCTTTCGTCCGAATATTCTCCATTGACTACCACTTTCTGTCTCCTGTCACTCAGCCATTGCCTTATCCATTTCACTATTTTTACATCTAGACCCAAACACTGCAATTTATTTATGAGTCTTCTATGAGGGACAGTGTCAAATGCTTTACTGAAATCTAGATAAGCTATATCTACTGCTCCCCCCTGATCTATTATTTTAGTTACCCAGTCAAAAAAATCTATGAGATTAGTTTGACAAGATCTCCCTGCTGTAAACCCATGCTGTTTGGTATCTTGCAAGCTATTCATATTCAGATATTCAACAATTCTTTCCTTTAACATAGTCTCCATTAATTTTCCCACTACTGATGTAAGACTTACTGGTCTGTAGTTACCAGACTCTTCCCTGCTACCTTTTTTGTGAAGCGGTACTACATTTGCTACCTTCCAATCTTCTGGAACTATTCCTGTTGCTAGTGACTGATTGAATAATTCTGTTAAAGGTTTTGCCAGAACACACTTAAGTTCTTTTAATAACTTTGGGTGTATCCCATCTGGACCCATTGATTTATCTGTTTTTACCTTAGAAAGTTGAATTAGAACTTCTTCTTCTGTAAACATGCATGTTTCCCGTATCTTGCCATTTCTTTTTTCTAACAGAGGTCCCTTCCCTTCATCTTCCTGTGTAAAAACTGAACAGAAATATTCATTGAGACAGTCAGCTAGCCCTTTATTCTCATTTACATAGTTTCCATCTTTTGTTTTTAGTCTAACTATTCCTTGTTTCGTTTTCCTCCTTTCACTTATATATCTAAAAAATGTTTTATCCCCCTTTTTTATTGACTGGGCAATTTTTTCCTCTGTGTGTGCTTTGGCACATCTAATAATTAGTGTTGAGCGAGCACCCCGATGCTCGGGTGCTCGGGTGCTCTGACCGAGCACCCCCTGAGGCTCGAGTGCTCGGCCGAGCACCCGAGCCCCATTGAAATGAATGGGGCGACACCAGGCACCCCCTGCTCTGATGAGGGGAGGGTGCCTGGTCAATGCCCCCTTCATCTCCGCTATGCCCCCTTCATCTCCGAATGCCCCCTTCAGCTCTGCAATGTCCCCCTTCATCTCCGAATGCCCCCTTCAGCTCCGCAATGTCCCCCTTCAGCTCCGCTATGCCCCTCTTCCACAATGTGCCCCTTCATCTCCGCTATGCCCCTCTTCCACAATGTGCCCCTTCATCTCCGCTATGCCCCTCTTCCACAATGTCCCCCTTCATCTCCTCTATGCCATAGAGGAGATGAAGGGGGACATTGTGGAAGAGGGGCATAGCGGAGATGAAGGGGCACATTGTGGAAGAGGGGCATAGCGGAGATGAAGGGGCACATTGTGGAAGACGGGCATAGCGGAGATGAAGGGGGACATTGTGGAAGAGGGGCATAGAGTCTATGCCCCTCTTCCACAATGTCCCCCTTCATCTCCGCAATGCCCCCTTCATCTCCGCAATGCCCCCGTACCTCCAGTCCCTGGTGGTCCAGCGGAGCGTCTTCGGATCTGTGCCTCTTCCGGCACAGATCCCCGCCACCCGAACATGGCGGGAGAGCACATGGCGGTACTCGACGAGTACCGCCATGTGCCGAGCAGAGCGATGCTCGAGCCGATCCGAGCATCGGCCGAGCACGCTCGCTCATCACTACTAATAATACATTTGGCCTCCTTCAACCTAGATTTGTACCGAAACCTATCTTCTTCCTTCTGCGTCTGCTTATATTTCTTAAATGCTTCTTTTTTCTCCTTTACTATATTTGCCACTTCTGCTGAGTACCACAGTGGTTTTCTTTTTCTTTTACCCTTGCTGACATGTTTAATGCAATGTTCTGTTGCGTTTAGTAAAACACATTTCAGATAATCCCATTTCTCCTGGACTCCATCTAAAGATCTCCAAGTTGTTAAAGACTGACATAAAAATGTTTCCATTTTAGAAAAATCAGCCTTTCTAAAGTCTAGAACCTTTGTTTTTGTGTGGTGCAACTCAGCCTCTGTTTTTATATTAAATCACACAGATTGATGATCACTGGAGCCCAAACACTCTCCTACAGCTACATCTGATACCAAGTCTCAATTAGTAAATAATAAATCTAGTGGCTTCCTTCCTAGTCGGCTCTTCTACTAATTGACTAAGAGCTAATCCTTGTAAAGAATTTAGGATATCTCTACTCCTGGCTGAACCTGGTGCTTGGTTTTTCCAGTCCACATCTGGAAGATTAAAGTCCCCCATAATTATAACCTCACCTTTCACAGTCATCTTAGTTAGTTCCTTGACCAGCAGTTGATCCAACTCCTCTGTTTGTCCTGGGGGTCTATAGATCACACCTATACGAGTGACCATCTTATTCCCATATTCTAAAGTTATCCAAACAGTCTCTGTGTTGTCCTCCATACCCTGTATAAGATTAACCTTTAAGCTATTTTTGACATAAATGGCAACTCCTCCTCCTTTTCTGCCTTTCCTGTCTTTTCTGAATAGAGAGTACCCTGTATTTCTACATCCCAGTCATTTTTATCACTGTACCAGGTCTCGGTAATTCCCACTAAGTCCCCATCTTCACTAGTTATTATTGTAATGAGTTCAGGGATCTTATTCCCTAAACTGCGTGCATTTGTACACATGGCTCAAAGTCTACTGTTTTTTGACCTATGTGCCACAGACATACCTTGATCAAATTCATCTGTGCAATGCTGTGGGGGGCAATTGGTTATCTCCTGTATCATTCCATTGCCCCCCTCTACTAGTTTAAATACCTGTTAACAAAACTTCTGAATTGCTTGCTGAGAATCTCTGTTCCCTTTTGAGAAAGATGCAAGCCATCCTTTTTGTACAATTCCTTGTTACACCAAATAGGTTTGGTGTGAGAAACAAAGCCAAATCCATGTTTTTGGCCCCATTTCCCTAGCCATGAATTAAAATCTCTTATTCGCTGCATCCTACCATCATCTTCCTTATACACTGGCAGAACTTCTGAAACGGATACAGTGGAAGCAACTTGCTGCAGATCCTTACATAGCTTCTTAAAAACATCTTTTACCACACTTACCTCATTACAAGCCAAATCATTTGTCCCTAAATGGACTATGACATCCAACTCTCCATTCTGTCTTGCTTCCTTAACAATTTTTAAAATGCGTTTCCTATCTCTGTGAGCTGTAGCACCAGGAAGACATCTGACTTCTTTGCCATCACCATGACTATCCTCCAGAGTCACTCCTCTTAATATAGAATCCCCCAACAAGAGTTGCTTCCTCTTAAAGTTGTTCTTACTTCTTACCTTTATCAGTTCGTCAGTGGTTGCAGTCTGGTTTACCTGTGGATTACAGGCTGGTGAACCAGTAGTCTCTGCTTCTGGAGTTGTTTCAGTATTAAGGCCGTGTTCTGAAAGTGCAGCAAAGGAATTTTGAAGAGGCACAGACTGTGGGACATGCCTCCTGAGTTACTTGCAGTTGCAATTAGTGTGAGTGTGATTACTTTGCAGATGACAGACAGGGAAAAATGGACAAAATGTTATTCCACATACTGACAGCTATGTGGAATAGTTTAAACTAAAAATCAACACTAGTTTCATTACGTCCATCAGACGTGCCACAGAAAGAGGCAAGGAGAAAGGAGTAAAAACACTGTATGGACATGATGGTAGTATTAATGTTGTACTGCAAGAACTCAATCTGATTTTATTCCAGAGGTTCGCTTCTGTCTGACACATTTAATATGACTTTATTCCAGAGGTACGTTTCTTACTGACAGATTTAATATACCTTTATTCCAGAGGTTCGCTTCTGGCTGACAGATTTAATCTGATTTTATTCCAGAGGTACGTTTTTTACTGACAGATTTAATCTGACTTTATTCCAGAGAAATGGCTTCTGGTCAACAGATTTAATCTGACTTTATTCCAGAGGTTCGTTTCTGGCTGACAGATTTAATCTATATATTTAATAAATATATATATATTTAATATATATAAGAGGACAGTAAGAAGACATTACAAAATCATTGACAGTGGACATATTATTTAGATAAAGTACAATGCAGATATTCAAATAGGTATCATAACATAAGGATATATCTGTCCCATTTCAATGTTTTTGAATATAGCTAAGCTGAGCTAAAACTCTCCTACCCCATCCCCTCCCCAAACAACCCTCCCAACAACCTCCCCACACTCCCCGGGAGATGAGCGCAGCCCACCCCTCATGATTTCTCAGAAACAACTGCCAATGGCATAGGCATCAAGCAGACAAAGACGTAGGTAAATAGGTAAGTGAAGAACCAGCCACACATCTCAGATACTCCACCCACACGACAGAAAGCGAAGAAGACCCAACCCGCAGCCCTCATTGGTAAAGTGCTCTAGAATTGCAATACGATGTCCATGAACCCCATATAAGATTACATTTATTCGGGGACCCCCTATATAAATAGAGTCCTTTATAGTGAAGAAGATTATTAAGTACCAATGCCATCCATTGGGTATGTTTGGGAGGCTGATCTGACATCCACATTTGTGCCACCACCCTTCGTGCCATAACCAGCAGCTCTCTCAAGAGTGCATCATGAAAATTTGAGTGAAGTTGATCAGGGAGAATGGAGAACACACATATCTTTGGAGATAGTGGTACATCCCACCGCACCACATCCGATACTGTACATATCACATCTTCCCAGAATCCCCAGACTGAAGGACACGCCCGCAGCAGATGCAGGAAAGCGGCGCCTGCCTTCCCACACCTCCTGCACTAATCACTGTCTACCCTACCCATCCTGAAGAGACGCACAGGGGTATAATAAGATCTATATAAAATTTTAAGTTGAATTAGCTGATGTATATTAGCGAGACTGGCCTAAGGAGTTGTTTCTTCTTGGCTAACGTGACCAGTGGAAATTCCTTAATGATTGGAGTCTCAGTTCCCCACAGGGCATTCAAAGCATGTCTCAAATGGAGCTATGAGTAAAAGAAAGTAGTAGAAACATCAAACTCCTCGCGCAATTGTTCAAATGATTTCAATACATTACTTCGGTACGACTGTCCCAGTGTAGAAATGCCATGTATCGACCAAAGCCTTCCAAACTCCAAATGTTTAAGGTGTGCCACCCCCTCTGGTCCACAGAGGGGAATTTCAGGGTCTCTTGCCCCGAAGCTCGAAGCGGACTGTATAGCTGAGCACACACTGCAATTTGTCCAAGTTGTGATAGGGGGGTCCTTAAGTATATCTGGACCTAACAAAGGGACGTGTGACAAAGAATAACTCGATTTGAGCAGGGATTCATCAATCTTATGAAAGGTATGTAGGGTGTCGGGTAAAACATATGCCAATGCAGCCAGGTAATATTTATAATAATCAGGCAGGGCTATGCCACCCTTTTTCACCAAGAGCTTAAGAATGGATAATTTAACTCTAGAAGGACGCCTGACCAAATACATTTCCGGATTATCTTATCAATTAAGGTAAAATATCTCTTAGGAATAGGTACCTGAAAGACATATAGAAAATGCGGAAGAAACACCATTTTGATCAGGTTGGAGCAACCAATAACATTCAACGGAAGTGTGAGCCAAGATGTAGTTTTACACTTGAATTGGTCAATGAGCAGTTCCAGATTGTCCCTAACATAACTCCCTGTGGAAATCATCACTATGAGCCAGACATATTTCACCGACGCCTCATATTTCAAATGAACAGACAACATAGAACCCATATCCGCAATCCGGTCCACAGGTAATATGGAAGATTTATCCCAATAACCATAAGTATTTACCAAGTCCAGGACCAGTGGTAAGGACCTGATTGATTGTCCCAAAAACAGTAATATATCATCGGCATATAATGCCAGTTTTTTTTCCCTATGGCCCACCCTAAACCCCTCCACCAACTTGTCGCTCCGGATTAATGTAGCTAGGGGGTTGTAATGGTTTTTACGACACTCAGACCAGAGGTTATAATAAAACACAGTTGTATTGAGGTAAAACAAGGAACACTGCCCCCTAGGGCTAGAATAGGTAATAGCACATATCTAGACAAGTATAAGGGATGTAATACAGGCCCAATATGGCCAGGAGCAATATAGCTTGCAACAGGAATCAATAGAGGTACAAGGGTTAATGCCCAATACAAATAATCAGTCTCTGTTGTGGTGTGATTAGCCAACGCCCGGTGAACATAAAACAGTCCAGGTAGTGGTGCAGAAGAAAGCGCTTAGCAGTGCAACTGAACTTAATCACTACAAGATCAGACGTTTCATAATATGACCAACTGTATAGCAAGAGCTGACTGGAGCCAGAGCCAATAGCACCCCAGGTGCGGTAACGGATAGTGACACGGATAGTGACACTGCAAGATAGACTTGTGCACGGGCAAAATTTTCGGTAAAATTCGGATTCGGACAAATTTTTTTTTTCTAATTCGGATGATCTTAATTTCGGACCGGGCCTATTTGATTCGGACGAAATTCTGATCCATTCCGAATTATTCGTCCGAATTTAACATGGGTTAAATTATAGCAGTGCGCCTCCGTGCACGCTGCTATCATTATTTGCAGACAGGGTGTGCATTTAGAAAAAGATCCATCCCAAAAACGGACATTGTTGTACATTGAAAGTCTGTGCATGTCACCTCTACTCTAGCATGGGATGCCAGTCACAATGCAAACGTCGAACATCGAAAACCCATGCCTGTCATTCAATTTAGCATGTTCGAACATCGAAACCCCATGCCTGTCATTCAATTTAGCATGTTCGAACATCGAAACCCCATGCCTGTCCTTCAATATAGCATATGTTTGAACATCGAAACCTCATGCCTGTCATTCAATTTAGCATATGTTCGACATCGAAAACCCATGCCTGTCACATCCTACTCAACATAAGTGGTCGACTCGAACATGGACAAACTACATGTCACATTCTATGTTAGTACATGGGTAAAGATTAAGGTTTCATTTTCTGGTACCAGCCTCCTACCCTACTGTCCCTCTTTAGTACCCAAATTCCTCTCTCTCGTTTTCCTATCCTGATTTCCCCTCATATCAGATAACTCTATGTGTATATACATTGTAGTGTTTCATACTACATCAAGAATAAACATCAATGATTGTAATGTGATAGATGTAATGTGTTAACCCTTTGAGTGCCAGAGTGGTACGCAATGCATTGCAAAGCATTCAAAGGGTTAAAAAGAAAAATTGAGACATTCTGTTGTGAACAAACTGCAACACAGGAGAGAAAAAAAAAAATGCTTGACATCTATACTGAAGAGGGGTCCACAGCATTGTCTTAGTATAGCAATATCACCGTTTTCCGTGAGTGTGCAATACAGGGCTCTACGGTAATTGCTGGGCATTTCCCAATGTCATAATCAGGGGATGATGGGAGTTGTATTCTAACTACTGTTAGGAAACACATAAGTGATGCACATTCATCTCCCACCTAGAAATTATTTGCACACAAGGCAACTCCCCCAAGTAATACCTAGCCCCTTTCCAAGTGAAAGGACTTCCAGAAAGGCTTCAGATCTCTTAGTGACTCACCTGTTATTGCCAGTCAGCGGGACCCGGAGAGTAGGAGGGGGTGATGCTATGGCTGCACGGCACGGTGCTTTTAGTTGGTCACTTGTTGCAATGTTGAAGCCAGCACCTTCTGGGTGGAGACACCTCACAGCAATCCTGTTCAGGACACATCATGCACTGCTGTGCACTCATACTAGGGATCCCAAATGTTTAGACTCATTTCGTAAAGGGGGCACCCTCCTGTATCTCTAGCAAATCTGGGACGGTAGACCTATTTACTCAAGTCTTGACTTTAGGTGGGCGATAAACAATATAAAATAGGCATAATGTTTCACTATCACATAATTCACGTCACTGAAGCAGACAGCAGGCATCGCCACTGAGTGAGCATAGGGCTGACCGGCTGCTGACAGTCACACTGATGGGACACCTTGCAACACAGAAATGGCGGAAGAGCACAAAATAAACATGCTATGGGACGGCAAATTGCCGCCCCTGTCAAAGTGCCGCCTGGGTCCATGGACCCACTGGGACCCATGTAAGGGCCGGCCCTGTATTCGAACAAATACCTAATATTTTTTTATATTTTGCACAGGAACAAATATTACTTGTTCTTGCAGTGGCAATAACTGGAACTAATGCTGGCTGCCTACCTATGCCTAGCCTAATGCTACCTGCCTGCCTACACAACAACTGTACACTCTCTAATCTCTTCTCTCTCTGAGCTCCAACAACCCAATGAGGAAATGCAGGCTGTCTGTCTGTGTGACTGTGTCATTAGTCCAACCCCCATCATGAAACGAAGAAGGCTATTCGAATACAGACAAAAGAGGGAAGTAGTGCATGAAACGGAGAATGGAATTGGACTAGAGACATGGAGGGAAAATTATGGAGGGAAAGTAATTGAGCGCGCACAGGAAGTACAAAAAAGTCCTGGTCAAAAGTAGTCAAAACTTTTGGAAGTGTGTTGATTGCCGAAACTTCCGAAAGTTTCGACGAATTTCGGACCTGGTATCACGGTGCCCGTGATTGCTGCAGTTCCCTGTCTGTCACCAGTAGGGGGCTTCTATTGGCTGTCTGCAGTTAGCCCGCCTCTTGTTGCCTATTTAAACCTGGATTGGGCACCCTTTGAGTGCCCTTTCGTGTTGTTTCTGACCTTCTTGCTATCACTGCTAGTGATAGCTGGGCCTCTGTTCCAGTGTTCCTGAGTTCCTGATCTCCTGTGTTCCTGGGTTCCTGATCTCTACTGTTCCAGTGTTTCCTGGATGCTGAGTTACTCCAGTCCTGGTTCCGGCCTAGTCTCTGGTGTTGCAGTTACTGCTGAACTTCTTCTATGCTGTTTCCTGACCTGACTGATGGTTGCTGGTTCCTGTCATCTCATCACCTGTCTTCAGTATCCTGGCGACCTTCTGCCTGGTCGCGTTGGTGACATTGCTACAATTCTGTGTCGGTCCCAGCGTGCGGACGCTGGTTTGCTCCTTAGCCTTGCGGTTATACAAACTCACTTGTTACACCAGTGTGCGGTCACTGGTTTGCTCCAAAGCCTATCAGCTATACAAATCTGTGTTGGTCCCAGCGTGCGGACGCTGGTTTGCTCCTAAGCCTTGCGGCCATACAAACTCACTTGTTACACCAGTGTGCGGTCACTGGTTTGCTCCAAAGCCTATCAGCTATACAAATCTGTGTTGGTCCCAGCGTGCGGACGCTGGTTTGCTCCTAAGCCTTGCGGCTATACTACTCACTTGTTACTCCAGTGTGCGGTCACTGGTTTGCTCGCAAAGCCTTACGGCTATACTATTCAGTGTTGTTCCCAGCGTGCGGACGCTGGTTTGCTCCAAAGCCTTGCTGCTTAACGATTCTGCTAATTTGCCAGTTTCATCTGACTGCTGCTACTATCTCTGGGCTGCCCTGCCCGGTATTGGTAAGGCCGGTAGAACCTTTTGCCACATTCCATCTGAGGTTGCCTTACCCGGTATTGGCAGGGCCGGTAGAGCCGACATTGTGTATCTATTGAGGCTGCCTTGCCCGGTAATTTGGTAAGGCCGGTAGAACCGTTATGCTATTCCATCTGCAGGTTGCCTTACCCGGTAATGGCAAGGCCGGTAGAGCCTATAGACTGTCCTGTCCGGTATATTGACAGGACCGGTAGAGTCTGCCTTCTGTCTGTGCTATATCCTGTATATATATAATATGTATGTTATTGCCATCCTAAGTTATCAATTTATTATTTCAATAAAATTGATTTTTTTTACCTAAAACTTGTGTCTGAGAGTCATAATAAACCGTGACAGTACGAAAGGGCCATGACCTCAGACAGCAAGGGTGAAGGTAACGCACAGAATATCCATTGGAGGATGGATGTGCTCGAGCAACGTTTGGATCAGTTGGCAGTTGCAATCCAAACGATCCTTGAACGCACGGTACTCGCTGACAAATCGAGTTCTAGCCCGGTGGTCTCGCCAAGTCAGACACCGGAAAGTGATACCAGGCCCCTAGAGGGTACTGTTAAAGGTTTAACGGCTTCTGCACCCTTGCCGCTAAGATATGATGGTGACCCTAGTCTCTGCAGAGGGTTCATCAACCAACTTGAAATCTTTATGGAATTGACGGCACACGCATTTCCCAATGATCGTAGTAAAGTGGGGTTCACGATATCACTGCTCACTGGCAGAGCATTGGCCTGGGCTAACCCCTTGTGGGAGAATGCTAAACCTTGTACTAAGAACTTCAGAGAATTTGTGCAATCCTTTCGAAGAGTGTTTGAGCCTCCTGGTAGAACCAACTCTGCTGCCAAACGCCTTATGGAGATACAACAGGGCAGGCGTACAGTGGGCGACTATGCCATCGAATTCCGCACATTGGCAGCAGAGGTAGGTTGGAATAACGAGGCATTATTGGCAGCTTTTTCTCAAGGCCTGAATGACCACATTAAAGACGAAATTGCTGCTAAAGATCTACCTATTGATCTAGATGATTACATTGAGTATGTTATGATAATTGACTCCAGAATACGTGAGAGATCAATTGCCAGAGATCGTAAAATACGATCAAAAGATAATGAGCCTAGTAGCATATTTTGCCCGCCCATCCCTCCCTTGGCATTGAAGTCTAGTGAACCTGTACGGGAAACAAGCGAACCTATGCAAATAGGCTTCACTAGACTAACCAAGGCAGAGAGACTTTATCGCAAGAAGCAAGGGTTGTGTTTATACTGCGGTAAAAAAGGGCACTTGCTAAATTCCTGTCCGGTACGTCCGGGAAACGCACACACCTAGGGTACCTTGGGGGACAGGCCCTAGGTGGTGTACAATCGTCCCCAGTGTCGGGCATAACGAAACCCACCATTCAGGTGGTATTGTCTTGGGCACAACGATCTGTGGAGGTTTTGGCCTTGGTTGACTCTGGTGCAGCAGGGTATTTTATGGATAATACCTTTGCTGAATTGCACGGAGTTCCACGCATTGAAAGAGAAAACCCCTTGACTATCGAAGCGATTGATGGTAGACCTTTAGAACCGCCTCAGGTTTTATTTGAAACTATGCCACTGTCTATGACTATTGGGGCAATTCACAGAGAAGAGCAGCAGTTTCAACTGATTAATTCTCCGCACCACGCGGTAATATTGGGATTTCCGTGGTTACAGTTACATAACCCACAATTTGATTGGAAGAAGTGTGAAATTGCTGCTTGGTCCCAGTTTTGTATGGACAAGTGCGTCATCCAGCCTATTAAGGTCCTATGCACCTCCTCTGCTATACCGGATGTGTACCAACAGTTTGGCGATGTTTTTAGCAAAGGAGAGGCTAGTATGCTACCCCAGCATAGACCTTATGATTGTTGCATTGAATTGCAGCCTGGAGTAGTACCTCCTAAAGGACGCACTTATCCATTATCTTGTGAAGAAAATAAGGCTATGGAGGACTACATTTCTGATGCCCTTGCTAGAGGGATCATACGAAAATCTACCTCTCCAGCTGGGGCTGGGTTCTTTTTCGTAAAAAAAGAAAAATGGCGAATTAAGACCATGCATTGACTACCGGGGCCTGAATAAACTAATGGCAAAAAACGCATACCCAATACCACTCATCACCGAGCTTTTTGACAGGCTTAAGGGCGCTTCGATTTTTACCAAATTGGATCTACGGGCCGCTTACAATCTGGTTCGCATTCGAGCAGGTGATGAGTGGAAAACTGCCTTTAATACTCGAGCTGGGCACTACGAGTATCTAGTAATGCCATTTGGGCTGTGTAATGCACCCGCAGTTTTCCAGGAACTGATAAACGATGTTCTGAGAGATATGTTACAGACATGTGTTGTGGTTTACCTTGATGATATACTGATTTACTCCCAAGACATGGCACAGCACATCAAGGATGTATCTGCAGTATTGCTACGACTCCGTGAGAACAAATTATTTTGTAAATTGGAAAAATGTGAGTTTCATAGAACCAGTGTGCCATTCTTGGGGTTCATAATTGGCAATGATGGCATTGCCATGGACAAACATAAGTTGTCAGCTGTCCTAGAATGGCCAAAACCCAAGGGCCTTAAAGCCATACAGCGTTTCCTGGGTTTCGCTAACTATTATAGGAGGTTTATTAAGAACTTTTCTTCCATTGTCAAACCTCTGTCCGATCTTACGCACAAGGGTGCTAATCCTTCTTGTTGGCCGGTATCTGCTGAGAAAGCCTTTGAAAATTTGAAGCTGGCATTTGCTGCGGCTCCTGTGTTATCCCACCCCAATCCTTTACTTCCATTTACGTTAGAGGTTGATGCCTCAGATATTGGGGTTGGGGCAGTACTTTCGCAACGACACGATAAAGGTGGAACTCTCAGACCTTGTGGATTTTTCTCTAAAAAGTTGACTGTCACTCAAAGCCACTATGAGATAGGTGACAGAGAATTATTGGCCATTATCCTCGCTCTTAAGGAATGGCGTCATTTGCTTGAAGGTACTAAGAATCCTGTCTTAATCCTAACGGATCATAAAAATCTGACGTATCTCTCGGAGGCCAAGAGATTGTCCTCCCGTCAGGCCAGGTGGGCACTGTTCCTGTCTCGATTTAATTTCATTGTATCATATTTACCGGGGTCAAAGAATATCAGGGCTGATGCACTGTCAAGACAATTTGAGGCCGACAGTGACAGAGTGGAAACACCACCACCTATCATCCAACCTGATAGAATACTGGCTACTATACGCACGAGTATCACTTCTCCCTTAGGGGAGGAGATCCTGGCCTCTCAGGGGTCCGCTCCCCATGAAACCCCAGTGGGCAAATGTTTTGTCGCTGAACCATTTCGTACTAGGCTGCTCGAAACCTACCATTCCTCTAAGGCTGCGGGACATATTGGTAGAGACCAATTGTTATGGTCCCTTTCTCAGTTATTTTGGTGGCCTTCCATGAGAAACGATTGTGCCGAATTTACGAATGCCTGTGCCACCTGCGCCCGCGCTAAGACCCCGAGACATCTCCCAGTGGGCTTGCTTCAACCGGTGCCTAATGGCGAACGCCCCTGGTCTCATGTTTCCATTGATTTTATGGGAGAATTGCCTATGTCTAAGGGGTACTCTTTTATATTCATGGTGGTGGACAGGTTTTCTAAAATGGCTCATTTCGTGCCCCTCCGTGGCCTTCCTTCAGCTAAGGAATTGGCAATGGTATTCGCCAGAGAAGTATTCCGGTTGCATGGAGTGCCTAGGGTACTGGTGTCTGACAGGGGGAGCCAGTTTGTGTCTAGATTTTGGAGGGCATTTTGCCAACAGATGGGCATACAGCTGTCCTTCTCTTCTGCCTACCATCCCCAGACCAATGGAGCCGCTGAACGAGCTAATCAGGGATTGGAACAATTTCTCCGTTGTTTCGTGACTGACCATCATGATAATTGGTCCGACTTGTTGCCTTGGGCAGAGTTCGCCAGGAACTGTGCGGTCAATTCTTCATCTGGGAGCTCTCCGTTTCTGATTAATTATGGGTTCCAGCCCTGTTTGCTTCCAGATTCTTTTCAGACGCAACAGATTCCAGCTCTGGATGAGCATATCGAGCAACTCCGTTCCACATGGGCACAAGTTCAGAGGGCACTTGGTCAGTCATTTCAGCGTCATCGGCGCCATGCTAATCGCAGAAGGCTTCCAGCGGTTTCCTTTCAGGTTGGGGATAGAGTATGGCTTTCCTCCAGAAATCTCAAGCTGCAGGTTCCGTCTAATAAGTTGGCTCCCCGGTTTATTGGTCCATACAGAGTTATTCGCAAAATTAACCCTGTTTCCTATGCACTAGACCTACCTGCATCCATGCGTATCCATAATGTGTTCCATGTGTCTCTTCTTAAGCCTCTGGTTTGCAATCGCTATACTACCACACCTGTGGTGCCAGGACCTGTTGAGGTCGAGGGCCAGGAGGAGTACGAGGTTCAGAGCATTATTGATTCCCGTAGGCTTAGAGGAGGGGTACAGTACCTGGTACATTGGAAAGGGTACGGTCCTGAGGATCGTTCATGGGTGGATAGTAAGGACCTTCATGCACCTAGGCTAACTAGGATCTTTCATGCCAAGTACCCACAGAAACCTAAACCCTATTCTAGGAGAGGGGGTCTTTGAGAGGGGGGTACTATCACGGTGCCCGTGATTGCTGCAGTTCCCTGTCTGTCACCAGTAGGGGGCTTCTATTGGCTGTCTGCAGTTAGCCCGCCTCTTGTTGCCTATTTAAACCTGGATTGGGCACCCTTTGAGTGCCCTTTCGTGTTGTTTCTGACCTTCTTGCTATCACTGCTAGTGATAGCTGGGCCTCTGTTCCAGTGTTCCTGAGTTCCTGATCTCCTGTGTTCCTGGGTTCCTGATCTCTACTGTTCCAGTGTTTCCTGGATGCTGAGTTACTCCAGTCCTGGTTCCGGCCTAGTCTCTGGTGTTGCAGTTACTGCTGAACTTCTTCTATGCTGTTTCCTGACCTGACTGATGGTTGCTGGTTCCTGTCATCTCATCACCTGTCTTCAGTATCCTGGCGACCTTCTGCCTGGTCGCGTTGGTGACATTGCTACAATTCTGTGTCGGTCCCAGCGTGCGGACGCTGGTTTGCTCCTTAGCCTTGCGGTTATACAAACTCACTTGTTACACCAGTGTGCGGTCACTGGTTTGCTCCAAAGCCTATCAGCTATACAAATCTGTGTTGGTCCCAGCGTGCGGACGCTGGTTTGCTCCTAAGCCTTGCGGCCATACAAACTCACTTGTTACACCAGTGTGCGGTCACTGGTTTGCTCCAAAGCCTATCAGCTATACAAATCTGTGTTGGTCCCAGCGTGCGGACGCTGGTTTGCTCCTAAGCCTTGCGGCTATACAAGCTCGCTTGTTACACCAGTGTGCGGTCACTGGTTTGCTCCAAAGCCTATCAGCTATACAAATCTGTGTTGGTCCCAGCGTGCGGACGCTGGTTTGCTCCTAAGCCTTGCGGCTATACTACTCACTTGTTACTCCAGTGTGCGGTCACTGGTTTGCTCGCAAAGCCTTACGGCTATACTATTCAGTGTTGTTCCCAGCGTGCGGACGCTGGTTTGCTCCAAAGCCTTGCTGCTTAACGATTCTGCTAATTTGCCAGTTTCATCTGACTGCTGCTACTATCTCTGGGCTGCCCTGCCCGGTATTGGTAAGGCCGGTAGAACCTTTTGCCACATTCCATCTGAGGTTGCCTTACCCGGTATTGGCAGGGCCGGTAGAGCCGACATTGTGTATCTATTGAGGCTGCCTTGCCCGGTAATTTGGTAAGGCCGGTAGAACCGTTATGCTATTCCATCTGCAGGTTGCCTTACCCGGTAATGGCAAGGCCGGTAGAGCCTATAGACTGTCCTGTCCGGTATATTGACAGGACCGGTAGAGTCTGCCTTCTGTCTGTGCTATATCCTGTATATATATAATATGTATGTTATTGCCATCCTAAGTTATCAATTTATTATTTCAATAAAATTGATTTTTTTTACCTAAAACTTGTGTCTGAGAGTCATAATAAACCGTGACACCTGGGCTGTTCAGAGTCGGATCATTTTTTCCGAATGACCCTTGAGTTTCGGATTGGCCGAATGTCTCCGAATGACCCCATTTTCGACGAAATCCGAATGTCTCCGAATGAATTCGCACATGTCTACTGCAAGAGCAAACTGGACCGGAGCCTATAACACCCCTGAGGTGCAGTAACGGATGAGAAACACTGCAAGAGCAAACTGGACCGGAGCCTATAACACCCCTGAGGTGTGGTAACGGAGTCAGAGACACTGCACAAGCAAATGTAACTTGAGCCAGTCGCACTCTACTGGTGCGGTATGATGGTACAACACTGCGAGCTGAATGAGACCAGAGCAAAGACACCCTTCCGGTGCCGAAACGGAGCTACACACTGCAAGAGCTAACGGAATGCCCAATAGCACCACGTGGTGCAACGACTGCAAGGGTGTAAGGCGGAGGGACCGTAAATGGAGGTCACGATTGCTCTGCTAGTGTTAACGGACAGGCTTGGTAGTGGAGGCAACAAGCTCAGCAAGTGTTAATGACGGGCTCAGTATCGGAGGTAACAAGCTTGGCAAGTGTTCACAGACAGGCTCGATAACGGAGGCAACAAGCTCTGCAGATGAAAAGTAAGTGATCAGTCAGTACAGCACTGCAAGCACAGTTCAGAATGTCGCCAGGTGAAGTGATCAGAATCTCGCAGGAACACTGGAAGCAATCACGGAGCAGGAACGTCAGCCAAAGCCGGGTCAATCACGGAGCAGGAACGTCAGCCAGAGCCGGGTCAATCACGGAGCAGGAACGTCAGCCAAAGCCGGGTCAATCACGGAGCAGGAACATCAGCCAGAGCCGGGTCAATCACAGAGCAGGAACAACAAGAGTAGTCAGACGGGCCGAATCGGTACACAGGAATGCAGGAACACAGCAACGAATGCACAGGTACAGAAACACCACAAAAGGGCACCTGACAGGTGCCAGAGGCCCGGTAAATGAAGGGACACCCTGGGCGGGCCAATCAAGCTCCGCCAATGAGAGAGCACCACAATAGAGAGTGACAGAGGAATCACGGGAACCGTGATAGGGGTTCAATAGCCAATGCAAATAGTTACGGCAAAAGTGGGCAACCCTGTCGCATTCACCTGCCAAGAGTAAAGGACCCCGACCAGACGGATCCAGTCAAAATCCTAGCAGTTGGGCCTGTGTAAAGTAGCTTTACCCATCGCAGAAATGTTGGTCCAAAGCCAAATCTTCCGGGTTTACACCAAAGGTATCCCCACTCTACAGAATCAAATGCCTTTGAGGCATCCAGTGAGACCACAACTCTACAACCGACATTGTCATGTTCCATATGCAAATGTGAAAACAGCCTCCTCAGATTATGAAATGTTGATTTCCCAGGCATAAATCCCATCTGGTCCAGGTGAATAAGATCTGAAATCACTGAGTTGAGTCTATTTGCCAACACTTTGGCCAGAATTTTAGCATTCGATGTAAGCAAAGAGATAGGCCGGTATGAATCACATTTAGTCAGGTCCTTACCCAGTTTAGGGAGCACTACTATCATTGCCTCAGTAAGAGACTGCGGTAATCTACCCATCTCCAAAGCTTCATACATAGTTGGGTAATTTGCGGAGCCAGCACCTCAAAATATTTCTTATACCACTCAGCCGGTAGACCATCCCCTCCCGGTGACTTACCCATGAGAAGAGATTCAATGGCCGCTACAACCTCACCTAGCAGAATGCTGGCTGACAGATTTAATGAGAATTTATTCCAGAGGTGCGTTTCTGGCCAACAGATTTAAAGTGGAATTATCACCACAAATAAACCCCCCCAATAATTAATCATATGATGATAAACATAGGAATTGTACTATTATTCAGCATAAGTCCAGCATTATTAAGACATCCTACTTCTGAGACTGATGGGCAGTCTTCTTGCATTAGAGGCATCTGTGCTCCTGCGCCATTAGTTCCTTCCTATTACCTTGATGTACAATGCAACGCCACCTAGAGGAGACTGGGATGGACAGCTCAGGCGTGCAGATGTCTCTAAGCCATTATGTCTACACTGATGCCTGACCGTCAGTCTCAGAAGACGTAGGATGTCTTTATAAAGCTGAAGTGTTGTTGGGGAAGAGCAGAAGCACAATTAATGCCACCATCACCAGCAGGAGCAGCAGCAGTCTGCTTCTACTGCTGCCAGTCTGCCTTCTTCAGGTCAATAAGAAATGCCAATTGTGACATTAGGTGACCTTCTGTCACATTGCACGTCACCTCCTGTAAGCAGCAGTGAGATGTCTGTAATAGAGCAGCAGCACATAGGGACTAGTGGTGGTGGTGGTGTAGGAGAAGCTGGGGTGGAAGAGACATTGATGGCCTTTTTAGCAGAAAGTGAGAAGGAATGGAAGAGAGGAATGAGGATGGGCATCACCTCCACCACTAGCAATCAGCTTTTGGAATATGTGGAATTTACAACTGCTCTAATTCCTTCTGATGCTGAGAAGCAAGGTCATCAGGATGTTGAAGAACAGGTTAGTTTGCCACAGATGACCGTGTACACAGTGGGAATGGGGTCAACAAGCGATGCAGGACTAGTACAGGTTTCACTTGTCAGCCATAGCAATACTCCTGATCCTAGTTGCAGTGCTGAATCTGAGGCAGTAGCAGCAACAACAGCAACATTATCCACTGCCACAGACAGTGAAGGGGAATGGCGAGAACAAGAAGAGGTTTTCTCCACTTTTCCACTGAAGTCATCATGGGTGTGGGACTATTTTTCTCTTAGGGCAGCTACAGTACAGTCATCACCAAAATCAGGGAGATGAGGAAAGGAGAGAACACACCTTGGTACAAGCACCATGATATCACACATGAAACACAGACACCATGACATTTATATCAATTATGTTAAAACCAAACACACACCACAGAAATCGAGCACCTCTGTTGCTATGCCACCTGACTCTCCAGAAAGGTGGAGATCAAAGAGGAGGAAGAATAAAGAAACCCAGACAGACACTGGAAGTTCCATGAGGAGTGATACAACTAGCTCGCCATCACCATCACCTTCTAGGGTAACTGCATCTTCTGCCAATCCACCTCATTCATTGTTACCTCCCCTGCCAAATGATAGCTACTCTGTTAATGTTAGGATATGACAGTTTGTGTCTACCCACTGCACACTGTGTGGTGCACTAACCACATATGCCTGTGTGGTGGAGGAGAATCACAAGCAGGGCATCAAGTGGTATCTGAGGAGATTCCATCCCGCAGAATATGCTAAGATGGTGGCAGGGAGGGTTCATCATTACTATTAAACTGTCAGCAAGTTGTCATGTGCCCTTAGCGGGTCTGGACAAGGAGTATAGTGACAGCGGAAGTACTTGAGTTCTGGTGTCATGATGTTTGGATACAGTTGTGCCCCCAGATGTTATTTACCAGACACATACTGTGCACATTGCAGTTTCTGAGGAGACCCACTGATCCTGCTCTCAAGGGAAAAATATATTTTCTAATAACAACACATCCATGAATTTGAATTATTGGCCAACGTCTTTTCTCCACATATACTGGGGGCCAGGGCTTATAATTTTAAGTCATTTGCTACTAGCCAGACCTGAAAGGTTACTCACCACTGCAAGCCAAAACATACCCACCAGGGCTGAATTTCTACTTGCCAGGGCTAAATGTTCACTCGCCATTGGCTAGTGGCGAGTGGAAATTTTGAGCCCTGCTGGGGGCTACTTATTCTTCTGCTACTGCCTCAGGCACATCACTGGAGCCAATTGTGGCAAGTGGAACCTTCATCATCCATGTTCCATGTTACTGCTATTGTTGATCTCATTACCTTTCAGCTGCCTAATCATCCTGCTGCTTAAACAACTCAACAGCAGCAAGAGCAGCAGCTGCAAATTCTGCATCAATATCAAGGCATTTGACAATGGGCAGTGGTCAATACGACATGACCTGCTGGCACTAGGCCAGTAGGGAATTTTTTTTCTCAGGTCTTGTGCTTTAAAAAAACAAACAAAAAAACAACAACATAGGACTGCAAAAAAAAAACAAAAAACAATTTTTGGGGGTTTGTTTCTAATAAGCCTAAGTCCTACAAATCAATGTTTTCTCAGGGATTTGGCCTCTAACAACAAATCAGACAAATCATCCTCTACACAATACTCTATCAAGTCAAGTATCAGTCCACCCCAGTGGCAGTTTATGTCAAGGGGTTCCTGACTCTGTCACTTTACATACAAATGTCTTATTTCATTTTATTGATTTCTTTTATTATTAACTGCCCCCCCAATACCAATCAAGAAACCCCCCAAACCAATCTCCCTTTTCATCTGGTTCATTCCCCAGACTCCACCCACCAACACAGGCCCCCTCCTCAGACCCCTTGTATACAAAGTCTTATGGGGTTTTTTGACTTGTATTTAGGATTTCTTTTTTATTTAGTGCCCTTCATTCCCCATAAACAACCCCTCCAAAAACATCCCCTGTTCAACTGATTGTTTCCCCGCACCCCACCAACACAGGCACCTCATGCCCCTTTTATACTAGGCCTTTGGGAAATAAAATATTATTTGCTGTGTGTTGTGTGTAAATTCAATGTTCCCATTAATTTCAATTGAATGAGCTAGGACAAAAAAGAGGAAAAATTGCACTTTTTGTGGTAAATGATTCTCCAAGCGGGAAGTGCCATTATTCACAGACATCAGTTTGAGGTGAACATTTATGCCCATCCTTACCCAGGGCAGTCATGGAAGTTTGTGATCGCAGCACGGCACTCAAAGATTACTTCTACAGAAAAAGAAATGTGGTTTGGCCCTCCAGAGCACCCCACCCCCAGACTGTGTCGTGTTTAAGGGGTTAATTGATCAGATTTGTTTGTCTTGTTTGTTTACATTTTAAACTGTTATTATCAACAGTAACAGTGTTATCTATGTTGATTCAGCTAGTAATGCAGACTAGTCACAGGAATACTTTTCCAAAAATGATTAAAGGGACAGTAATGTTTTATAATAAAAACAGCTCCAATTAATCTTCATAGTATTTAGGCCATGGAGAGTGTTATATCAATTCTGTCAGAGTTGTAGGTCAAGTATAATTGAATGATAAAGTATCCCCCTCCCACCCCTTTTACTGAAGTAACACTGCTCACCTCAGAGCAGCAAGACTGTCTGGATGGATCGCAGAGAGGGACAATCTTCAGTGATCATAAGGAAAAACCTGAAATACCTGACAAGGGGGGCAGGGTTTTCCTTATGATCACAGTAAGAAGATTGTCCCTTTCTGTGATCTGTCCGGTCAAGTGACCAGATTCCACATCTGAGGTGAGTAGTGTTACACTAGGTAAAAGGGACAGGAGGGGGATACTTTATCATTCAATTACTCTTGTACTACAACTCTGTCAGTACTGAAATAACACTCTCCAAAGTCCAAATACTATGACGATTAATTGGATCTGCTGTATTTTTGAAACATTACTATCCCTTTAAAAGGCCCACCACATCTGCCTGTTGGTGGAGGGAGAACAAGGGTGCTGGGTGTGTAATGCCGAACAGTAACTAACACAGTAAGACTTCACAAAAATTATTAGTTTTTTTGGGGGGAGGGGTTGTGTCACCCAAGCCCATTAATAAAATTCTAAATTATAAAGGTGTTTACAGAAGGTTAGCCAGCAGCCTACCAGTTATTTAAACGCTGGTTAGCAGGCTGATACAGCAAGGAAAAATATGAAAAGTAACCCTACTCTTATGGAGAATTAGTATATATAAAATAGAAATTATCTATCGTCACTCATTTCAGTTCATCTAGAGATAAAAGGCCCAGTGAGTATGTGCAGTATTTCATGACTTCTTGAGTTTATGGAATTAAGTAGAATTAAATTAGTATTGAGCACACTGACTTATTTTTCACATGGGCTGGACATTATTTATGGTGACTGGTGACAATATATTGGCAGTCATCCACTGGTGTCTGGACTGGCCAGACTGTGAGTTAGTGACATTTTATTTTAATATACAATTTACACATTTATGAGAACTTTATAGACACAGATACACAAAGGGATAATAATGCTGTAAAACAGATAAAACCCAGAAGTGAACTGTCTATACTGAGATGTGTTACCGTTAGTGCTGATTACCAGCCTCATACTTCACATTTATATTCTGAGCAAACAGTGAGTCACCACAAAGTCTAAGGCCAGATCTCAGTGAGTTATAAATCTTGTGGTTGCAATCAGCTTTGTTAAACATGTCCTCGTTTGGCTAATGGAGTCCTTCTCGTTACCTGGCTCCAGCCTGCACTGTCAATCACTCTCGCCTTTTATGTCTTGATGAATGATCTATGGGAGGAGGTGAATCATTCCTTCTGGAGGTTGTGGTTTGTAGGGTAAAGTTTGGACAAGTAAACAATCTATTACCTACTCATTCCTCAGTCTTTCTGCACAGTCAGATATTTACACGTACGCACTGAGGATGATGAACTGAGAAAACTGGGTGCGATTCAGAAGTAAACCATCTGGACCATTGAAGACAAACTCTAAATTTTGCTTAACTGGAAATTGTTTTTCTTTCAGGTTTCCTTTGGTTGCATTTACTGAGAGACCCCCTAGTTAAAGGGATAGTAATGTTTCACAAAACAGCAGCTCCAATTAATCTTCATAGTATTTGAGCCTTGGAGAGTGTTATTTCAGAGTTGTGGATCAAGTGTAATTGAAAGATAAAGTTTCCTCCTCCCTTCCCTTTTACCTAGTGTAAGCCGCCTCCCCTCAGTTGTGGAATCTGGTCTCTTGACCGGACAGATCACAACAAGGGACAATCTTCTTCCTATGAGAACAATGAAAGCCCTGCCCCCTTGACAAGTTTTTCAGGTTTTCCTTTATCTTAACTGAAGATTGTCCCTCTCTGCAGTCTACCTGGGCACCTCCCTTCTGGTCTGGCTGAGCAGTGTTACATCAGTAAAAGGGACGGGAGGGGGATACTTTCTCTCCAGAGCGCTCAATGTCTACACAAGCTCTCCTTCAGAGCCTTCAGAGTCTAGATAATTGTCCCTCCAGAGCTATCAGAGTCCAGAGGAGCTCCCCTCGAAAACTCTGTAAGTCCGGAAGAGTTTCTCTTCCAGATCTCTCAGTGTCTACAAGAGTTCTGTTCCAGACTTCACAGAGTCAGGAGGAGATCTCTTAAAGTCCAGAAGAGCTAACCTGCACAGTAATCAGATTCTAGAAGAGCTCCCCTCCACAGTTCTCAGAGTACAGGCAAGATCTCATCAGCATGTACAGAGTCCTGAAGAGCTCCCCTTCACACATCTCGGAGTGCAATCAAGATCTCATCAGCATGCACAGAGTCCTAAAGAGCTCCCCTTCGGAAGTCAGGTCTATCTATAAACATAGTAACATAGTAAATTAGGTTGACTAAAGACACAAGTCCATCAAGTTCAACCTTTGCCTTATACCCTAGTGACATGAGAATTGTATAGCTTTCCTGCTACCAAATAAGTTAGTCTTTATCAGATCTTCCTGTTATTCAGTATAACCCTGTATGTTCCCTTTTGAAAGAAATGTATCTAATCACCTCTTAAATGTATCCATTGTATCTGCCATAACCACCTCCTTGGGCAAGGAATTCCACAATTTAACAGTCCTTACTGTAAAAAACCCTAAACCTCCTTTCCTCTAATCTCAAGGGGTGTCCCCTGGTCACCTGATCAGGCCTTGGAATGAATAGCTCACCACAGAGATCCTTGTATTGACCTCTCATATAATTGTACAATGTGATAAGATCTCCTCCTAGTCGTCTTTTCTCTAGAGTAAACAAGCCACGTTTATGTAATGGAAGCTAAGAAGGGACCGCTTAGCCTTCCTCCGTCGTTCACGGGTCTCTCCTTCTCGACACCGGACTGGTGCCGTCGGATGCACCGGTCGAGCAGATCAATGGTCCGGTGGTCGACTCAAATTGGCGTTGAACCCCGGAATAGTCCACTCTACCTCGAAGAGTGTGGATCGAGATGGGGTCGACGGGCTCTTGAACCATCAAGCTTCGTAGAACCGGAACACCGGGCAGTAGAGAGTGAAGCCTCTACTCCCGGGCTACGAGGAACAGGGAAAATGTCGCAGGAACAAAGAGTAGCGGTTGCCAAGCCATTCAAGCACTCCGGTGCTCTAATCGAAGGTTCTGCTGGAACTGGAAGCAAGCAAGGCAGAGTCCACATTGCCGCCTGACAGCATCAGAAGTAGGGTAGCGGGATACTGGCAGCAGATGGACGAACGATACAGGAACCTGGGCTTAGATGGGGTCAGAGTGGCTGCTTTAATACCATAAGAACACAAGACTCCAGGACTCTGTTTCACTCCAAAAAGTAACTCACTTTATAGACAAAGACCACAGATATTTATACACAAACCTTACATTGGAACTTATGGGAAAACCAGATACAATAAGGCTTCATTCAATAATATCACAGTAGACAAAAGGCCAACAGCAGATGGCCTAACAAACAAAATGAGCCAGACGTGATTACATTTACAATACAAAAGGGGTTGATTAATACATACACAAGATACAAAGACTTGAGGAATGGGAATACACATTCTATGAGCAATGGCCAGGGGTTGAAGCACGTACAAACTGGTTTGAATATTCGGCTTCAGCCCTAGCCAATCAAATCGTACAGTGAGTCGGTTGGTCGACCAATCCCCGAGCCGCCTACTTTTCTCCATGTTAAGTCTATGGAGGACCTTTAAACCTCCTGCTCAGGGATTCGACTAATCAGGAGTCGACTCACTGCTCCCGGTTCTCAGTGCTCGATACGGTGTTGTTCTCAAACCGGAAACCTCCGACCCATAGTCGGTGAATGTCTACCCCTCAAACATACTACATACAATAACTAAAACATTCGACATACATTAAACATAGTATGGGATCCAAAGTCTATGAACATAAGTCTATGTTCTTGGGTAATAGCTGGCCAGTTCGTATGACAAGGCACAGCATAGAGTCCAAACAGTAATAAATGTCCATAGTCTTTGGGTGTATAGTTCGAGGACCAGACAAGGGCTCAAGTAACGGGTAGGATCCGTTACAGTTTGTCTAGTCGTTCCTCATACGTCAAGTCCTCCATTCCCTTAATTAATTTTGTTGCTCTTCGCTGTACCCTTTCCAGTTCTATGTACTTTTTCAGAACTGGTGCCCAAAACTGCACTGCATACTCAAGGTGAGGTCTTAGCAATGATTTGAATAACGGCAAAATAATATTATCCACTCTTGTTTCAATACCTCTTTTTATACAAGACAGGACTTTGTTTGCCTTTGCTACTGCTGTTTGACACTGGTCACTGTTTCCAAGTTTGTAGTTGACAAGGATTCCCAGGTCTTTCTCTAGCAACGAGTCCCCTATAATGATTCCATTAAGTTTATAAGTAGCCTTGGGATTTTTTTCTTCTCAAATGCATGACTTTACACTTTCCCACATTAAACGTCATATTCCATTTGTTTGCCCAATCTGAAATTTTATGTAAATCCCTCTGAAGAGAGCAATTATCCTGTTCTGAATTAATTACCCTGTATAATTTAGCGTCATCTGCAATTATTGATATTTTGCTTTCTATATCCATTTCTAGGTCATTTATAAACATGTTAAAAAGCAGCGGACCTAATACTGAACCCTGAGGTGCTCCACTCTCCACTTTAACTGTACTGGAGAATTGTCCATTTACAATCACACACTGTTCCCTATCCTTCAGCCAGTTTTGTATCCAATTGCAAAGGTTATCTCCTAGCCCCAATTTCCTTATTTTATACACCAGCCTTCTGTGTGGCACTGTATCAAATGCCTTTGCAAAATCTATATATACTACATCTACTGCCTTATCATTATCTAGGTTGCTACTTACTTCCTCATAGAGGCTGAAAATATTAATTTGATATGATCTATTCCATATATATATATATATATATATATATATATATATATATATATATATATTTTTTTTTTTTTTTTTTTTTTTTTTTTTTTTTGTAAAAAGAAAGACATCTCACAAAATCAGAGCTGCTGTGTACTTCACTGACAGAATACACACTGGATTAATAATATCTATCAAACATAATAGGGTCAAGGACAGAGAGAATGGAACAGGAGCAGTGTAGGGACATGATAGTAAACTGGTAGTACAAAACCTGACTGAAGCCATGGTTGCTGCAGGATATGCAGTAAATGATGATGAGACTTCTCCTGTGGAGACTGTCAACGTCACACATAAAAAGTATTGATGGCATAATGGAAGAAGTTGTAGCGTTTCAACCAGCTGCTGCATCTGACAGTGACACAAACAATTACAACACCTTGTCAAGGTACCCCATGTGGCGGCTGCTCGAGCCGACAGCATATGTCTTCAGCGGCTCCAGCCGCATTGTCCGCCCTATGTTGTTTGCCTCTGTTGAGGCCGGATCCTCTGGAGGTGCAGCCGCTGGTGGTGTCTGTTGCGGCTTCAGCCGCCTCTGCTTCTGGCTCTCCTGCGGCGGGTGACATCATAATTGGGCACACGTCCAAAGGCATGGATGTGCGGTCCATTTAAAGAGACAGCCACCTGTTGGCAGCTCCTCCTCTTCCTCCCTTTTCCACTATTTTAACTGTCTGGACAAAGGGCTTAGTTGCCCGTTTGTTGGTGTCCAGTGCAGTTCTTTAGTTTGGGCTCTGTGTATGATCTGGTTTGTCTGACTAACCGACCTGGTGCTGACCTGTGGCTCTGTCTGATTACCCGCTCTGTGTATGACCCTTGGCTTTGTCAGACATCCATTCTGGTGCAGATTTGCGGCTCTGGCAGACTACCCGTTCCATGTATAACTTCTGGCTCTGGCTGACGACCCGCTCATTGTGAGACTTCTGGCTTGTCTGACTACCCACTGTGGTGGTGACCTGGAGCTCTGTCCACTGCGTATCCAGCATACCAACGATTCAGTGGACATCCTACCTGGTACAAACCTGCGGCTCTGGGTGGCGAACCGCTCCGTGCATGATCCCTGGCTTGTCTGACCAACCAATCTGGCACTGACCTGTGGCTCTATCTAACTACCTCTAGTGTGGCCTTCCGTTCAATTAGATAACCAATCTGGTGCAGGCTTGTGGCTCTGGCAGACTCTCTCCCGTTGCCTTCCCTGTTGCCGGTTATCCCAGGTGCAGACCTGGTGCCTTGGTTACTCTCATCTCTGTCTGGCTTCTCCCAGGTGTGGACCTGTGGTATTGCAGACTCTCCTAGTCCCAAATATTCATATATCAGGAGAATCACACGGAAGCAGTCTTCTATTTCTGGTAGTTTCCACTTGCTCCGTTGTGCACTTCTCTTTAATCCTGTATATTTCTATACTGTCTTTGTGATATTTCTGTTTGTGTTGCTGCCTTAATAAAGTTCATGTTACCTATAAGTACTTGTCCTGTGTTTCCTTGCTGGGACCGTGACACACCTATCCTGAAAGTAATAGTGAACATTGTGAAAATCCTTGTAAGGGGAAAAACACTTAGTAGTACAATTGCAGCAACATCAACCCCCAGTAAGTAGTAGAAGCCCCTCAGGAAGCCCACAGTCTATGAAGTCTACAGTATGGAGATACTTCACACAATCCAAAAGCTAAACATGTTGCAATCTGTTGTCTGTGCAAGAAGCATGTGAGCCGGGGAAAATCAGTATCACACCTATACACATTGTCACTGGGTGTTAGATACCAGAAACCAGACAAAAACAAAAAATATAAAATGCAAAACACCCTTATTAATGTAACAAAAAACAAACAAAACAGAATGGTCATGCAGGAGCATAAACCAAGAAACAAGCCGGGGTCAGGAACCAAGGCGGGTACTCAGCCAAGCTGTAGTCAGGAACACAGAAGTCAGCAATGTCAGGAACAAGCCAGGAATCAGGAGACAGAAGGATCATCAGAGGAAGTACACGGATAAACTGGAGCACAGGAGAATCCACAGCAGCCGCAAGAACAACTCAAGGACCATGAGGAAGTGAGACAAGCTACTTTACACACCCTGGGTGGGTGGGCTGGCTATTAACAGTCAGGTGAGTAGTCACAGCGAGGTCACCTGATTCAGCCTGACACAGGAAAGGGAAGACAGCAGCAATCAACAGCTCAGGCAGCAGAATCAAGAGTTAGAGAAGCTCAGCCAAACCATGACACTGAGATCCCACCTGAAGCACATCCATAGGTCTAATAAGGACACAAAATCCCCTCCTCCTGGTGAGCTCAACCACATATAAGAAAGGTTCAATATTCCCCAATTTTGCAGCTTCTATTTTTGTGAGGATAGAACTTTCCCTCACACCCATCTTCTAAGAAACAAACTAAAAAACAAGAGAGCTCAATCCATTTCTAAGTGTAATATAGTGGGCAAACAATAATACTCCGCTAGAGATGTTGTACTTACTCAGAACAGAGGCTATGTCTTGCCTCTAAGATGGAAAAGCAGGCACAGGATATCACCAGGCTAGCAGTGTTCCAGGAAGGGAACAGTAACTCCACACCAAGTAATCACCACAAACACTCCGGATAGAAGGATATCAGTACAAATTTTTAATAAAAGCACCAATGTATAAGAATGAACCCAATGTGTTTTGTGACAAGGTAGTCAAACATTTGTCTCTATTAAAAGTCATCGAATATACTTAATAAAAAAGATTAATGACCCAGTCTGTGTCTGTCTACTGAATTTGTATGAAATATCCATACTAGTAAATAACCCTTCTGCATCCATTACACAAACATTACCCATCCATTATATATCCCTTCCACATCCATTATACATCCCTTTTAAATCCATTATACATCCCTTCTACATTCATTACACATCCCTTCCACATCCACTATACATCCCTTCTACATCCATTATACATCCCTTCTACATCCATTATACATCCCTTCTACATCCATTATACATCCCTTTTAAATCCATTATACATCCCTTCTACATTCATTACACATCCCTTCCACATCCACTATACATCCCTTCTACATCCATTATACATCCCTTCTACATCCATTATACATCCCTTCTACATCCATTACACATCCCTTCTACATCCATTATACATCCTTCTACATCCATTACACATCCCTTCCACATCCATTACACATCCCTTCTACATCCATTATATATCCCTTCCACATCCATTATATATCCCTTCCACATCCATTATACATTCCTTTTAAATCCATTATACATCCCTTCTACATTCATTACACATCCCTTCCACATCCACTATACATCCCTTCTACATCCATTATACATCCCTTCTACATCCATTATACATCCCTTTTAAATCCATTATACATCCCTTCTACATTCATTACACATCCCTTCCACATCCACTATACATCCCTTCTACATCCATTATACATCCATTCTACATCCATTATACATCCCTTCTACATCCATTATACATCCCTTCCACATCCATTATACATCCCTTCTACATCCATTATACATCCCTTCCACATCCATTACACATCCCTTCTACATCCATTACACATCCCTTCCACATCCATTATACATCCCTTCCACATCCATTATATATACCTTCCACATCCATTATACATCCCTTTAAATCCATTATACATCCCTTCTACATTCATTACACATCCCTTCCACATCCACTATACATCCCTTCTACATCCATTATACATCCCTTCTACATCCATTATACATCCCTTCTACATCCATTACACATCCCTTCCACATCCATTACACATCCCTTCTACATCCATTACACATCCCTTCCACATCCATTATACATCCCTTCCACATCCATTATACATCCCTTCCATATCCATTATACATCCCTTCCACATCCTTACACATCCCTTCCACATCCATTACACATCCTTCCACATCCATTATACATCCCTTCTACATCCATTATACATCCCTTCTATATCCATTATATATCCCTTCTACATCCATTATACATCCCATCTACATCCATTACACATCCCTTCCACATCCATTACACATCCCTTCCACATCCATTATACATCCCTTCTACATCCATTATACATCCCTTCTACATCCATTATACATCCCTTCTACATCCATTTCACATCCCTTCTACATCCATTATACATCCCTTCTACATCCATTACACATCCCTTCCACATCCACTATACATCCCTTCCACATCCATTATACATCCCTTCTACATCCATTATACATCCCTTCTACATCCATTATACATTCCTTCCACATCCATTATACATCCCTTCCACATCCATTATACATCCCTTCTACATCCATTACACATCCCTTCTACATCCATTATACATCCCTTCCACATCCATTATACATCCCTTCTACATCCATTACACATCCCTTCTACATCCATTATACATCCCTTCCACATCCATTATATATCCCTTCTACATCCATTATACATCCCTTCTACATCCATTATATATCCCTTCTACATCCATTATACATCCCTTCCACATTCATTATACATCCCTTCCACATCCATTACACATCCCTTCTACATCCATTATACATCCCTTCCATATCCATTACTCATCCCTTCTACATCCATTATACATCTCTTCCACATCCATTACACATCCCTTCTACATCCATTACACATCCCTTCCACATCCATTATACATCCCTTCTACATCCATTACACATCCCTTCTACATCCATTATACATCCCTTCCACATCCATTACACATCCCTTCCACATCCATTATACATCCCTTCCACATCCATTATACATCCCTTCTACATCCATTATACATCCCTTCCACATCCATTACACATCCCTTCCACATCCATTATACATCCCTTCCACATCCATTATACATCCCTTCTACATCCATTATACATCCCTTCCACATCCATTATACATCCATTCCATATCCATTACTCACCCCTTCTACATCCATTATACATCCCTTCCACGTCCATTACACATCCCTTCCACATCCATTACACTTCCCTTCCACATCCATTATACATCCCTTCCACAACCATTATACATCCCTTCTACATCCATTATACATCCCTTCCACATCCATTACATATCCCTTCCACATCCATTATACATCCCTTCCACATCCATTACACATCCCTTCTACATCCATTACACATCCCTTCCACATCCATTACACATCCCTTCCACATCCATTACACATCCCTTCTACATCCATTATACATCCCTTCCACATCCATTAAACATCCCTTCCACATCCATTATATATCCCTTCTACATCCATTACACTTCCCTTCCACATCCATTACACATCCCTTCCACATCCATTATACATCCCTTCCACATCCATTATACATCCCTTCTACATCCATTATACATCCCTTCCACATCCATTATACATCCCTTCCACATCCATTATACATCCCTTCTACATCCATTACATATCCCATCTACATCCATTATACATTTTTGTTCATTCCCTTCCACATCCATTATACATTCCTTCTGCATCCATTACATATACCCTTCTACATCCATTATATATCCCTTCCACATCCATTATATATCCCTTCCAAATCCATTACACATCCCTTCCACATCCATTATATATCCCTTCCACATCCATTACATATCCCTTCTACATCCATTATACATCCCTTCTACATCCATTATACATTCCTTCCACATCCATTATACATCCCTTCTACATCCATTACACATCCCTTCCACATCCATTACACATCCCTTCTACATCCATTATACATCCCTTCCACATCCATTACACATCCCTTCTACATCCATTATACATCTCTTCCACATCCATTATACATCCCTTCTACATCCATTATACATTCCTTCGGCATCCATTATACATCCCTTCCATATCCATTATACATCCCTTCTACATCCATTACACATCCCTTCTACATCCATTACACATCCCTTCCACATCCATTATACATCCCTTCTACATCCATTACACATCCCTTCCACATCCATTATACATCCCTTCCACATCCATTACACATCCCTTCCACTTCCATTATACATCCCTTCTACATCCATTACACATCCCTTCCACATCCATTATATATCCCTTCTACATCCATTACACATCCCTTCTACATCCATTACACATCCCTTCCACATCCATTATACATCCCTTCTACATCCATTATACATCCCTTCTACATCCATTACACATCCCTTCCACATCCATTATACATCCCTTCTACATCCATTATACATCCCTTCCACATCCATTACACATCCCTTCTACATCCATTACACATCCCTTCCACATCCATTATACATCCCTTCTACATCCATTATACATCCCTTCCACATCCATTACACATCCCCTTCCACATCCATTACACATCCCTTCCACATCCATTATATATCCCTTCTACATCCATTACACATCCCTTCTACATCCATTACACATCCCTTCCACATCCATTATATATCCCTTCTACATCCATTACACATCCCTTCTACATCCATTACACATCCCTTCCACATCCATTATACATCCCTTCTACATACATTATACATCCCTTCTACATCCATTACACATCCCTTCTACATCCATTACACATCCCTTCCACATCCATTACACATCCCTTCCACATGCATTATACATCCATTCTACATCCATTATACATCCCTTCTACATCCATTACACATCCCTTCTACATCCATTACACATCCCTTCCACATCCATTACACATCCCTTCCACATCCATTATACATCTCTTCTACATCCATTATACATCCCTTCTACATCCATTACACATCCCTTCCACATCCATTATACATTCCTTCTGCATCCATTATACATCCCTTCCACATCCATTATACATCCCTTCTACATCCATTACACATCCCTTCTACATCCATTACACATCCCTTCCACATCCATTACACATCCCTTCCACATCCTTTATTTACACATCCCTTCCACATCCATTACACATCCCTTCACATCCTTATACATCACTTCTACATCCATTATACATCCCTTCCCATTACATCCCTTCACATCCCTTCTATCCTTCCACATCCACACCATCCCTTCTACATCCATTACACATCTCTCATCCATTATACATCCCTTCCACATCCATTACACATCCTTCCCTACATCCATTACACATCCCTTCCACATCCATTACTCATCCCTTCTACATCCATTACACATCCATCATTCCAATCATTTCAATTACATCCCTTCTACATCCATTATACATCCTTCTACATCCATTACACATCCCTTCCACATCCATTATACTTCCTTCTGCATCCATTATACATCCCTTCCACATCATTATACTTCCACATCCATTACACTCCCTTCTACATCCATTACACATCTCTTCCACATCCATTATACATCCCTTCCACATCCATTACACATCCCTTCTACATCCATTATACATCCCTTCCACATCCATTACACATCCCTTCCACATCCACTATACATCCCTTCTACATCCATTATACATCCCTTCCACATCCATTACACATCCCTTCTACATCCATTATACATAACTTCCATCACTATTATACATCCTTCCACATCCAATACACATCCCTTCTACATTCATTATACATCCCTTCCATATCCATTACACATCCCTTCTACATCCATTACACATCCCTTCTACATCCATTATACATCCCTTCCACATCCCTTCTACATCCATTATACATCCCTTCCACATCCATTACACATCCCTTCTACATCCATTATACATCCCTTCTACATCCATTACACATCCCTTCTACATCCATTACACACCCTTCTACATCCATTACACATCCCTTCCACATCCATTATACATCTCTTCTACATCCATTATACATCCCTTCCACATCCATTACACATCCCTTCTACATCCATTATATATCCTTTCTACATCCATTATACATCCCTTCCACATCCATTATATATCCCTTCCACATCCATTACACATCCCTTCTACTTCCATTATACATCCCTTCCACATCCATTACACATTCCTTCCACATCTATTACACATTCCTTCCACATCCATTACACATCCCTTCTACATCCATTACACATCCCTTCCACATCCATTATACATCTCTTCTACATCCATTACACATCCCTTCCACATCCATTACACATCCCTTCCACATCCATTACACATCCCTTCTACATCCATTATACATCCCTTCCACATCCATTACACATCCCTTCTACATCCATTATGCATCCCTTCCACATCCATTATACATCCTTCTACATCCATTACACATCCCTTTACATCCATTACACATCCCTTCCACATCATTACACATCCCTTCCACATCCATTACACATCCCTTCTACATCCATTATACATCCCTTCCACATCCATTACACATCCCTTCCACATCCATTACACATCCCTTCCACATCCATTATAGATCCCTTCTACATCCATTATACATCCCTTCTACATCCATTACACATCCCTTCTACATCCATTACACATCCCTTCCACATCCATTACACATCCCTTCTACATCCATTACACATCCCTTCTACATCCATTACTCATCCCTTCTACCTCCATTATACATCCCTTCCACATCCATTACACATCCCTTCTACATCCATTATACATCCCTTCTACATCCATTACACATCCCTTCTACATCCATTATACACCCCTTCCACATCCATTACACATCCCTTCCACATCCATTATATATCCCTTCTACATCCATTACATATCCCTTCTACAACCATTACACATCCCTTCCACATCCATTATACATCCCTTCCACATCCATTATACATCCCTTCCACATCCATTACACATCCCTTCTACATCCATTATACATCCCTTCTACATCCATTACACATCTCTTCTACATCCATTATACATCCCTTCCACATCCATTATACATCCATTCCACATCCATTACACATCCCTTCCACATCCATTACACATCCCTTCCACATCCATAACACATCCCTTCCACATCCATTATACATCCCTTCTACATCCATTATACATCCCTTCTACATCCATTACATATCCCTTCTACATCCATTATACATCCCTTCCATATCCATTATACATCCCTTCTACATCCATTATACATCCCTTCCACATCCATTACACATCCCTTCTACATCCATTATACATCCCTTCTACATCCATTATACATCCCTTCCACATCCATTATACATCCCTTCCACATCCATTATACATCCCTTCCTCATCCATTACATATCCCTTCTACATCCATTATATATCCCTTCCACATCGATTATACATCCCTTCTACATCCATTATACATCCCTTCTTCATCCATTACACATCCCTTCTATATCCATTACACATCCATTCTACATCCATTATACATCCCTTATACATCCATTATATATCCCTTCTACATCCATTATATATCGCTTCCACATACATTATACATCCCTTCTACATCCATTATACATCCCTTCTACATCCATTATACATCCCTTCCACATCCATTACACATCCCTTCTACATCCATTATACATCCCTTCTACATCCATTATATATCCCTTCCACATCCATTACACATCCCTTCTACATCCATTATACATCCATTCTACATCCATTATACATCCCTTCTACATCCATTATATATCCCTTCTACATCCATTATATATCACTTCCACATACATTATACATCCCTTCTACATCCATTATACATCCCTTCTACATCCATTATACATCCCTTCCACATCCATTACACATCCCTTCTACATCCATTATACATCCCTTCTACATCCATTATATATCCCTTCTACATCCATTATATATCCCTTCCACATCCATTATACATCCCTTCTACATCCATTATACATCCCTTCTACATCCATTACACATCCCTTCTATATCCATTACACATCCATTCTACATCCATTATACATCCCTTCTACATCCATTATATATCCCTTCTACATCCATTATATATTGCTTCCACATACATTATACATCCCTTCTACATCCATTATACATCCCTTCTACATCCATTATACATCCCTTCCACATCCATTACACATCCCTTCTACATCCATTATACATCCCTTCTACATCCATTATATATCCCTTCTACATCCATTATACATCCCTTCTACATCCATTACTCATCCCTTCCACATCCATTACACATCCCTTCTACATCCATTATACATCTCTTCCACATCCATTACACATCCCTTCTACATCCATTATACATCTCTTCCACATCCATTACACATCCCTTCCACATCCATTATACATTCCTTCCACATCCATTATACATCCCTTCCTCATCCATTACACATCCCTTCCACATCCATTACACATCCGTTCTACATCCATTATACATCCCTTCTTTGTATCCAGTAGATTTACATCCCTGTATGCTAATGGGGAACTTCTCACCCCCCCCCCCGCCATCTCACAGCTGTTTATTTACAATAAATATACCCAAAAAGTGGAACATTCACCATTGGGAAATTATTACAAATAATATCATCTAAAATCATATTTTGCTGACAATATAAAATATATTTTGCAAATGCAGAATTAGGGATATGAAACTATTACGAGGTGAAGAAATCAGCGCTTAGTTAGTGGAATTATGAATCACATCTAAATCCGGTTTATTCTCACTCGGGGTCACTTCTCTTTTTGGGTTTTCTTGTTTTTATTTTATGTTTTGTTTCTAATATCTGTTTTCCATGTGAAGTGAAGGATTTTGATAAAAACACCTGTAAGAACTAAATCATCTAGGATCTAGAGAAGAGAACGAGGTGAGATATATCCAGATGTTCCTATCAGGACCAGTGGGAGACCCAGTGCTTGGCCTTTCCTTGCAGCGCTTGGCTATATAATGCAGTGCTTATCAATATAATGCAGTGCTTGGCTATATGATGCAGTGCTTATCAATATAATGCAGTGCTTGACTATATGATGCAGTGCTTATCAATATAATGCAGTGATTGGCTATATGATGCAGTGCTTATCAATATGATGCAGTGCTTGGCTATATGTTGCAGCGCTTGGCTATATGATGCAGTGCTTGGCTATATGATGCAGTGCTTGGCCTTTCCTTGCAGTGCTTGGCTATATGTTGCAGCGCTTGGCTATATGATGCAGTGCTTGGTTATATGATGCAGTGCTTGGCCTTTCCTTGCAGCGCTTGGCTATATGATGCAGTGTTTGGCTATATGATGCAGTGCTAGACTGTGTCCGTATCATATGACTGTATGTACTATTTAGTATAGTTCTAGACTGTGTTATTATCATATGACTGTATGTACTATTCAGTATACATCTAGACTGTGGCCTTATCATATGACTGTATGTACTATTTAGTATAGTTCTAGACTGTGTCTTATCATATGACTGTATGTACTATTCAGAATAGATATATACTGTGTCCTTATCATATGACTGTATGTACTATTCAGTATAGTTCAAGACTGTGTCCTTATCATATGACTGTATAGGCTGCTCAGTATAGATCTAGACTCTGTCCTTATCATATAACTGTATGTACTATTTAGTATAGTTCATGTATGTGTCCTTATCAGATGACTGTATATACTGTTCAGTATATATATAGACTGTGTACTTATCATATGACTGCATGTACGATTCAGTATAGATCTAGACTGTGTAATATTCAGTATACATCTAGACTGTGTTCTTATCATATGACTGTGTGTAATATTCAGTATAGATCTAGACTGTGTTCTTATCATATGACTGTATGTACTATTTAGTATAGATCTAGACTGTGTTCTTATCATATGACTATATGTACTATTTAGTATAGATCTAGACTATGTCCTTATTATATAATGTATATACTATTCAGTATAGATTTAGACTGTGTACTTATCGTATTACTGTATGTACTATTCAGTATAGATCTAGACTGTGTCCTTATCATATGACTGTATGTACTGTTCAGTATAGATCTAGATTGTGTCCTTATCATATGACTGTATGTACTATTCAGTATAGATCTAGACTGTGTCCTTATCATATGACTGTATGTACTATTCAGGATAGATCTAGGCTGTATCCATATCATATGACTGTATGTACTATTTAGTATAGATCTAGGCTGTGTTATTATCATATGACTGTATGTACTATTTAGTATAGATCTAGACTGTATCCATATTATATGACTGTATGTACTATTTAGTATAGATCTAGTCTGTGTCCTTATCATATAATGTATATATTATTCAGTATAGATCTAGACTGTGTTATTATGATATGACTGTATGTACTATTTAGTATAGATCTAGACTGTGTTCTTATCATATGACTGTATGTACTATTTAGTATAGATCTAGACTGTGTCCTTATCATATAATGTATATATTATTCAGTATAGATCTAGACTGTGTTATTATGATATGACTGTATGTACTATTCAGTATAGATCTAGACTGTGTCCTTATCATATGACTGTATGTACTATTCAGTATAGATCTAGACTGTGTTATTATCATATGGCTGTATGTACTAATCAGTATAGATCTAGACTGTGTTATTATCATATGGCTGTATGTACTAATCAGTATAGATCTAGACTGTGTCCGTATCATTTGACTGTATGTACTATTCAGTATAGATCTAGACTGTGTCCTTATCATATGACTGTATGTACTATGTAGTATAGATCTAGACTGTGTCCATATCATATGGCTGTTTGTACTATTTAGTATAGATCTAGACTGTGTCCTAATCATATAATGTATATACTATTCAGTATAGATCTAGACTGTGTTACTATCATATGACTGTATGTACTGTTCAGTATAGATCTAGATTATGTCCTTATCATATGACTGTATATACTATTCAGTATAGATCTAGACTGTGTCCTTATCATTTGACTGTATGTACTATTTAGTATAGATCTAGACTGTATCCATATCATATGACTGTATGTAATATTCATTATAGATCTAGACTGTGTCCTTATCATATTACTGTATGTACTATTCAGGATAGATCTAGACTGTGTTATTATCATATGACTGTATGTACTATTTAGTATAGATCTAGACTGTGTCCTTATCATATAATGTATATACTATTCAGTATAGATCTAGACTGTGTTATTATCATATGACTGTATGTACTATTTAGTATAGATCTAGACTGTGTCCTTATTATATGACTGAATGTACTATTTAGTATAGATCTAGTCTGTGTACTTATCATATAATGTATATACTATTCAGTATAGATCTAGACTGTGTTATTATCATATGACTGTATGTACTATTTAGTATAGATCTAGACTGTGTTCTTATCATATGACTGTATGTACTATTTAGTATAGATCTAGACTGTGTTCTTATAATATGACTATATGTACTATTTAGTATAGATCTGAACTGTGTCCTTATCATATAATGTATTTACTATTCTGTATAGATCTAGACTGTGTTCTTATCATATAATGTATTTACTATTTAGTATAGATTTAGACTGTGTCCTTATCGTATTACTGTATGTACTATTCAGTATAGATCTAGACTGTATCCTTATCATTTGACTGTATGTACTATTCAGGATAGATCTAGAATGTATCCTTATCATATGACTGTATGTACTATTCAGTATAGATCTAGATTGTGTCCTTATCATATGACTGTATGTACTGTTCAGTATAGATCTAGATTGTGTCCTTATCATATGACTGTATATACTATTCAGTATAGATCTAGAATGTGTCCTTATCATATGACTGTATGTAATATTCATTATAGATCTAGACTGTGTCCTTATCATATGACTGTATATACTATTCAGTATAGATCTACACTGTGTCCTTATCATATGACTGTATGTAATATTCATTATAGATCTACACTGTGTACTTATCATTTGACTGTATGTACTAATCAGGATAGATCTAGACTGTGTTATTATCATATGACGGTATGTACTATTCAGTATAGATCTAGATTGTGTCCTTATCATATAATGTATATATTATTCAGTATAGATCTAGACTGTGTTATTATGATATGACTGTATGTACTATTCAGTATAGATCTAGACTGTGTCCTTATCATATGACTGTATGTACTATTCAGTATAGATCTAGACTGTGTTATTATCATATGGCTGTATGTACTAATCAGTATAGATCTAGACTGTGTTATTATCATATGGCTGTATGTACTAATCAGTATAGATCTAGACTGTGTCCGTATCATTTGACTGTATGTACTATTCAGTATAGATCTAGACTGTGTCCTTATCATATGACTGTATGTACTATGTAGTATAGATCTAGACTGTGTCCTTATCATATGGCTGTTTGTACTATTTAGTATAGATCTAGACTGTGTCCTAATCATATAATGTATATACTATTCAGTATAGATCTAGACTGTGTTACTATCATATGACTGTATGTACTGTTCAGTATAGATCTAGATTATGTCCTTATCATATGACTGTATATACTATTCAGTATAGATCTAGACTGTGTCCTTATCATTTGACTGTATGTACTATTTAGTATAGATCTAGACTGTATCCATATCATATGACTGTATGTAATATTCATTATAGATCTAGACTGTGTCCTTATCATATTACTGTATGTACTATTCAGGATAGATCTAGACTGTGTTATTATCATATGACTGTATGTACTATTTAGTATAGATCTAGACTGTGTCCTTATCATATAATGTATATACTATTCAGTATAGATCTAGACTGTGTTATTATCATATGACTGTATGTACTATTTAGTATAGATCTAGACTGTGTCCTTATTATATGACTGAATGTACTATTTAGTATAGATCTAGTCTGTGTACTTATCATATAATGTATATACTATTCAGTATAGATCTAGACTGTGTTATTATCATATGACTGTATGTACTATTTAGTATAGATCTAGACTGTGTTCTTATCATATGACTGTATGTACTATTTAGTATAGATCTAGACTGTGTTCTTATAATATGACTATATGTACTATTTAGTATAGATCTGAACTGTGTCCTTATCATATAATGTATTTACTATTCTGTATAGATCTAGACTGTGTTCTTATCATATAATGTATATACTATTTAGTATAGATTTAGACTGTGTCCTTATCGTATTACTGTATGTACTATTCAGTATAGATCTAGACTGTATCCTTATCATTTGACTGTATGTACTATTCAGGATAGATCTAGAATGTATCCTTATCATATGACTGTATGTACTATTCAGTATAGATCTAGATTGTGTCCTTATCATATGACTGTATGTACTGTTCAGTATAGATCTAGATTGTGTCCTTATCATATGACTGTATATACTATTCAGTATAGATCTAGAATGTGTCCTTATCATATGACTATATGTAATATTCATTATAGATCTAGACTGTGTCCTTATCATATGACTGTATATACTATTCAGTATAGATCTACACTGTGTCCTTATCATATGACTGTATGTAATATTCATTATAGATCTACACTGTGTACTTATCATTTGACTGTATGTACTAATCAGGATAGATCTAGACTGTGTTATTATCATATGACTGTATGTACTATTCAGTATAGATCTAGATTGTGTCCTTATCATATAATGTATATATTATTCAGTATAGATCTAGACTGTGTTATTATGATATGACTGTATGTACTATTCAGTATAGATCTAGACTGTGTCCTTATTATATGACTGTATGTACTATTCAGTATAGATCTAGACTGTGTTATTATCATATGGCTGTATGTACTAATCAGTATAGATCTAGACTGTGTTATTATCATATGGCTGTATGTACTAATCAGTATAGATCTAGACTGTGTCCGTATCATTTGACTGTATGTACTATTCAGTATAGATCTAGACTGTGTCCTTATCATATGACTGTATGTACTATGTAGTATAGATCTAGACTGTGTCCTTATCATATGGCTGTTTGTACTATTTAGTATAGATCTAGACTGTGTCCTAATCATATAATGTATATACTATTCAGTATAGATCTAGACTGTGTTACTATCATATGACTGTATGTACTGTTCAGTATAGATCTAGATTATGTCCTTATCATATGACTGTATATACTATTCAGTATAGATCTAGACTGTGTCCTTATCATTTGACTGTATGTACTATTTAGTATAGATCTAGACTGTATCCATATCATATGACTGTATGTAATATTCATTATAGATCTAGACTGTGTCCTTATCATATTACTGTATGTACTATTCAGGATAGATCTAGACTGTGTTATTATCATATGACTGTATGTACTATTTAGTATAGATCTAGACTGTGTCCTTATCATATAATGTATATACTATTCAGTATAGATCTAGACTGTGTTATTATCATATGACTGTATGTACTATTTAGTATAGATCTAGACTGTGTCCTTATTATATGACTGAATGTACTATTTAGTATAGATCTAGTCTGTGTACTTATCATATAATGTATATACTATTCAGTATAGATCTAGACTGTGTTATTATCATATGACTGTATGTACTATTTAGTATAGATCTAGACTGTGTTCTTATCATATGACTGTATGTACTATTTAGTATAGATCTAGACTGTGTTCTTATAATATGACTATATGTACTATTTAGTATAGATCTGAACTGTGTCCTTATCATATAATGTATTTACTATTCTGTATAGATCTAGACTGTGTTCTTATCATATAATGTATATACTATTTAGTATAGATTTAGACTGTGTCCTTATCGTATTACTGTATGTACTATTCAGTATAGATCTAGACTGTATCCTTATCATTTGACTGTATGTACTATTCAGTATAGATCTAGATTGTGGTCCTTATCATATGACTGTATGTACTGTTCAGTATAGATCTAGATTGTGTCCTTATCATATGACTGTATATACTATTCAGTATAGATCTAGAATGTGTCCTTATCATATGACTGTATGTAATATTCATTATAGATCTAGACTGTGTCCTTATCATATGACTGTATATACTATTCAGTATAGATCTACACTGTGTCCTTATCATATGACTGTATGTAATATTCATTATAGATCTACACTGTGTACTTATCATTTGACTGTATGTACTAATCAGGATAGATCTAGACTGTGTTATTATCATATGACTGTATGTACTATTCAGTATAGATCTAGATTGTGTCCTTATCATATAATGTATATATTATTCAGTATAGATCTAGACTGTGTTATTATGATATGACTGTATGTACTATTCAGTATAGATCTAGACTGTGTCCTTATCATATGACTGTATGTACTATTCAGTATAGATCTAGACTGTGTTATTATCATATGGCTGTATGTACTAATCAGTATAGATCTAGACTGTGTTATTATCATATGGCTGTATGTACTAATCAGTATAGATCTAGACTGTGTCCGTATCATTTGACTGTATGTACTATTCAGTATAGATCTAGACTGTGTCCTTATCATATGACTGTATGTACTATGTAGTATAGATCTAGACTGTGTCCTTATCATATGGCTGTTTGTACTATTTAGTATAGATCTAGACTGTGTCCTAATCATATAATGTATATACTATTCAGTATAGATCTAGACTGTGTTACTATCATATGACTGTATGTACTGTTCAGTATAGATCTAGATTATGTCCTTAGCATATGACTGTATATACTATTCAGTATAGATCTAGACTGTGTCCTTATCATTTGACTGTATGTACTATTTAGTATAGATCTAGACTGTATCCATATCATATGACTGTATGTAATATTCATTATAGATGTAGACTGTGTCCTTATCATATTACTGTATGTACTATTCAGGATAGATCTAGACTGTGTTATTATCATATGACTGTATGTACTATTTAGTATAGATCTAGACTGTGTCCTTATCATATAATGTATATACTATTCAGTATAGATCTAGACTGTGTTATTATCATATGACTGTATGTACTATTTAGTATAGATCTAGACTGTGTCCTTATTATATGACTGAATGTACTATTTAGTATAGATCTAGTCTGTGTACTTATCATATAATGTATATACTATTCAGTATAGATCTAGACTGTGTTATTATCATATGACTGTATGTACTATTTAGTATAGATCTAGACTGTGTTCTTATCATATGACTGTATGTACTATTTAGTATAGATCTAGACTGTGTTCTTATAATATGACTATATGTACTATTTAGTATAGATCTGAACTGTGTCCTTATCATATAATGTATTTACTATTCTGTATAGATCTAGACTGTGTTCTTATCATATAATGTATATACTATTTAGTATAGATTTAGACTGTGTCCTTATCGTATTACTGTATGTACTATTCAGTATAGATCTAGACTGTATCCTTATCATTTGACTGTATGTACTATTCAGGATAGATCTAGAATGTATCCTTATCATATGACTGTATGTACTATTCAGTATAGATCTAGATTGTGTCCTTATCATATGACTGTATGTACTGTTCAGTATAGATCTAGATTGTGTCCTTATCATATGACTGTATATACTATTCAGTATAGATCTAGAATGTGTCCTTATCATATGACTGTATGTAATATTCATTATAGATCTAGACTGTGTCCTTATCATATGACTGTATATACTATTCAGTATAGATCTACACTGTGTCCTTATCATATGACTGTATGTAATATTCATTATAGATCTACACTGTGTACTTATCATTTGACTGTATGTACTAATCAGGATAGATCTAGACTGTGTTATTATCATATGACTGTATGTACTATTCAGTATAGATCTAGATTGTGTCCTTATCATATAATGTATATATTATTCAGTATAGATCTAGACTGTGTTATTATGATATGACTGTATGTACTATTCAGTATAGATCTAGACTGTGTCCTTATCATATGACTGTATGTACTATTCAGTATAGATCTAGACTGTGTTATTATCATATGGCTGTATGTACTAATCAGTATAGATCTAGACTGTGTTATTATCATATGGCTGTATGTACTAATCAGTATAGATCTAGACTGTGTCCGTATCATTTGACTGTATGTACTATTCAGTATAGATCTAGACTGTGTCCTTATCATATGACTGTATGTACTATGTAGTATAGATCTAGACTGTGTCCTTATCATATGGCTGTTTGTACTATTTAGTATAGATCTAGACTGTGTCCTAATCATATAATGTATATACTATTCAGTATAGATCTAGACTGTGTTACTATCATATGACTGTATGTACTGTTCAGTATAGATCTAGATTATGTCCTTAGCATATAACTGTATATACTATTCAGTATAGATCTAGACTGTGTCCTTATCATTTGACTGTATGTACTATTTAGTATAGATCTAGACTGTATCCATATCATATGACTGTATGTAATATTCATTATAGATGTAGACTGTGTCCTTATCATATTACTGTATGTACTATACAGGATAGATCTAGACTGTGTTATTATCATATGACTGTATGTACTATTTAGTATAGATCTAGACTGTGTCCTTATCATATAATGTATATACTATTCAGTATAGATCTAGACTGTGTTATTATCATATGACTGTATGTACTATTTAGTATAGATCTAGACTGTGTCCTTATTATATGACTGAATGTACTATTTAGTATAGATCTAGTCTGTGTACTTATCATATAATGTATATACTATTCAGTATAGATCTAGACTGTGTTATTATCATATGACTGTATGTACTATTTAGTATAGATCTAGACTGTGTTCTTATCATATGACTGTATGTACTATTTAGTATAGATCTAGACTGTGTTCTTATAATATGACTATATGTACTATTTAGTATAGATCTGAACTGTGTCCTTATCATATAATGTATTTACTATTCTGTATAGATCTAGACTGTGTTCTTATCATATAATGTATATACTATTTAGTATAGATTTAGACTGTGTCCTTATCGTATTACTGTATGTACTATTCAGTATAGATCTAGACTGTATCCTTATCATTTGACTGTATGTACTATTCAGGATAGATCTAGAATGTATCCTTATCATATGACTGTATGTACTATTCAGTATAGATCTAGATTGTGTCCTTATCATATGACTGTATGTACTGTTCAGTATAGATCTAGATTGTGTCCTTATCATATGACTGTATATACTATTCAGTATAGATCTAGAATGTGTCCTTATCATATGACTGTATGTAATATTCATTATAGATCTAGACTGTGTCCTTATCATATGACTGTATATACTATTCAGTATAGATCTACACTGTGTCCTTATCATATGACTGTATGTAATATTCATTATAGATCTACACTGTGTACTTATCATTTGACTGTATGTACTAATCAGGATAGATCTAGACTGTGTTATTATCATATGACTGTATGTACTATTCAGTATAGATCTAGATTGTGTCCTTATCATATAATGTATATATTATTCAGTATAGATCTAGACTGTGTTATTATGATATGACTGTATGTACTATTCAGTATAGATCTAGACTGTGTCCTTATCATATGACTGTATGTACTATTCAGTATAGATCTAGACTGTGTTATTATCATATGGCTGTATGTACTAATCAGTATAGATCTAGACTGTGTTATTATCATATGGCTGTATGTACTAATCAGTATAGATCTAGACTGTGTCCGTATCATTTGACTGTATGTACTATTCAGTATAGATCTAGACTGTGTCCTTATCATATGACTGTATGTACTATGTAGTATAGATCTAGACTGTGTCCTTATCATATGGCTGTTTGTACTATTTAGTATAGATCTAGACTGTGTCCTAATCATATAATGTATATACTATTCAGTATAGATCTAGACTGTGTTACTATCATATGACTGTATGTACTGTTCAGTATAGATCTAGATTATGTCCTTATCATATGACTGTATATACTATTCAGTATAGATCTAGACTGTGTCCTTATCATTTGACTGTATGTACTATTTAGTATAGATCTAGACTGTATCCATATCATATGACTGTATGTAATATTCATTATAGATGTAGACTGTGTCCTTATCATATTACTGTATGTACTATTCAGGATAGATCTAGACTGTGTTATTATCATATGACTGTATGTACTATTTAGTATAGATCTAGACTGTGTCCTTATCATATAATGTATATACTATTCAGTATAGATCTAGACTGTGTTATTATCATATGACTGTATGTACTATTTAGTATAGATCTAGACTGTGTCCTTATTATATGACTGAATGTACTATTTAGTATAGATCTAGTCTGTGTACTTATCATATAATGTATATACTATTCAGTATAGATCTAGACTGTGTTATTATCATATGACTGTATGTACTATTTAGTATAGATCTAGACTGTGTTCTTATCATATGACTGTATGTACTATTTAGTATAGATCTGAACTGTGTCCTTATCATATAATGTATTTACTATTCTGTATAGATCTAGACTGTGTTCTTATCATATAATGTATATACTATTTAGTATAGATTTAGACTGTGTCCTTATCGTATTACTGTATGTACTATTCAGTATAGATCTAGACTGTATCCTTATCATTTGACTGTATGTACTATTCAGGATAGATCTAGAATGTATCCTTATCATATGACTGTATGTACTATTCAGTATAGATCTAGATTGTGTCCTTATCATATGACTGTATGTACTGTTCAGTATAGATCTAGATTGTGTCCTTATCATATGACTGTATATACTATTCAGTATAGATCTAGAATGTGTCCTTATCATATGACTGTATGTAATATTCATTATAGATCTAGACTGTGTCCTTATCATATGACTGTATATACTATTCAGTATAGATCTACACTGTGTCCTTATCATATGTCTGTATGTAATATTCATTATAGATCTACACTGTGTACTTATCATTTGACTGTATGTACTAATCAGGATAGATCTAGACTGTGTTATTATCATATGACTGTATGTACTATTCAGTATAGATCTAGATTGTGTCCTTATCATATGACTGTATGTACTATTTAGTATAGATCTAGACTGTGTTATTATCATATGACTGTATGTACTATTCAGTATAGATCTAGATTGTGTCCTTATCATATGACTGTATGTACTATTTAGTATAGATCTAGACTGTGTCCTTATCATATGACTGTATGTACTATTCAGGATAGATCTAGACTGTTATTATCATATGACTGTATATACTATTCAGTATAGATCTAGACTGTGTCCTTATCATATGACTGTATATACTATTCAGTATAGATCTAGACTGTGTCCTTATCATATGACTGTATGTACTATTTAGTATAGATCTAGACTGTATCCATATCATATGACTGTATGTACTATTTAGTATAGATCTAGACTGTATCCATATCATATGACTGTATGTACTATTTAGTATAGATCTAGACTGTGTCCTTATCATATGACTGTATGTACTATTTAGTATAGATCTAGACTGTATTCTTATCATGTGACTGTATGTACTATTTAGTATAGATCTAGACTGTGTCCTTATCGTATTACTGTATGTACTATTTAGTATAGATCGAGACTGTGTTATCATATGACTGTATGTACTATTAGTATAGATCTAGACTGTGTACTTATCATATGACTGTATGTACTATTTAGTATAGATCTAGACTGTGTACTTATCATATGACTGTATGTACTATTTAGTACAGATCTAGACTGTGTTCTTATCTTATTACTCTATGTACTATTTAGTATAGATCTAGACTGTGTTCTTATCATATGACTGTATGTACTATTCAGTATAGATCTATACTGTGTCCTTATCATATGACTGTATGTACTATTTAGTATAGATCTAGTCTGTGTAGTTATCATATGGCTGTATGTACTATTTAGTATAGATCTAGACTGTGTCCTTATCATATGACTGTATGTACTATTCAGTATAGATCTAGACTGTGTCCTTATCATATGACTGTATGTACTATTTAGTATAGATCTAGACTGTGTTCTTATCATATGACTGTATGTACTATTTAGTATAGATCTAGACTGTGTCCTTATCGTATTACTGTGTGTACTATTCAGTATAGATCTAGTCTGTGTCCTTATCATATGACTGTATGTACTATTCAGTATAGTTGTAGTCTGTGTCCTTATCATATGACTGTATGTACTATTTAGTATAGATCTAGACTGTGTCCTTATCGTATTACTGTGTGTACTATTTAGTATAGATCTAGACTGTGTTATTATCATATGACTGTATGTACTATTCAGTATAGTTGTAGTCTGTGTCCTTATCATATGACTGTATGTACTATATAGTATAGATCTAGATTGTGTCCTTATCATATGACTGTATGTACTATTCAGTATAGATCTAGACTGTGTCCTTATCATATGACTGTATGTACTATTCAGTATAGAGCTAGACTGTGTTCTTACTGTAATTCTGTATGTACTATTTAGTATAGATCTAGACTGTGTCTTTATCGTATTACTGTGTGTACTATTTAGTATAGATCTAGACTGTGTTCTTATCATATGACTGTATGTACTATTCAGTATAGATCTAGTCTGTGTTCTTATCATATGACTGTATGTACTATTCAGTATAGAGCTAGACTGTGTTCTTATTGTATTACAGTATGTACTATTCAGTATAGATCTAGACTGTGTCCTTATCATATGACTGAATGTACTATTCAGTATAGAGCTAGACTGTGTTCTTACTGTATTACTGTATGTACTATTCAGTATAGATCTAGTCTGTGTTATTATTGTATTACTGTATGTACTATTCAGTATAGATCTAGTCTGTGTTATTATTGTATTACTGTATGTACTATTCAGTATAGATCTAGTCTGTGTTATTATTGTATTACTGTATGTACTATTCAGTATAGCTCTAGACTGCATAACAAAACAAAAAGAATAGGTGCTACAGCACGCTGCCTGGGGGTCACATTTGACTCTGCCCTATCCTTCATTCCTCACATCCAGTCAATCTCCAACTCATGCCGCCTCCACCTCCGCAACATCTCTAGAATCCGACCCTTTCTCACAGAAGACACTACCAAAATTCTAATCCAAACACTCATCATGTCCCATCTTGACTACTGTAACTCTTTACTAATTGGCCTGCCTATCACCCGACTAACCCTGCTACAGTCCATAATGAACTCTGCTGCAAGACTAATCTACCTCACTCATCGCTTCTCTAACACCACACCCCTCTGTCAGTCCCTACACTGGCTCCCGTTAGCATACAGAGTAAAATTCAAAACTCTGGTGCTAACTTATAGAGCCCTCACTAACACTGCACCCCCCTATATTTCATCTCTCATTTCCAAATATACTCCCACCCGCCATGTTCGCTCTGCACATGACCTTCTGCTCTCCACAGCTCTTATCACATCCTCCCACTCCCGCCTACAGGACTTCTCCCGTGCTGCACCTGAGCTGTGGAATTCCCTCCCCCGCCCCATTAGACTCTACCCCAGCCTTCAAATCTTCAGACGCTCCCTGAAGACTCACCTCTTCAGGGAGGCCTATCAACTGCCTCCATAAACATCATCACCAAGATTCACCCCTTGCACGGACTACTGCACTCAATGGCACTTCTCACTCCCACCCACTGACTGGCAGTTCATGTGGCAGGAGGCACTTAAACACAATAGCACTTACTCCTTCTGTATCAAACCTACCTTCCTCTAGACTGTAAGCTCTCACGAGCAGGGCCCTCTGATCCTCCTGTTCTACACATCTGATTGTACTATTTAATACCTCTGGATGTCTATTCCCCAATTGTACAGCGCTGCGGAATTAGTTGGCGCTATATAAATAAAGAATAATAATAATAATAATAATAGGTGCTACACAGTCTGAGATTGATAAAATGCACTCTTATGGGGTATATTTTGACTCACCGATTCTTCTGAGGTGCTTCACCGAATCCGCTCTCCGCCTGTGAAAGACCTGAAACCATGCAATACAATGGAATGGGAGCACTCTCGATGTCGGCGTCTTGTCAGATAAATGAATCCACTATAGATCGGAGTTATTTAAAAACACAGAACTTTATTCATTTCTTTAAAAGGACAATGTTGTCCAACACGGGGGGAGCAGGATACCACAACAATATGGTATAGCCTAGATGGACCTCATCTAACGCGTTTTGAGCTAAAGAGCTCTTAATCATAGACACAAATTAAATCATGACACCCATTTAAAAAGTAACTGAACAGGCATGATTGCGCATTACAACTCTGAGTCACTTCTTAGCTAACCAATAAAAGGCAGGTACCCAATCTATTTGTATAGCTTTGGTCACCTCCCTAAATGCCTGTACAGCCGACTCGGGCTACAAAGTTAACCCCTCGCTGTACTGCACTTAAAACCTGAACCTTTGACACAGAAGAGAATCATCTAGTGAACACTAAACAATAGTGGTCAATTATGCAATACCTGTGTTCATTAACCCCTAATCCCATAAAATGTATATACATATACACTCAAGGATCCTCTGGACTTGGTGTATCTGCCATTGTGTCATTATATATATATAAATGTAAAAACGTAAATATGTATATACACCGCAGGGCAAAATACATAATCACATGGCAGATATACTAATGTTTTTATATAGAGCATACTGAATGACATAAAAAACCTACAATAATAAATTTCCACCTAATACAGTTCATATATTTTGCCCGGCAGAAACACTCATCAATATTAGACATATGGCTATATACTATCAAGTCCACTAACGAGGATATCAGGCCAAACACACCCATACATTGCACAACCAAAATAAATGGATAATATCCCACTATCATGGTGCCCGTGATTGCTTGTTTTTCCTGTCAGTTAGCAATGGGTACTTCCCATTGGTGCCTGTGGTTAGCCCGCCCAGTATCGCCTATATAGACTTGGCTCCTGCACCCTTTCACTGCCCTTTCGTGGTGTTTCTGTGCCAGTGCAACGTCTGTCTGTGGATTTCAGTGTACTTCCTTGGCCTGCCTGACTTCTCTCCTGTTCCTGTGCCTGTGTACTGACCCGGATCGCCTGACTGCTCTCCTGTATTGTTCCTGTGTACCGTTCCGGCCTGGCTGATGTTCCCGCTCCGGTATCCGACCCGGTTTGGCTGATGTTCCTGCTCCGGTATCCTGACCCGGCCTGGCTGACGTTCCTTTTCCTGGATCCCGACATGGCTGTGTTCCGCTTCGACTTTGGTCGGCTCGGCGACATTCTGCAGTGATATTCAGTAATTGGTTTGCTCCACTCAGTCACCGGTTGCTAGTGCTGCCTCCGTTATATCACCGGTAGGGCCTCTGTATTTGTCCAGTATGTGGTACTGGTTCGCTCAACTCTGTCCTTCCAGTCGCAAGAGTTGCCTCCGTGATTGCACTGGTATTCAATAGTTGGTTTGCTCCACTCAGATACCGGTTGCTAGTGCTGCCTCCGTTATAGCACCGGTAGGGCCACTGTATTTGTCCAGTACGTGCTACTGGTTCGCTCCACTCTGTCCTTCCATTTGCAAGTGTTGCCTCCTTGAGTGCGCTGGTATACAGTAATTGGTTTGCTCCACTCGGACACCGGTTACTAGTGCTGCCTCCGTTATAGCACCGGAAGGGCCTCCGTGTTGCTCAGTTTATGGCACTGGTTCACTCCACTCTGAACCTCCAGTCACATGTGTTGCCTCCATGAATGCGCTGGTACACAGTAGTTGGTTTGCTCCACTCCATCTAACTGGCTGCTTCGCTACCTCCTTTATAGCACCTGTAGGGCCTCCTCTACACCGTGTCACACCAGTCATAGGCTGCCTTACCCGGTATATTGGTAAGGCCGGTAGAGCCTCCTCAGTTCCTTGTTGTACCAATTTAGGCTGTCTTGCCCGGTATTTTGGTAAGGCCGGTAGAGCCTCCTCAGTTCCTTGTTGTACCAGTTTAGGCTGCCTTGCCCGGTATTTTGGTAAGGCCGGTAGAGCCTCCTCAGTTCCTTGTTGTACCAGTTTAGGCTGCCTTGCCCGGTATTTTGGTAAGGCCGGTAGAGCCTCCTCAGTCCTATTGCTCCATCATCTTGGCTGCCTTACCCAGTATTTTGGTGAGGCCGGTAGAGCCTATATATGTATACATTGTATGCCATATCACTTGAACCTGTCGTGTGTCTGTAACATATGTGTGATGTTCAGGACCTGTGAGGGTTCTTTATTATTTTTTCAATAAAGCTGTGTTTTTATCTTAACTCTGTGTCTGTGAGTCAAACAAACCGTGACACCCACTCAGCGTTGAGGCCAGTTGGCACTCTAGTACCTAGATGCAAGTTCCAAAAGGCTTCACGCTCGTCCAGTAATCTGGACATGTCACCTCCCCTCCAAGGTAGTCTCACTCTCTCAATCCCTATGAAATCCAAACCTGATATATCACCACCGTGCACGTCTCCCATATATCTCGCTACAGCAGAGTCAATTAAATGCTTTTCTGTTTGATATATATGTTCCCTAATCCTTTGCCGTAAAGGCCTTCCAGTCTGGCGCACATATTGAACCATGCATAATTTCCACATGAATATATCACATTACTGGTGTCACAGTTGATGTAACTAGCTATCTCGTACTCCTTAGCTGTAACTGTACTTGCAAACTTCTTACTTTGTATCCAGTACTGATAACACTTGCAACCGTCTGAGGTACATGTATATGTACCTTTATGCTGTAGCCAACTGGGTTTTTTGAAATTGACATAAATAGGCTCGGGGACACCATATTGTCTAAAGTTATTCCCCTCTTGGCTACAAAATTACAGCCCTCCTTAATCAAATCAGCCAATCTACTGTCAGCTTGAAGCACCGGTAAATATGGACAATATCACAAATTTGTCCGTATTGTGGGCTATAGGTAGTGATAAACCTCAAAACCTGTTTGTCCTGCTTCTTCATCCTAGTTGACTCTCCCAATAAAACTTCCCTTGTCTGACATCTGGCAAAATCATGGGCCCTTGTAAGCAGGTTTTCTGGGTACCCTCTCGCCATAAATCTCCGCTTCAAATCCAATGAAGCCTTAAGAAAACCATCCTCCTCTAAGCAGATTCTACGTAACCGCAGAAACTGCCCCATGGGTATACTGTTAATCTGTGAGCGGTGATGTGGCGAGCGGGCATGCAGCAATCCATTGCCAGCTACTGGTTGTTGATAGTTATCCGTAACCACCTTGGACTTATCTCTACTGTCCATGAGAGTCAGATTAAGGAAAGCAACGCTGAAAGAGTCAAACATTTAGGTGAAACGTAAATTCAAATCATTGGTGTTCAAATTCTCTAAAAATGCTGTAGCCTCCTGTCTACTACCTGACCAAACAAACATGACGTCATCAATGTACCTCCTGTACCACACGATTCGCTCCCGATGGGGGCTCACACTACCAAAGAAATGGGATTACTCTCACCAAGCCATAAAGATGTTCGCTGAAGAGGTAGGAAAACTTGCTCCAATGGAAACCCCCCCGTCTCTGGACGTAGTATTCCCTATCGAAAGCGAAAAAGTTGTGGCACAGGAGATAGACTACAGCCCTGACCAAAAAAATCAATTAATTTGTCAGTATAATGTGACAATAGTGATAACTGATCCTCCAACGCTCTCAAGGCCAGACGTGTGGTGTAGAAGGATATAAAGCTAGAACGTCTGCCAACAGCCATGGAAAGTTTCTGATTAGTGATACAATGTATGGGTGATTAGTAGTGGTATGTATGTGTGATTACTAGTGGTTTGTACGTGTGATTACTGGTGGTATATACATGTGATTAGTGGTGGTATGTACATGTTATTAGTGGTGGTATGTAGATGTGATTAGTGGTGATATGTACATGTGATTAGTGTTGGTATGTACATGTGATTAGTGGTGGTATGTACATGTGATTAGTGGTAGTATGTAGATGTGAATAGTGTTGGTATGTACATGTAATTACTGGTAGTATGAAGATTTGATTAGTGGTGGTATGTACGTGTTATTAGTGGTGACATGTACGTGTGATTAATGGTTGTATGTAGATGTGATTAGTGGTGGTATGTACGTGTGGTTAGTGGTGGTATGTTGATGTGATTAGTGGTTGTATGTAGATCTGATTAGTGGTGGTATGTACGTGTGATTACTGGTGATATGTAGATTTGATTAGTGGTGGTATGTACGTGTGATTAGTGGTGATATGTACATGTGATTAGTTGTGTTATGTACATGTGATTAGTGGTTGTATGTAGATGTGATTAGTGGTGGAATGTACATGTGATTAGTGGTGATATGTTGATGTGATCAGTGGTGGTATGTACGTGTGATTAGTTGTGGTATGTACATGTGATTAGTGGTGTTATGTACGTGTGATTAGTGATTGTATGCAGATGTGATTAGTGGTGGTATGTATGTGTGATTAGTGGGGGTACGTTGATGTGATTAGTGGTGGTATTTATGTGTGATTAGTGGTGGTATGTATGTGTGATTAGTAGTGGTATGTACATGTGATTAGTGTTGGTATGTAGATGTGATTAGTTCTGGTATGTACATGTGATTAGTGATGTTATGTAAGCGTGATTAGTGGTGGTATGTACATGTGATTATTGGTGTTATGTATGTGTTATTAGCGGTGGTTTGTACGTGTGATTACTGGTGGTATAAATTTGATTAGTGGTGTTATGTACGTGTGATTAGTGGTAATATGTACATGTGATTAGTGGTGGTATGTACGTGTGATTAGTGGGTGTATGTAGATGTGATTAGTGGTGGTATGTACGTGTGATTAGTGGGTGTATGTAGATGTGATTAGTGGTGGTATGTACATGTGATTAGTGTACGTATGTGGATGTGATTAGTAGTGGTATCTACGTGTGATTAGTGGTGGTATGTAGATGTAATTAGTGGTGGTATGACATGTGATTAGTGGTGGTATAACATGTGATTAGTGGTGGTATGTACGTGTGATTAGTTGTGGTATGTACGTGTCATTAATAGTGGTATGCATATGTGATTAGTGGTGGTATGTATGTGTGATTAGTGGTGATAAGTACATGTGATTAGTAGTGGTATGTAGATGTGATTAGTGTTGTATGTACATGTGATTAGTAGTGGTATGTAGATGTGATTAGTCTTGGTATGTACATGTGATTAGTGGTGATATGTACAAGTGATTATTGGTGTTATGTATGTGTGATTAGTGGTGGTATCTACTGGGATTAGTGGTGGTATTTAGATGTGATTAGTGGTGGTATGTACATGTGATTAGTGGTGTTATGTACATGTGATTAGTGGTGGTAGGTAGATGTGATTAGTGGTGTTATGTACATGTGATTAGTGGTGGTATCTACATGTGATTCGTGGTGTTATGTACATGTGCTTAGTGGTGTTATGTACATGTGATTAGTGGTGTTATGTACATGTGATTATTTGTGTTATGTATGTGTGATTAGTGGTGGTATGTACATGTGATTAGTGGTCGTATGTGTGGTGATTAGCGGTGGTATGTAGATGTGATTAGTGGTGGTATGTACGTGTGATTACTGGTGGTATGTTGATTTGATTAGTGGTGGTATGTACATGAGAATAGTGGTGGTATGTACATGTGATTAGTGGTGTTATGTATGTGAGATTAGTAGTGTTATGTACTTGAGATTATTTCTGTTATGTACGTGTGATTAGTGTTGGTATGTAGATGTGATTAGTGATGTAATGTACGTGTGATTAGTGGTGGTATGTACATGTGATTATTGCTCTTATGTATGTGTGATTAGTGGTGGTATGTACGTGTGATTAGTGGTGGTATGTACATGTGATTAGTGGTAGTATGATGATGTGATTAGTGGTGGTATGTACATGTGATTACTGATAGTATGTAGATTTGATTAGTGGTGGTATGTACGTGTAATTAATAGTTGTATGTAGATGTGATTAGTGGTGGTATGTACGTGTGATTAGTGGTGGTATGTTGATGTGATTAGTGGTAGTAAGTAGATGTGATTAGTGGTGGTATGTACGTGTGATTACTGGTGATATGTAGATTTGATTAGTGGTGGTATGTACGTGTGATTAGTGGTGATATGTATATGTCATTAGTTGTGTTATGTACATGTGATTAGTGGTTGTGAATAGATGTGATTAGTGGTGGAATGTACACGTGATTAGTGGTGATATGTACATGTGATTAGTTGTGTTATGTACATGTGATTAGTGGTTGTGTATAGATGTGATTAGTGGTGGAATGTACACGTGAATAGTGGTGGTATGTTGATGTGATTAGTGGTGGTATGTACGTGTGATTAGTTGTGGTATGTACATGTGGTTAGTGGTGTTATGTACGTGTGATTAGTGATTGTATGCAGATTTGATTAATGGTGGTATGTATGTTTGATTAGTGGTGGTATGTTGATGTGATTAGTGGTGGTATTTACGTGTGATTAGTGGTGGTATGTATGTGTGATTAGTAGTGGTATGTACATGTGATTAGTGGTGGTATGTAGATGTGATTAGTTCTGGTATGTACATCTGATTAGTGATGTTATGTAAGCGTGATTAGTGGTGGTATGTACATGTGATTATTGGTGTTATGTATGTGTTATTAGCGGTGGTTTGTACGTGTGATTACTGGTGGAATGTAAATTTGATTAGTGGTGTTATGTACATGTGATTAGTGGTAATATGTACATGTGATTAGTGGTGGTATGTACGTGTGATTAGTGGGTGTATGTAGATGTGATTAGTGGTGGTATGTACGTGTGATTAGTGATGGTATGTATTTTGGTGGTATGTACGTGTGATTAGTGGTGGTATGTAGATGTGATTAGTGGTGGTATGTATGTGTGATTAGTGGTGGTATAACATGTGATTAGTGGTGGTATGTACGTGTGATTAGTTGTGGTATGTACGTGTGATTAATAGTGGTATATCTATGTGATTAGTGGTGGTATGTATGTGTGATTAGTGGTGATAAGTACATGTGATTAGTAGTGGTATGTAGATGTGATTAGTGGTTGTATGTACATGTGATTAGTAGTGGTATGTAGATGTGTTTAGTGGTGTTATGTACATGAGATTATTGCTGTTATGTACGTGTGATTAGTGTTGGTATGTAGATGTGATTAGTGAAGTAATGTACGTGTGATTAGTGGTGGTATGTACATGTGATTAGTGGTAGTATGTAGATGTGATTAGTGGTGGTATGTACATGTGATTATTGGTTTTATGTAGATTTGATTAGTGGTGATATGTACATGTGATTAGTCGTGTTATGTATATGTGATTAGTCACAGTCATGTAGTTGTGATTAGTGGTGGAATGTACATGTGATTAGTGGTGGTATGTTGATGTGATTAGTGGTGGCATGTACGTGTGACTAGTTGTGGTATGTACATGTGATTAGTGGTGTTATGTACGTGTGATTAGTGATTGTATGCAGATGTGATTAGCGGTGGTATGTATGTGTGATTAGTGGTGGTATGTTGATGTGATTTGTGGTGGTATTTACGTGTGATTAGTGGTGGTATGTATGTGTGATTAGTAGTAGTATGTAAATGTGATTAGTGGTGGTATGTACATGTGATTAGTGGTGGTATGTACATGTGTTTAGTGGTGTTATGTACATGAGATTATTGCTGTTATGTACGTGTGATTAGTGTTGGTATGTAGATGTGATTAGTGATATAATGTACGTGTGATTAGTGGTGGTATGTTCGTGTGATTATTGGTGTTATGTGTGTGTGATTAGTAGTGGTATGTACGTGTGATTAGTGGTGGTATGTAGTGATGAGCGAGCACCCCAATGCTCGGGTGTTCGGGTGCTCTGACCGAGCACCCCCGGAGGCTCGAGTGCTCGGACGAGCACCCGAGCCCCATTGAAGTCAATGGGAGGACTCGAGCATTACACCAGGCACCCCCTGCTCTGATGAGGGGAGGGTGCCTGGTCCATAGGAAAAGGGCAGAAAATGATGGAAACACCACAGAAATGGTTCAGGGACAGCATAGGGAGGATGTCTGGATGCATCTTGGACTCCAACGTCGCTGCTGGGAACGATCTTTCGCCCGTAGTACGCCATTTTTACAGAGTGACCGTAAAACACACAAAAAGGAAGATAAAAACGACTTTAGGCGAAAAATTGTTACCAAACAGTATTTGCTGTATATTTACTTGTATATCATCTGCAAATTCTGCAAAAAATGTCCTTGATTTTTCTGAACTGAGGCCATGATTAAGAGGGAAACGTGCGCAGAGGCAAATTCTCCCAAAAATTTCCTTGATTTTTCTGAACTGAGGCCATGATTAAGAGGGAAACGTGCGCAGAGGCAAATTCTCCCAAAAATTTCCTTGATTTTTCTGAACTGAGACCATGATTAAGAGGGAAACGTGCGCAAAGACAAATTCTCCCAAAAATTTCCTCGATTTTTCTGAACTGGGGCCATGATTAAGAGGGAAACGTGTGCTGAGCCGACCATCTAAAACATTATGGGTGAGGGTCTGCTGCGGAGCTGACCATCCTAAACATTATATGCGAAGGCCCGCTAGTGAGCTGACGCTATAAAACATTATATGAGAGGGCCCGCTAGAGAGCTGACCCAATAAAACATTATATGAGAAGGCCCGCTGGTGAGCTGACCTATACAAAAATTGTCAAACTGCGCCCGCTGGTGAGCTGGCCCTATATAAAAATTATATCACAGGGCCCGCTGGTGAGCTGGCCCTATATAAAAATTATATCCCAGGGTATATGGAAGAGAGTCAACCATATACCCGTTTTTTGGGTGGAAGGGGTGAATGGGAATACAGAGTATTCCCATCATTGTAAATAACATATATAAAGTCACTTTATGTTCCCCCGGGGCTTTCCTCCAGTGGAGTGGAGAAGTCAGGGGAAATCCAGGCCTTGTTCATTTTTATAAGTGTCAACCTATCAGCATTTTCGGTGGAAAGGCGGATACGCTTATCTGTTATGATGCCACCAGCAGCACTAAATACCCGCTCAGACAGAACGCTGGCGGCAGGGCAGGCCAGCACCTCCAAGGCGTAGAGTGCCAGTTCATACCACGTGTCCAGCTTGGACACCCAGTAGTTGTAAGGCACAGAGGGATCATTGAGGACGCTGACACGGTCTGCTACGTACTCCTTCACCATCTTCCAAAACTTTTCCCTCCTTGTGACACTAGGCTGCGCATCAGGGTGAGGGTGCTGGCGGGGTGTCATGAAGGTGTCCCACGCCTTGGAGAGTGTTGCCCTGCCTTTGTCGGAACTGCTGTGTGCTCCCCTTTTCTCCCCTTCTCGGTTGGCCAAGGTAGCACGTACTCTGCCGCCAGTGTTGTCAGATGGAAAATTTTGGAGCAATTTTTCGACAAGAACCTTCTGGTATTGCACCATTTTGCTTGTCCTCTCCACCGGAGGAATGAGAGATGAGAAATTCTCTTTGTAGCGGGGGTCCAGAAGGGTGAACACCCAGTAATCCGTGTTGTCTAAAATGCGTATAACGTGTGGGTCACGGGAAAGGCAGCCTAACATAAAGTCAGCCATGTGTGCCAGAGTACCAACAGGCAAGATTTCGCTGTCCTCACCAGGAGGATGACTCTCAATCTCCTCATCCTCTTCCTCCTCTTCTGCCCACTCACGCTGAAGAGATGGAACTAAAGTTCCAGGGCTACCCTCTGTAGCGGAGGCAACCGTGTCTTCCTCCTCCTCCTCCTCCTCCTCCGCCTCCTCCAATTGTCGCTGAGAAGACGAAGTGAGGGTGCTCTGGCTATCACCTTGTGTAAGCTCTTCCTCCCGCATTTCCACCTCTTCCACATGCAAAGCGTCAGTTTTAATTGTGAGCAGCGAGCGTTTCAGTAGACACAGAAGTGGGATGGTTACACTGATAATAGCGTTATCGCCGCTCACCATCTGTGTCGATTCCTCAAAATTGTGTAAAACCTCACAGAGGTCTGACATCCATTCCCACTCCTCACTTCTGATTACAGGAAGTTGAACGGAGAGGCGACGACCGTGTAACAGCTGGTACTCCACTACTGCCCTCTGCTGCTCACAAAGCCGGGCCAACATGTGGAAGGTGGAGTTCCAGCGCGTGCTCACGTCACACAGCAGCCGGTGAGCTGGCAATTGTAAGCGCTGCTGTAGCTTCAACAGGCCGGCTGAAGCTGTAGATGACTTACGGAAATATGCACACACGCGGCGCACCTTGGTCAAGAGATCATGCAAATTGGGGTAGGTTTTTAGAAATCGCTGAACCACTAAATTAAATACATGCGCTAGGCATGGTACGTGTGTGAGCTTGCCGAGCGCCAAAGCCGCCACCAAGTTACGCCCATTATCACACACAACCATGCCTGGTTGCAGGTTGAGTGGCGAGAGCCATTGCTCGGTCTGGTGACTAATCCCCTGCAACAGCTCTGAGGCCGTGTGCTGTTTGTCCCCAAGGCAGATCAGCTTCAGCACGGCCTGTTGACGCTTCCCCACTGCAGTGCTACACTGCTTCCAGCTACCGGCTGATGGGTGAGTGGCGCTGCGCGCAGAGAATTCGGAGGTGGAAACGGAGGAGGAGGAGCCAATAACGTAGGTGCTGGCGGAAACCCTGATGGAGGTAGGGCCCGCAATCCTCGGCGTGGGTAGCACCTGTGCCATCCCAGGGTCCGAGTCGCTCCCAGCCTCCACGACATTCACCCAGTGTGCCGTCAGGGAAATGTAGCGTCCCTGGCCACAAGCACTTGTCCATGTGTCAGTCGTTAAGTGGACATTCCCAGTAACTGCGTTGGTCAGGGCACGGGTAATGTTACGGGACACATGGTGGTGTAAGGCGGGGACGGCACACCTGGAAAAGTAGTGGCGGCTGGGGACTGCGTACCGAGGAACAGCTGCTGCCATCAGGCTGCGGAAGGACTCAGTCTCCACAAGCCTAAATGGCAGCATTTCGATGGCCAGTAATTTGGAAAGGTGTGAGGTTAGTGCTATGGCCTGTGGGTGGGTGGCTGGGTATTTTCGCTTGCGCTCAAATGCCTGGGGTAACGACATTTGGACGCTGTGCTGGGACAGGGAAGTGGATGTGGTCGCTGATGGTGCTTCAGATGGTACAGGTGCAGGGCGGGAGGTATGCGGGCCTGCGCCTTCGACAGGCGATTGGCCGGCACCGAAAACAGGGGAAGAGGAGGCAGTGGTGTGGCCTGCAGACACAGATTGGCGATCCGGGCGTTCCTCCCACTTATTACGGTGCTTGGATGCCATGTGTCGGATCATGCTGGTGGTGGTGAGGTTTCTAGTGTTCATGCCTCGGCTCATTCTGGTGTTGCACAGGTTGCAAACTACAATTCTTTTGTCGTCCGCACTTTCCTTAAAAAAACGCCATACCGCGGAACACCTACCCCTTGGCAAGGGAGATTTACGCAAGGGGGTGCTCCGTGGAACATTTGCGGGCCGGTTTGGTGCGGTCCGCCTTCTTTCTGTAGCCACACCACTGCCTCTTCCAGCCTGTTGCGGTGCTGCAGATGGCTCACCCTCAGGACTGCTGTCATCGCTCGGCTCTACACCTTCCCAGGTGGGGTCAGTCACCTCGTCCACCAAGTCCTCCTCCACTTCCTCACTCTGATCATCCTCCTCATGTCTTGATCCCACCACATACTCAGTCATTGACAACTGTATATCATCCTCCTCATCAAGGTCTTGAGACAGTAATAGTGGTTGATTTAATGGCAACTGTGTCTCATCATCATCATCATCCACTTCCTTTGACCTTAAATGCCATTCACCTCTGTCATCTTCTTGTGATTGGGTACCCTCTAGAGGTTGTGAATCAGTGCACAAGATGTCATGTTCCTCTGCAAGCGTGCTTGGAGAGAGGTTCAAATTAAGGATTGGTGATGAGACGAGCTCCTCACTATATCCCAGTGTGGGATCACTTCTTTGACCAGATCCTCTATGGTGGGAGGAAGGATGATCAGAGTGAGGATTATGTTGACCAGACTCTTGGCTACTGAGAGTGGACTTGGTGGAAGACAGGGTGGTGCTTAACCGACTGGAAGCAGTATCAGCTGACATCCAACCGACCACCTGTTCGCAGTGGTCGGACCTCGAGAGTGATGTCCTGCGACGCCCTGTAAACTGAGACATGAAGCTAGGTATGGTGGATGTCTTTCTGTCTTGTGCTCTGGCACCAGGCACAGTTTCTACGCGTCCTGACCCGCGCCCTGAACTATCAGGATCACGTCCACTTCCCCGTCCCTTTTTACCCGCCTTCTTCATATTACACGGAATATGTGCTGCAAATCTGCAACTTTGCACAGTAAACAGAATGTTCTTCTTAACTGCGGCTCGGCACAGTGAATGGAATATGTGACTTTGATATTTTACAGTTTGAACAGTTAACAGAATGTTCTCCTAATATGCAACTTTGCACAGTAAACAGAATGTTCTTCTTAACTGCGGCTACGCACAGTGAATGGAATATGTGACTTTGATATTTTACAGTTTGCACAGTTAACAGAATGTTCTCCTAATATGCAACTTTGCACAGTAAACAGAATGTTCTTCTTAACTGCGGCTACGCACAGTGAATGGAATATGTGACTTTGATATTTTACAGTTTGAACACTTAACAGAATGTTCTCCTAATATGCAACTTTGCACAGTAAACAGAATGTTCTTCTTAACTGCGGCTCGGCACAGTGAATGGAATATGTGACTTTGATATTTTACAGTTTGAACACTTAACAGAATGTTCTCCTAATATGCAACTTTGCACAGTAAACAGAATGTTCTTCTTAACTGCGGCTATGCACAGTGAATGGAATATGTGACTTTGATATTTTACAGTTTGAACACTTAACAGAATGTTCTCCTAATATGCAACTTTGCACAGTAAACAGAATGTTCTTCTTAATTGCGGCTACGCACAGTGAATGGAATATGTGACTTTGATATTTTACAGTTTGAACACTTAACAGAATGTTCTCCTAATATGCAACTTTGCACAGTAAACAGAATGTTCTTCTTAACTGCAGCTACGCACAGTGAATGGAATATGTGACTTTGATATTTTACAGTTTGAACACTTAACAGAATGTTCTCCTAATATGCAACTTTGCACAGTAAACAGAATGTTCTTCTTAACTGCGGCTACGCACAGTGAATGGAATATGTGACTTTGATATTTTACAGTTTGAACACTTAACAGAATGTTCTCCTAATCTGAAACTTTGCACACTAAAAAGAATGTGCTGCTAATCTGCAACTTTGCACACTGAACAGAATGTGCTCTAATCTGCAACTTTGCACACTAAAAAGAATGTGCTGCTAATCTGCAACTTTGCACACTGAACAGAATGTGCTCTAATCTGCAACTTTGCACACTAAACAGAATGTGCTGCTAATCTGCGGCTAGGCACAGTGAACAGAATATGTGAAGTTTTTTTTTTTTATATCTCTGCCCCCCCCAAACAAAATAAACTGCTGCCCCCACACACAGTAGTCCTAAAAAGGACTTTTGAGTCTTTTTTTTTTTTTAAATTGCTTTTCTTCTCGCTACACTGACTTTCCCTTCCTATCCTCATCTCTCCCTGGCTAAGACTGAGCCGAACTCACTGGTCAGGTGCTATACAGCACCCGATCACGGGTTCTGGCCAGCCAATCAGTGTAATGCCAGCAGCCAACATGGCTGCTGGCATTACACTGATGTCAGAGCCTCCCTGCACGTTTATTGGCTGCGCAGCAGCCGCGAAACGTGCGGGGAGGAGACCCGAAAATGGCGGGCGAGCACATGCGGTACTCGTACGAGTACCACCATGTGCCGAGCAGAGCGATGCTCGAGACGAACCGAGCTTCGGCCGAGCATGCTCGCTCATCACTAGTGGTATGTACATGTGATTAGTGGTAGTATGATAATGTGATTAGTGGTGGTATGTACATGTGATTACTGATAGTATGTAGATTTGATTAGTGGTGGTATGTACGTGTAATTAATGGTTGTATGTAGATGTGATTAGTGGTGGTATGTACGTGTGATTAGTGGTGGTATGTTGATGTGATTAGTGGTAGTATGTAGATGTGAATAGTGGTGGTATGTACATGTGATTACTGGTAGTATGAAGATTTGATTAGTGGTGGTATGTATGTGTGATTAGTGGTGGTATGTACGTGTGATTAGTGGTGATATGTACGTGTGATTAATGGTTGTATGTAGATGTGATTAGTGGTGGTATGTACGTGTGATTAGTGATGGTATGTTGATGTGATTAGTGGTAGTATGTAGATCTGATTAGTGGTGGTATGTATGTGTGATTACTGGTGATATGTAGATTTGATTAGTGGTGGTATGTACGTGTGATTAGTGGTGATATGTACATGTGATTAGTCGTGTTATGTACATGTGATTAGTGGTTGTATGTAGATGTGATTAGTGGTGGAATGTACATGTGATTAGTGGTGGTATGTTGATGTGATCAGTGGTGGTATGTACGTGTGATTAGTTGTGGTATGTACATGTGATTAGTGGTGTTATGTACGTGTGATTAGTGATTGTATGCAGATGTGATTAATGGTGGTATGTATGTGTGATTAGTGGTGGTACGTTGATGTGATTAGTGGTGGTATTTACGTGTGATTAGTGGTGGTATGTATGTGTGATTAGTAGTGGTATATACATGTGATTAGTGGTGGTATGTAGATGTGATTATTGGTGTTATGTATGTGTTATTAGCGGTGGTTTGTACGTGTGATTACTGGTGGTATAAATTTGATTAGTGGTGTTATGTACGTGTGATTAGTGGTAATATGTACATGTGATTAGTGGTGGTATGTACGTGTGATTAGTGGGTGTATGTAGATGTGATTAGTGGTGGTATGTACATGTGATTAGTGTACGTATGTGGATGTGATTAGTAGTGGTATCTACGTGTGATTAGTGGTGGTATGTAGATGTAATTAGTAGTGATGAGCGAGCACCCCAATGCTCGGGTGTTCGGGTGCTCTAACCGAGCACCCCCTGAGGCTCGAGTGCTCGGCCGAGCACCCGAGCCCCATTGAAGTCAATGGGAGGACTCGAGCATTACACCAGGCACCCCCTGCTCTGATGAGGGGAGGGTGCCTGGTCCATAGGAAAAGGGCAGAAAAGGATGGAAACACCACAGAAATGGTTCAGGGACAGCATAGGGAGGATGTCTGGATGCATCTTGGACTCCAACATCGCTGCTGGGAACGATCTTTCGCCCGTAGTACGCCATTTTTACAGACTGACCATAAAACACACAAAAAGGAAAATAAAAACGACTTTAGGCGAAAAATTGTTACCAAACAATATTTGCTGTATATTTACTTGTATATCATCTGCAAATTCTCCCAAAAATTTCCTTGGTTTTCGGAAGTGAGGCCATGATTAAGAGGGAAACGTGCGCAGAGGCAAATTCTCCCAAAAATTTCCTTGATTTTCAGAACTGAGGCCATGATTAAGAGGGAAACGTGCGCTGAGCTGACCATCTAAAACATTATGGGTGAGGGTCTGCTGCAGAGCTGACCATCCTAAACATTATATGCGAAGGCCCGCTAGTGAGCTGACGCTATAAAACATTATATGAGAGGGCCCGCTAGAGAGCTGACCCAATAAAACATTATATGAGAAGGCCCGCTGGTGAGCTGACCTATATAAAAATTGTCAAACAGGGCCCGCTGGTGAGCTGGCCCTATATAAAAATTATATCACAGGGCCCGCTGGTGAGCTGGCCCTATATAAAAATTATATCCCAGGGCATATGGAAGAGGAGGAGGAGGATGAGAAGATAAAGAGTCAACCATATACCCGTTTTTTGGGTGGAAGGGGTGAATGGGAATACAGAGTATTCCCATCATTGTAAATAACATATATAAAGTGAGTTTATGTTCCCCCGGGGCTTTCCTCCAGTGGAGTGGAGAAGTCAGGGGAAATCCAGGCCTTGTTCATTTTTATAAGTGTCAACCTATCAGCATTGTCGGTGGAAAGGCGGATACGCTTATCTGTTATGATGCCACCAGCAGCACTAAATACCCGCTCAGACAGAACGCTGGCGGCAGGGCAGGCCAGCACCTCCAAGGCATAGAGTGCCAGTTCATACCACGTGTCCAGCTTGGACACCCAGTAGTTGTAAGGCACAGAGGGATCATTGAGGACGCTGACACGGTCTGCTACGTACTCCTTCACCATCTTCCAAAACTTTTCCCTCCTTGTGACACTAGGCTGCGCATCAGGGTGAGGGTGCTGGCGGGGTGTCATGAAGGTGTCCCACGCCTTGGAGAGTGTTGCCCTGCCTTTCTCGGAACTGCTGTGTGCTCCCCTTTTCTCCCCTTCTCGGTTGGCCAAGGTAGCACGTACTCTGCCGCCAGCGTTGTCAGATGGAAAATTTTGGAGCAATTTTTCAACAAGAACCTTCTGGTATTGCACCATTTTGCTTGTCCTCTCCACCGGAGGAATGAGAGATGAGAAATTCTCTTTGTAGCGGGGGTCCAGAAGGGTGAACACCCAGTAATCCGTGTTGTCTAAAATGCGTGTAACGCGTGGGTCACGGGAAAGGCAGCCTAACATAAAGTCAGCCATGTGTGCCAGAGTACCAACAGGCAAGATTTCGCTGTCCTCACCAGGAGGATGACTCTCAATCTCCTCATCCTCTTCCTCCTCTTCTGCCCACCCACGCTGAAGAGATGGAACTAAAGTTCCATGGCTACCCTCTGTAGCGGAGACAACCGTGTCTTCCTCCTCCTCCTCCTCCTCCTCCTCCGCCTCCTCCAATTGTCGCTGAGAAGACGAAGTGAGGGTGCTCTGGCTATCACCTTGTGTAAGCTCTTCCTCCCCCATTTCCACCTCTTCCACATGCAAAGCGTCGGTTTTAATTGTGAGCAGCGAGCGTTTCAGTAGACACAGAAGTGGGATGGTTACACTGATAATAGCGTTATCGCCGCTCACCATCTGTGTCGATTCCTCAAAATTGCGTAAAACCTCACAGAGGTCTGACATCCATTCCCACTCCTCACTTCTGATTACAGGAAGTTGAACGGAGAGGCGACGACCGTGTAACAGCTGGTACTCCACTACTGCCCTCTGCTGCTCACAAAGCCGGGCCAACATGTGGAAGGTGGAGTTCCAGCGCGTGCTCACGTCACACAGCAGCCGGTGAGCTGGCAATTGTAAGCGCTGCTGCAGCTTCAACAGGCCGGCTGAAGCTGTTGATGACTTACGGAAATGTGCACACACGCGGCGCACCTTGGTCAAGAGATCATGCACATTGGGGTAGGTTTTTAGAAATCGCTGCACCACTAAATTAAATACATGCGCTAGGCATGGTACGTGTGTGAGCTTGCCGAGCTCCAAAGCCGCCACCAAGTTACGCCCATTATCACACACAACCATGCCTGGTTGCAGGTTGAGTGGCGAGAGCCACTGCTCGGTCTGGTGACTAATCCCCTGCAACAGCTCTGAGGCCGTGTGCTGTTTGTCCCCAAGGCAGATCAGCTTCAGCACGGCCTGTTGACGCTTCCCCACTGCAGTGCTACACTGCTTCCAGCTACTGGCTGATGGGGGAGTGGCGGTGTGTGTAGAGAATTCGGAGGTGGAAACGGAGGAGGAGGAGCCAATAACGTAGGTGCTGGTGGAAACCCTGATGGAGGTAGGGCCCGCAATCCTCGGCGTGGGTAGCACCCGTGCCATCCCAGGGTCCGAGTCGCTCCCAGCCTCCACGACATTCACCCAGTGTGCCGTCAGGGAAATGTAGCGTCCCTGGCCACAAGCACTTGTCCATGTGTCAGTCGTTAAGTGGACCTTCCCAGTAACTGCGTTGGTCAGGGCACGGGTGATGTTACGGGACACATGGTGGTGTAATGCGGGGATGGCACACCGGGAAAAGTAGTGGCGGCTGGGGACCGCGTACCGAGGGACAGCTGCTGCCATCAGGCTGCGGAAGGACTCAGTGTCCACAAGCCTAAATGGCAGCATTTCGATGGCCAGTAATTTGGAAAGGTGTGAGGTTAGTGCTATGGCCTGTGGATGGGTGGCTGGGTACTTTCTCTTGCGCTCAAATGCCTGGGGTAACGACATTTGGACGCTGTGCTGGGACAGGGAAGTGGATGTGGTCGCTGATGGTGCTTCAGATGCTACAGGTGCAGGGCGGGAGGTATGCGGGCCTGCGCCTTCGACAGGCGATTGGCCGGCACCGAAAACAGGGGAAGAGGAGGCAGTGGTGTGGCCTGCAGACACAGATGGGCGATCCAGGCGTTCCTCCCACTTACTACGGTGCTTGGATGCCATGTGTCGGATCATGCTGGTGGTGGTGAGGTTTCTAGTGTTCATGCCTCGGCTCATTCTGGTGTGGCACAGGTTGCAAACTACAATTCTTTTGTCGTCCGCACTTTCCTTAAAAAAACGCCATACCGCGGAACACCTACCCCTTGGCAAGGTACATTTACGCAAGGGGGTGCTCCGTGGAACATTTGCGGGCCGGTTTGGTGCGGTCCGCCTTCTTTCTGTAGCCACACCACTGCCTCTTCCAGCCTGTTGCGGTGCTGCAGATGGCTCACCCTCAGGACTGCTGTCATCGCTCGGCTCTACACCTTCCCAGGTGGGGTCAGTCACCTCATCGTCCACCAAGTCCTCCTCCACTTCCTCACTCTGATCATCCTCCTCAAGTCTTGATCCCACCACATACTCAGTCATTGACAACTGTATAACATTCTCCTCAACAAGGTCTTGAGACGGAAATAGTGGTTGATTTAATGGCAACTGTGTCTCATCATCATCATCATCATCCACTACTTCCTTTGACCTTAAATGCCGTTCACATCTGTCATCTTCTTGAGATTGGGTAGCCTCTAGAGGTTGTGAATCAGGGCACAAGATGTCATGTTCCTCTGCAAGCGTGCTTGGAGAGAGGGTCAAATGAAGGATTGGTGATGAGACGAGCTCCTCACTATATCCCAGTGTGGGATCACTTCTTTGACCAGACCGTGTATGGTGGGAGGAAGGATGATCAGAGTGAGGATTATGTTGACCAGACTCTTGGCTACTGAGAGTGGACTTGGTGGAAGACAGGGTGGTGCTTAACCGACTGGAAGCAGTATCAGCTGTCATCCAACCGACCACCTGTTCGCAGTGGTCGGACCTCGAGAGTGATGTCCTGCGACGCCCTGTAAAATTACACATGAAGCTAGGTATGGTGGATGTCTTTCTTTCTTGTGCTCTGGCACCAGGCACAGTTTCTCCGCGTCCTGACCCGCGCCCTGAACTTTCAGGATCACGTCCACTTCCCCGTCCCTTTTTACCCGCCTTCTTCATCTTACACAGAATATGTGACTTTAATATTTGAGTTTGAAAACTTAACAGTATTTCTTATTATTCTGCAACTCTGCAGAGTACACAGAATAGGCTGCTAAACTGCGGTGAAACACACTGAATGGAATATGTGAGTTTAATATTTGAGTTTGAAAACTTAACAGTATTTCTTATTATTCTGCAACTGTACAGAGTACACAGAATAGGCTGTTAAACGGCGGTGAAACACACTGAATGGAATATGTGACTTTAATATTTGAGTTTGAAAACTTAACAGTATTTCTTATTATTCTGCAACTGTACAGAGTACACAGAATAGGCTGTTAAACGGCGGTGAAACACACTGAATGGAATATGTGACTTTAATATTTGAGTTTGAAAACTTAACAGTATTTCTTATTATTCTGCAACTGTACAGAGTACACAGAATAGGCTGTTAAACGGCGGTGAAACACACTGAATGGAATATGTGACTTTAATATTTGAGTTTGAAAACTTAACAGTATTTCTTATTATTCTGCAACTGTACAGAGTACACAGAATAGGCTGTTAAACGGCGGTGAAACACACTGAATGGAATATGTGACTTTAATATTTGAGTTTGAAAACTTAACAGTATTTCTTATTATTCTGCAACTCTGCAGAGTACACAGAATAGGCTGCTAAACTGCGGTGAAACACACTGAATGGAATATGTGAGTTTAATATTTGAGTTTGAAAACTTAACAGTATTTCTTATTATTCTGCAACTGTACAGAGTACACAGAATAGGCTGTTAAACGGCGGTGAAACACACTGAATGGAATATGTGACTTTAATATTTGAGTTTGAAAACTTAACAGTATTTCTTATTATTCTGCAACTGTACAGAGTACACAGAATAGGCTGTTAAACGGCGGTGAAACACACTGAATGGAATATGTGAGTTTAATATTTGAGTTTGAAAACTTAACAGTATTTCTTATTATTCTGCAACTGTACAGAGTACACAGAATAGGCTGCTAAACTGCGGTGAAACACACTGAATGGAATATGTGACTTTAATATTTGAGTTTGAAAACTTAACAGTATTTCTTATTATTCTGCAACTGTACAGAGTACACAGAATAGGCTGTTAAACGGCGGTGAAACACACTGAATGGAATATGTGACTTTAATATTTGAGTTTGAAAACTTAACAGTATTTCTTATTATTCTGCAACTGTACAGAGTACACAGAATAGGCTGTTAAACGGCGGTGAAACACACTGAATGGAATATGTGACTTTAATATTTGAGTTTGAAAACTTAACAGTATTTCTTATTATTCTGCAACTGTACAGAGTACACAGAATAGGCTGCTAAACTGCGGTGAAACACACTGAATGGAATATGTGACTTTAATATTTGAGTTTGAAAACTTAACAGTATTTCTTATTATTCTGCAACTGTACAGAGTACACAGAATAGGCTGTTAAACGGCGGTGAAACACACTGAATGGAATATGTGACTTTAATATTTGAGTTTGAAAACTTAACAGTATTTCTTATTATTCTGCAACTGTACAGAGTACACAGAATAGGCTGTTAAACGGCGGTGAAACACACTGAATGGAATATGTGACTTTAATATTTGAGTTTGAAAACTTAACAGTATTTCTTATTATTCTGCAACTGTACAGAGTACACAGAATAGGCTGCTAAACTGCGGTGAAACACACTGAATGGAATATGTGACTTTCATATTTGAGTTTGAAAACTTAACAGTATTTCTTATTATTCTGCAACTGTACAGAGTACACAGAATAGGCTGTTAAACGGCGGTGAAACACACTGAATGGAATATGTGACTTTAATATTTGAGTTTGAAAACTTAACAGTATTTCTTATTATTCTGCAACTGTACAGAGTACACAGAATAGGCTGCTAAACTGCGGTGAAACACACTGAATGGAATATGTGACTTTAATATTTGAGTTTGAAAACTTAACAGTATTTCTTATTATTCTGCAACTCTGCAGAGTACACAGAAAAGGCTGCTAAACTGCGGTGAAACACACTGAATGGAATATGTGACTTTAATATTTGAGTTTGAAAACTTAACAGTATTTCTTATTATTCTGCAACTCTGCACAGTACACAGAATAGGCTGCTAAACGGCGGTGAAACACACTGAATGGAATATGTGACGTTGATATTTTAGTTTGAAGACTTAACAGTATTTCTTCCTATTCTGCAACTCTGCACAGTACACAGAATAGGCTGCTAAACTGCGGCGAAGCACACTGAATGGAATATGTGACTTTGATATTTTAGTTTGAAGACTTAACAGTATTTCTTCCTATTCTGCAACTCTGCACAGTACACAGAATAGGCTGCTAAACTGCGGCGAAGCACACTGAATGGAATATGTGACTTTGATATTTTAGTTTGAAGACTTAACAGTATTTCTTCCTATTCTGCAACTCTGCACAGTACACAGAATGTGCTGCTAAACTGCGGCGAAGCACACTGAATGGAATATGTGACTTTGATATTTTAGTTTGAAGACATAACAGTATTTCTTCCTATTCTGTTACTGTGCACAGTACACAGAATATGCTGCTAAACTGCGGCGAAGCACACTGAATGGAATATGTGACTTTGATATTTGAGTTTGAAGACTTAACAGAATGTGCTCTAATCTGCAACTTTGCACACTAAACAGAATGTGCTCTAATCTGCAACTTTGCACACTAAACAGAATGTGCTCTAATCTGCAACTTTGCACTCTAAACAGAATGTGCTCTAATCTGCAACTTTGCACACTAAACAGAATATATGAAATTTTTTTTTGTTTGTTTTTTTCCCCCCACACAAAATAAACTGCTGCCCCCACACACAGTAGTCCTAAAAAGGACTTTTGGTTCTTTTTTTTTCACAAATTTGCTTTCTTTCTCACTACACTGACTTTCCCTTCCTATCCTCATCTCTCCCTGGCTAAGACTGAGCCGAACTCGCTGGTCAGGTGCTATACAGCACCCGACCACGGGTTCTGGCCAGCCAATCAGTGTAATGCCAGCAGCCAACATGGCTGCTGGCATTACACTGATGTCAGAGCCTCCCTGCACGTTTATTGGCTGCGCAGCAGCCGCAAAACGTGCGGGGAGGAGACCCGAACATGGCGGGCGAGCACATGCGGTACTCGTACGAGTACCGCCATGTGCCGAGCAGAGCGATGCTCGAGCCGATCCGAGCATCGGCCGAGCATGCTCGCTCAACACTAGTGGTATGTACATGTGATTAGTGGTGTTATGTACATGAGATTATTGGTGTTATGTACGTGTGATTAGTGTTGGTATGTATATGTGATTAGTGATGTTATGTACGTGTGATTCGTGGTGGTATGTACATGTGATTATTGGTGATATGTATGTGTGATTAGTGGTGGTATGAACGTGTGATTAGTGGTGGTATGTAGATGTGATTAGTGGTAGTACGTAGATGTGATTAGTGGTGGTATGTACATGTGATTACTGGTGGTATGTAGTTTGATTAGTGGTGGTATGTACGTGTGATTAGTGGTGGTATGTACGTGTGATTAGTGGTTGTATGTAGATGTGATTAGTGGTGGTATGTACGTTTGATTAGTTGTGGTATGTTGATGTGATTAGTGGTGGTATGTACGTGTGATTAGTGGTGGCATGTATGTGTGATTAGTGGTTGTATGTGCATGTGATTAGTGGTGGTATGTACATGTGATTAGTGGTGGTATGTATGTGTGATTAGTGGTGATATGTACATGTGATTAGTGGTGGTATGTATGTGTGATTAGTGGTGGTATGTAAGTGTGATTAGTGGTGGTATGTACATGTGATTAGTGGTGGTATGTATGTGTGATTAGTGGTGGTATGTACATGTGATTAGTGGTGGTATGTATGTGTGATTAGTGGTGGTATGTAAGTGTGATTAGTGGTGTTATGTACGTGTGATTAGTGGTGTTATGTACATGTGATTAGTGGTGTTATGTATGTGTGATTAGTGGTGGTATGTAAGTGTGATTAGTGGTGGTATGTACGTGTGATTAGTGGTGTTATGTACATGTGATTAGTGGTGTTATGTATGTGTGATTAGTGGTGGTATGTATGTGTGATTAGTGGTGGTATGTACATGTGATTAGTGGTGGTATGTATGTGTGATTAGTGGTGATATGTACATGAGATTAGTGGTGATATGTACGTGTGATTAGTGGTGGTATGTACATGTGATTAGTGGTGGTATGTATGTGTGATTAGTGGTGTTATGTATGTGTGATTAGTGGTGGTATGTACATGTGATTAGTGGTGGTATGTATGTGTGATTAGTGGTGGTATGTACATGTGATTAGTGGTGGTATGTACGTGTGATTAGTGGTGGTATGTACATGTGATTAGTGGTGGTATGTATGTGTGATTAGTGGTGATATGTACATGAGATTAGTGGTGATATGTACGTGTGATTAGTGGTGGTATGAAGTTTGATTAGTGGTGGTATGTACGTGTGATTAGTGGTGTTATGTATGTGTGAATAGTAGTGGTATGTACATGTGATTAGTGGTGGTATGTACATGTGATTAGTGCTGGTATGTACATGTGATTAGTGGTGTTATGTATGTGTGATTAGTGGTGGTATCTACATGTGATTAATGGTGGTATGTACGTGTGATTAGTGGTGGTATGTACGTGTGATTAGTGGTGGTATGTACGTGTGATTAGTGGTGTTATGTATGTGTGATTAGTGGTGGTATCTACATGTGATTAATGGTGGTATGTACGTGTGATTAGTGGTGGTATGTATGTGTGATTAGTGGTGGTATGTATATGTGATTAGTGGTGGTATGTATGTGTGATTAGTGGTGGTATGTACGTGTGATTAGTGGTGGTATGTACGTGTGATTAGTGGTGGTAGGTATGTGTGATTAGTGGTGGTATGTACATGTGATTAATGGTGGTATGTACGTGTGATTAGTGGTGGTATGTATGTGTGATTAGTGGTGGTATGTATATGTGATTAGTGGTGGTATGTATGTGTGATTAGTGGTGGTATGTACGTGTGATTAGTGGTGGTATGTACGTGTGATTAGTGGTGGTATGTATATGTGATTAGTGGTGGTATGTATATGTGATTAGTGGTGGTATGTATGTGTGATTAGTGGTGGTATGTACGTGTGATTAGTGGTGGTATGTACGTGTGATTAGTGGTGGTAGGTATGTGTGATTAGTGGTGGTATGTACGTGTGATTAGTGGTGGTATGTATATGTGATTAGTGGTGGTATGTATGTGTGATTAGTGGTGGTATGTAGATGTGATTAGTGGTGGTATGTATGTGTGATTAGTGGTGGTATGTATATGTGATTAGTGGTGGTATGTACGTGTGATTAGTGGTGGTATGTATATGTGATTAGTGGTGGTATGTATGTGTGATTAGTGGTGGTATGTATATGTGATTAGTGGTGGTATGTATGTGTGATTAGTGGTGGTATGTAGATGTGATTAGTGGTGGTATGTATGTGTGATTAGTGGTGGTATGTATATGTGATTAGTGGTGGTATGTATATGTGATTAGTGGTGGTATGTACGTGTGATTAGTGGTGGTATGTATATGTGATTAGTGGTGGTATGTATGTGTGATTATTGGTGATATGTACGTGTGATTAGTGGTGGTATAATGTGATTAGGGGTGGTAGGTAAGTGTGATTAGTGGTGGTATGTACGTGTGATTAGTGGTGGTAGGTAAGTGTGATTAGTGGGTGTATGTAGATGTGATTAGTAGTGGTATGTACATGTGATTAGTGGTGGTATAATGTGATTAGTGGTGGTATGTACGTGTGATTAGTGGTGGTATGTATATATTGCTCCTCGTTCCTTTGTACACATGGCCTTGTGTTGTGTTAGTAGAATGCTATCCATATCTGCTCCTGCTGTAGTGGTGACCGAGGGAAGAATCTGGTGAATATCTGGCCGGTTACATTCACCTCCACATCTGGGATTGTTTTGTTCCTCTGGATGCCAGGGACCGATGAGAGCTGTCTGTTGGCTGAGCTGTTTGTATAAAGTAATCAGAGGAAATTCCACATAGAGATGTCACATTGGGTTATGAATCTCTCCTCTGATTTCTCGGAGTTTAGAGACTCTGTTCTTGTCTATGACTATGGGGGGCATCTTTGGTGCAGACTCTCAGCGTGTTACAGGTGTGTGAGTCAAACAACCTCCCCTACAGATCACACACAGTATTGGGGTTCCCATCCACAGGCGTTATTGTCATCTTTCTAGATAGGAATTTGAAGTGTTGAGAGTAAGTACCTGCCGCATTTGAGAAACCTTGGCGTGGCTGTCGAGCTTACCCCCTCTTTTTGCCTCAAACTTATTCACAGTGTTATTATATATGCCCAATACAGGGCGCACTAGTCACTGGAATACTGGAGGAGCGCAGTTTTATTGTATGTTCTATGTCTGCACTTGTTTGAGGGACTGGAGAACCCTTTTACTCCTTGTTGCACACTTCAGTTACACTAAATGTTTCTAATGGACATTTCAATATAAATAAAAAATCACTAGGTATTACACATATCTATATATATATAAAAGAAGTCTTTGTACCTGGCAAAACACACCCAGTGGCGGCAGTAAGGAGGAGTTACTACTCCAATTGGGTGATTCAATGGGGGTGTGATTTTTGGCCCGCCCCCACTATCCAGCCCGCCCACCACTATCTGTGGCTGAAAATAAGAAATGGCTGCCACTAACTCCTACACCACAGACACACACATGTCCTCCACACACTGGCAGACACATACACACATATACACACACTCATACAGAGACACACACACCAGCTGAGCAGCTGAGGATGATGGGAACTATGTTCCATCTACATGGTCCAATCTGTATCATGCATCAGGGTTACCAGCACATAGATACAAGGTTATGGTCTCCCTACAATAAACCACTCATATGCAACTTCTTCATTCCCTGTCTGTGACCCTGCACAGTCCTGCCAATTACTACAAGTGAGCTGATTTCTAACCAATCAGCAGGCAGGATGCTGGGGAGCTGACTTGCTAGCACAGAGAAGCTGGGAAAGTGGAACAACGGCAGAGACATGATCAGGCAGTGCAGAGCAGGGCTTCAGCTGAGCTGGTAAGTGGCAGAGACATGGGTGTGACTATATTTATATATTGCACAAAGAGAGAGAAAGACAGCAGATTGTTAGCCAGTCTGTCTGTTAGTAGAGGTGTCAGTTCCTGCAATCATCTCCATGCTGTACATCGCTCACTGTATAGCATGTATTACAAACTATTTATATACGGTCTGGCATTGTATAGTATATAGTCTGCATGTGTCTGTGTATAAGGACTGGCACTATACAGTATAGGAGGGACAGTTCCTGTTTGACACCCAAATCCCTCTGCTCCTCTATTTAGGAGATCACACTGTGGTGTATATACCGGTGTATCAGATTGCTCCACATCAATAAAACCCACAGTAATGTGGGTATAAACTTCTGTATATATCTTATAATTTAGTCTGTGTAAAAATATCCTTTCATCTTCTTCTAAATCATTCGCTTACAAAAAGAGTAACTTAACCATTTCAGTGTCAGAAGGGTATGCAATGCATTGCTTACCCCCTAACACTCAAAGGGTTAAAAATTCTTTACAATGGTCTGTCACTGTATAGCAGTGGTTCTCAACCTGTGCTCTCAGTGGCTACTAACAGGCCAGGATTTTAGAATTTCCTTTTAAGAGAACAGGTGAGTTAATCAATACGACTGAGCCTCTGATCAACACACTTGTGTTCTAGCAGGGAAATTCCTAAGTCCTGGCCTGTTAGTGTCCACTGAGGGCATGGGCTGAGAACCTCTGCTGTATAGTATACAGTCTGCATGTGTCTGTGTGTAAGGACTGGTGCTATACAGTATAGGAGGGACAGTCCCTGTTTGACACCCAAATCCCTCTGCTCCTCTATTTAGGAGATCACACTGTGTGGTGTATATACCAGTGTATCAGATCGCTCCACATCAATAAAACCCACAGTAATGTGGGTATAAACTTCTGTATATGTCTTATAAATTAGTCTGTGTAAAAAATACTTTCTTACTTACTTCTTCTAAATCATTCACTTACACAAAGAGTAACTTAACCATTTCAATGCCAGAGGGGTATGCAATGCATTGCTTACCCTCTGGCACTCAAAGGGTTACAAATTCTCTAAAATACACCACTAGTGTCCCTCTTTGGCCATTTGAAATGTTGGGAGGTATGTTACTTATGCTGCTCACACTGTATGTATGTATGTTCTGATTTGCATCTGTGTGTCACTGTTTGTGTATGTCAGTGCATGTGTGTGTATGTATGTGTGTTGCATGCGTCTCTGTCTATCACTGTGTGTCCCCCTGTATATGTGTGTGTTTGCACATGTGTCTGTGTATCCCTGTGTGTACCTTTCTGACACGTACACTCTACACCATATTTCACTATCATAACATTTATTAAAAAAAAAAAAATGTCCTGCATAACATGACGGGGAATGCTGTCCCACATTGCTAGTATATATATATATATATATATATATATATATATATATATATAGATATATATATATATGTCTATAATATATAATCTATGTGAATCTGGTTCACTGTCAGGCGGTGTGGCTGGAAATCACTGATTGGCTCCCTGCCTCAACCAACCACCGCTGCCATTGGGTTTAAAAAATAATCAAAAAAATGTTACTCTGTGGCTCAGCCAAATGATTACAAAAACAAAAGTCGTCATCATGGTGGGGTATCAGGCCCCCTCTTGATGCCTCCAGCTACTGATATGCCAAGCTGATTGGGCTGGGAGATGAATAGAGGGGACACGGGGGCAAGAGAGCTCCCGTGCTTCCATTGTACCCAGAGCCCCTGGTTAGGAGTGGGCGGAATATAGATATCCTCCCTCATGGACATGAAAGGGTGTCTTGATCCCGCCCACTCCTACCCGCACTTGGGGTAGGATGGAAGCAGGAAGTCCTCTTGCCCCCTGTGTCTCCTCTATGAATCTCATAGCCAAATCAGCTGGGAAATCAGTAGCTGGGGGCATCACCCTTTGGGTACCAGAGGTATCAAACGCATTGCAATTATATGTGAATGTGAGTCTGTATGGATGTATATTTGTGTATGTGTATATATATGTGTGCCTATTGTATTTTATATATAGATATATATGTGTGTGTATTTGTGTGTGTGTGTATTGTATTTTATATATAGATATATCTGTGTGTGTGTGTGTGCATCTATTGTATTTTATATATAGATATATATGTGTGTGTATGTGTGTGTGTGTCTATTGTATTTTATATATAGATATATCTGTGTGTGTGTGTGTGTGTGTCTATTGTATTTTATATATAGATATATATATGTGTGTGTGTGTGTGTGTCTATTGTATTTTATATATAGACTAGCAATGTGGGACGGCGTTGCCCGTCATATTATTTACACAGAGAGACATTGTGTGAAACAGAAATATGCAGTGTTACAGAAACGCACTGAAAGAGACAGAGCGTGTCACACACTGTGAAACGCATACATATGGAGACACACACACATAGGCATATGATGTCACATGTGTACACAGTGTGTGACAGACGCAGTGGGGATGTAGATATGCTGATAAGATTTGTAAAAAATTTTTAATTGCAGCTCTTCAGCTTGATGAATAAGGCCCTGTATCCTTACAGTTGAAGTGAGTGTGCTGTTTTCCTTGATGAATAAGACCCTGTATCATTACAGTTGAAGTGAGTGTGCTGTGTTACATGATGAATAAGACCCTGTATCCTTACAGTTGTAGTGAGTGTGCCGCGTTACTTGGTGAATAAGGCCCTGTATGCTTACAGTTGAAGTGAGTGTGCCGTGTTGGAGAATAAGGCCCTGTATCCTTACAGTTGTAGTGAGTGTGCCGTGTTACTTGATGAATAAGGCCCTGTGTCCTTACAGTTGAAGTGAGTGTGCTGTGTTTCTTGGTGAATAAGGCCCTGTATCCTTACAATTGAAGTGAGTGTGCTGTGTTACTTGGTGAATAAGGCCCTGTATCTTTACAGTTGAAGTGAGTGTGCTGTGTTATATGATGAATAAGGCCCTGTATCCTTACAGTTGAAGTCAGTGTGCTGTGTTACTTGATGAATAAAGCCCTGTATCCTTACAGTTGAAGTCAGTGTGCTGTGTTATTTGATGAATAAGGCCCTGCATCCTTACAGTTGAAGTCAGTGTGCTGTGTTACTTGATGAATAAGGCCCTGCATCCTTACAGTTGAAGTGAGTGTGCTGTGTTACTTGATGAATAAGGCTCTGCATCCTTACAGTTGAAGTGAGTGTGCTGTGTTACTTGATGAATAAGGCCCTGCATCCTTAAAGTTGAAGTGAGTATGCTGTGTTACTTGATGAATAATGCCCTGTATCCTTACAGTTGAAGTGAGTGTGCTATGTTACTTGACGAATAAGACCCTGCATCCTTACAGTTGAAGTCAGTGTGCTGTGTTACTTGTAGAAGGTCACAGTGAGAAGATGTTTGTGAGTAAAGGAATAATTTAGATTACAGCAGTGGATACTGCAGTACATTTGAAGAAATAGGTTGGCAGACAGAGGGTTAAGTGACAGATGCAGTGATAGATAATGTAATAGTGATGTGGGAGTAAAATGGCGAGATTGGGACTATGGATGAATGGCTAGGAGATAGGTGAGTGGGGATGACAAGGGAGGAGGAGATGAGAGATTGAGGAGAAGAGGGACAGTGAAGTGTTACAGTAAAGTAATGGGTGAGGGGGAGAAATGACTGTACATAGACAGTGAAGTAGACATGAAATACAGGGCTGTAGGGTTACTGCATTATACAGACATAGTGTAGCAGTTGGTTGGAGTGAAGCACTTTAACTGTGAGTGTGAGAGAGGTACACAACACATTGCTGTGTAATGAGTTGTATAGTCCTCTGGCAGTGAAAGGAATATGTGACACATGTTGGGCGCTCCTTGAATTAGTGGGCCGTGGTGGTCAGCTGGGACAGAACCGGATTATTTGTCCATGGGCCGTAGGCAAGGGATCAATACAGGGACCCCTAACAGCTAATAGGCTTCAAAACCGGAAGGCTCATATACTAAGTAAAGTGGTGGAATTTTGTGGAAAAGTAACAGCAGCACAGGGAACAATACCCATTTATTTAAATGGGCGTTTTAACGTCTTCAACGCTAGAGAGGTCAGCAAAGCATTGTATTTGTTCTGTATGGTACAGATGAATTGTTCCTCTTTGTGTTAGTACATCAGCCTCACAGATCACAGTGCACAGTCAGCTGCTGCAAGAGCCAAAAGTATAAATGGGTTTAAATTAATGGGGTAAGAGTATAACTGTATGGGCCTTATGTATCAAGATAAAGGGTGCAACTAGAAAAAAACTGACACCATAGGGTTGAATTGAAAAATCAGGAAAATCGTGTTGACATAAATGGGGCTTTAACCCCTTGAATGCTACAATGGTCCCCAACGCGTTGCTTTGGCAATGTGTTTGCATTGTCTGTAGCATTGATAGTATTAATAGTCTCATTTAAATCAATGGACATTTTCAAAGAAATCAGTTTAACCCTGTGGGTCACTTGTGAGGAAAGAGTGGGCTGCACAATACCCAAATGTGGAATCTTTCCAAACAGATAGCAACCCTTTGAGTGACAGAGGCATGCACAGTAATGTGCTGCATATCATCTCTGGTACTGCAAGGGTTAATGGGCTTAACCCTCTGAGTGCCAGAGAGGTATCCAAGGCATTGCAACAGCACTCAAAGGGTTAAATTGAAACAAAGTGAGTCCATCAGCCCAGTTCTTAGCATGGAAACTGAAGATCTGTGTGTTCTAACCTATTCCCCAGCTGACTCTGAGTGTCCCAGTGTGTCTTTGAAAGAAGTGATCAATGTGTGGCTCCCCAGCAAAATGGGAGCTGCTGGTTGGTGGGTTATAGTATTGTGCCATGAGTTGTTTACTGTAGGAGTTGTAAGTCGAGAGAAGTGATGTAGCAGTAGATGAGTTGTGGAGGAGAGGGCTAACCCTCTGACTGCCAGAGAGGTACGCAACGTATTGCAATGTATGCGTACCCCTCTGACACTCAAAGGGTTAAGGTAGGCTGACCAGATCTCATCTTTAACCAGGGACACATAGGAAATAGCCATTTTGCAGTACTTCACTGAAATGAATGCAGTCCTGCAGTATGTATTTTTCCTATGCGTCCCCAGTTAAAGGGGAGGTCTGGTCAGCCTAGGTTAAGACTGATGTTGGGGGGCAGGCAAGCTGTTCCTTACAGCCGCCCCTGGGTGTGTGTGGCAGGGGACGCAGGTTTTCTCTCTTATATATATACACTACCAATGTGGGACGGTGTTGGGCGCACGTGTGTGAAATGTAGACACAGTGATAAACACAGACATATGCAACACACAGGCAGACACATACACACAGTGAGCGGCAGAGACATGCAAAAGACATGCACACACAGACACACCAGAGATGCACACAAATATGTAACAGAGATGTACACACACACGCACGCAACATATATGCGCAGAAACACATGGGTGCATGAGTTGTGCACCCCTCTGGCACTCAAATGGTTAATGTATAGAGAGGCATGTCAGAGTTAAATAGCAGTGGGAAGTGTATTCATACCTGGGAACTTTGACTTGTGAAGTCCCTAGAGGGGACTGATGTGGTGCTGATGTGGAGAGAGCAATGGGGCAATCTGTGTTAAAAGGGGGTGGGGCTTAATTGTGAGTAGGGGCGGGGCTTAACATAAATGTGGAAAAGTGTTAGTAATAGGCTGGGGAAGGAGGAGAAGTTGGAGGGAAATGCAAGTTTACAGTGTGAGGGGGTTGAACACACTCCCTGAGGGGTAAAACTTGACACACAACCCTGTGGCAGTCAGTGGGTTAAGTGTGAATCTGATGGCTGTCTGTCCTGTGTCTTGCATGGCAAATGATGACAGTGAAGAAATAATTGAGCAATGAGGACCTACCTTAACCCTTTGAGTGCCATTTTGTTCCTCGGTGGCTGTACTACAGGCCCTGCTGAGGCCATTGGGAGTCAGGGTGAGTGACTATGTGTCAGCCATATTTATTTCTGGCATTGTGTGTGTGTGTGGTGCTGTGTGAGTGTGTATGTGTGTCTAATACCTGGGAACTTTTACTTGTGGAGTCCCTCATGTGCTGCTGATGTGGAGAGAGCAATGGAGCAATTTGGGTTAAAAGGGACGGGGCTTAATCGCGAGTAGGGGCGGGGCTTAACATAAATGTGGAAAAGTGTTAGTAATAGGCTGGGGAAGGAGGAGAAGTGGGAGGGGAATGCAAGTTTACAGTGTGAGGGGGTTGAACACACTCCCTGAGGGCTAAAACTTGATACACAACCCTGTGGCAGTCAGTGGGTTAAGTGTGGACCTGATGGCTGTCTGTCCTGTGTCTTGCATGGCAAATGATGACAGTGAAGGAATAATTGAGCAATGAGGACCTACCTTAACCCTTTGAGTGCCATTTTTTTCCTCAGTGGCTGTAGTACAGGTCCTGCTGAGGCCACTGGGAGTCAGGGTGAGTGACTGTGTGTCAGCCATATTTCTTTCTGGCTTTTGTGTGTGTGGTGCTGTGTGTGGGAGTGGGGCATTTGTGTGTGTGAGTGGGGCATGTGTGTGTGGTGCTGTGTGTGTGTGGTGCTGTGTGAGTGGGGCATGTGTGTGAGTTTGGTGCTGTGTGAGTGGGGCATGTGTGTTTGTGTGGTGCTGTGTGAGTGGGGCATGTGTGTGTTTGTCTGTGGTGTAGGAGCAAGTGGCAGCCATATTGTTTTTTTCTGACTTTGATAGTGGTGGGCGGGCTGCATAGTGGGGGCGGGCCAACTCCCTTCGGCCACTGCAATTGGTGTGAAAATCACACCCCCATTGAATCACCCAATGGGAACAGTAACCCCTCCTTATTGCCACCCCTGGGTGTGTGTGTCTCCTGAGGAGACATAAATTATGCAATGAGCCTTTCTCTTTTATATATATATATATATATCTGTGCGTGTGTGTGCATCTGTTGTATTTTATATATAGATCCATCTGTTTATGTGTGTGTGTGTGTGTGTTTGTATGTGTTTATGTGTGTGTGTCTGAGTATGTGTGTGTGTGTGTGTGTGTGTGTGTTTTTGAGTGCATCTATTGCATTTTATAGAGAGATACACAGTAATGTGCAAAAGTCTTAGGCAGGTGTGAAAAAATGCTGTAAAGTAAGAATGCTTTCAAAAATAAACAAGTTAATAGTTCATATTTACTCTGATCCTCCTGTTCTCCACATCTGATTATACTATTTAATACCTCTGTATGTCTATTCCCAATTGTACAGCGCTGCGGAATTAGTTGGCGCTATATAAATAAAGAATAAGAATAAGAATAATATTTATCAATTAACAAAATGCATAGTGAGTGAACAGAACAAAAATCTAAATCAAATCAATATTCTGTGTGTCCACCCTTTGCCTTCAAAACAACATCAATTCTTCTAGATACACTTGTACACAGCTTGTAAGGAACTCGGCAGGTAGGATGTTCCAGACATCTTGGAGACCTAACCGCAGTTCTTCTGTGAATTTAGGCCTCAGTTGCTTCTCTCTCTTCATGTAATCCCAGACAGACTACATTATGTTGAGATCAGGGCTCTGTGGGGTCCATACCATCACTTCCAGGACTCCTTGTTCTTCTTTACACTGAAGATAGTTCTTAATCACTTTGGCTGTATGTTTGGGGTCGTTGACATGCTGCAGAATAAATTTGGGGCCAATCAGATGCCTCCCTGATGGTATTGCATGATGGATAAGTATCTGCCTGTACTTCTCAGCAATAAGAAGACCATTAATTTGATGAAATACCCAACTCCATTTGCAGAAATGCAGCTCAGACTTGCAAGGAACCTCCACCATGCTTCACTGTTGCCTGCGGACACTCATTATTGTACTGTTCTCCAGCCCTTCAGTGAACAAACTGCCTTTTGCTACAGCCAGATATTTAAAATTTTAACTCATCAGTGTCTCTGACATTGTATCCATTTTGGTAAAAATGTTCTCCCATTGGTGTCTCTGTCTTTTTGTTGTTAACACTGGATATGTGGTGTAACGGGCCATAGGCCGTTACTAATGGCTCAACAATGCGAGCTGAGCAGTGGGACTGAACAGGAGGTTATTTTCCCTGTGAGTACTCAATCAATGGTTAACTGACATGATTTTCGAACATTCGAACTAAGGACTTCTCATACCTCGAACATTCGGACTACGGAGTATTATGCCTGGATGTCTGATGAACGAATGCCGGGATGGCAGGAACATTTGTTTGGTTGTTGAGCCATCGAAGAAGCACCAACGGAATTGGTCGGCGCTTCGAATACACAGCTCGCTGATTGGCTGGTTTTCGAGCCAGTACACTAACCATGGGGGGCTAGGGGGTTTTGGGACTCAGCTATTGTCTTCACCAAAATGTGTATTAGGACTCATTAAACCTGCACCCCCGCTGGGACTCCTAAATAGCTAAATCTAATCATATCTGGCCACTCTGGGGCAGGGTAGGCTCACCCTGAGATCCTAGGATGGGGGAAACAGACCAGTCGGGTTTTACCTAATTTTGTAGCTCCCCTGCCCATTGGCTCACACCCAAGCCCAGCTCTTACGTCCATCGCCCCTCCCAGTTGCATTGTTTTATTATTCTGTGTGTGTATAAAAGAATGCTGTTGAGTTCAATAAAGTGTGTTCGTTTGGGAGCAAGCAGTCTCCGTGTGTCGTGCTTGCCTGGATGGTTTAAAGGGTCCACTCTGATCCCCATCCTCCGAGGCAGAATATAGCTATTCACTATTTGTTCCTGCTGATCTCACCTTCGATCTTCGACCTCTTCGAACCTTCGGCCTGCGGTGATTCGGTGACTGAGTCGGCTACCGTTCGGAGTACTCATTTCAGCCTCATAAGTCACTGTCAGTGGCGGTGGAACAGTGGGTCGACCTTGCAGGGCTCTGTACCACCGGGGTGTTTGACGGGTGCTAGCCGACTTTGAGAGCAGAGAATCCGGATACGACGGCTCAGGACTTACCGGCTTCCTGGGTTACCATTATATGTGGGAATTAAACCTTTTATGTAGTGGTTGTCCAGTTTCATCCACATAAAGATCTGTTGGACATTTTGCACACATGATGAGGTATATTACATTGGATGATTTGCAGGTGAAGATTCCATTGATCTTATGGTGTAACTGGGTGTTTGGTATGGGTACCTTGTCTGTGGTGTAAATGTGTGCACAGGTTTCATACCTCCTTTGTAGGCAGGGAGATGTGCCATTTTTTTCTAATGTTGTTTGAAGTTCTCTTGAAATTGTGTGCTGAACTTCAACTGGGGGGGTGGGGATAAGTGACCACTAGTGGCATCCGATTTCCCCTATGTTGTTCTTTGTAGTCCAACAGATTTTTTTTTCTTGTTATGTGGGTAGCTTTCTGTATCTGTCAATAATCCTTGCACTGTAACCCTGTTTTATAAAGTCTTCTCAGTTTATGGAGGTGCTTGTAACGGTCCGCCATGTCAGAACATATGTGGTTGTATCTGATGGCCTGGTGTATATGATGGAGTTCTTTGTGTGTTTTGGGTGAAAGCTATAGTTTTTCAGGTAGTTTGATCTGTCCGTTGGTTTGCTGTATAGGGATGTGTAGATGGAGTTATTCTTAATACTGATAGTTGTGTCTAGGAAGTTAATGTTTGTGCATGAGTGACTGAGTGTTAGGTTGATACTGGGGTGGAATGCATTGTAATTTTTGTGGAATTTGAGAAGTTCCTCTTCAGTGGCAGTCCAGATGATAAGAATATCAACTATGTCACAGAGAGGAAGTCCTCTTCTAATTTTGCCATAAACAGCTTGGCATATTGTGGTGCCATTCAGGTACCAATAGCAGTCCCCATTTTCTGAAGGTTGAGATCTTGTCCAAACTTGAAGTAATTGTGTGTGAGTATAAACTGTATGAGTTTTGTACCTGGTTCTGTGGCTAATTATTGACAGTCAGATACAGAAGGCTACCTACATACCAAGAAAAGATCTGTTGAGCTACAAAGAACAGCATAAGGGAAACCAGGTGCCACTTGTGGTCACTTACCACCCCCAAGTTGACGTTCTACACAAAATATCAAGAGAACTTCAAACATTACATACGGATGAAAAACCTAAGAACATATTCCCACAACCTCCCTTACTCTCCTTCAGACAGCCTCCCTGATGGTAAGGTGTGCCCTTAATAAAAATACAAAAAATGGCACATCTCCCTGCCTACAAAGGAGGTAAGAAACCTGTGCACACATTTACACCACAGACACAGTACCCATAGCAAATACCCAGTTACAACATAAGATCAATGGTACATTCACCTACAAACCATCCAATATAATATACCTCATTATCTGTGCAAAATTCCCCACAACTCTTGTGGGTGAAACTGGCCAGCCAGTACATAAAAGGTTTAATTTCCACAGATCAAGTGTTAACAACAAAAAGACAGAGACACCAGTGGGAGAACATTTTTGCCAAATGAACACAGTGTCAGAGACATTAAAAATTGACTGTACTGATGGGACTGTTTCACACTCAAAGGGACAGAAAAATATGGGAGGTTAAATTAATGATCCATTTTAATGCTTTACATAATGTCTGAAAAGAGACAGAGAATTTCTGTCACATTATCACATTGTAGATTAACCATTACAACACTCCCACTGGGATCATAAATACCTTTGACTCCTCAGAGGAATACTACAATTTACATCACACTCCTCTACCACTGACTGATATTTAAGAGAGATGTTTTCATATTTATCTGTATAACATGCCTGAGGAAGAGACCTAAGAGGTCTTGAACGTTTGCAACTTAATTCTGTTTAGTTAGCCAGTACAGGTATCACCTTGACTATATCTGCCTCCTGTATTTCTACGGCGAACATGGTCCCAACTTCATTATGTTATGTTTCATCTGCTGCACTAAGTTTCCTTGGCCGACCACTGCGTCTATGGCTCTCAACATTGCATGTTCCTTTGTGATTCTTCAAAAGAGCTTGGACAGCACATCTAGAAACCCCTGTCTTGAAATTTCTGCCTGAGAGATACCTTGCTGATGCAGTATAACTACTGTGTGCCTTGTTGCGGTGCTCAGTCTTGCCATGGTGTATGGCTTTAGATATTAATCTGTTTTCAGCAACCTCACTTTGTTAGCTCAGATTGGCTGTTCCTCACCCAGTTTTATTCCACCTACACAGGTGTTTCTGTTTCAGTTAATGATTGTGTTTCAACCCACACATTAATTTGATGATCATTAGCACCTGTTTGGTATAATTGTTTAATCATACACCTGACTATATGCCTACAAATTCCCTGACTTTGTGTAAGTGACCTAGAAGAACTGATGTTGTTTTGAAGGCAAAGGGCAGTGACACCAAATATTGATTTGAATTAGATTTTTTTTCTGTTCACTCACTATCATTTTGTTAATTGATAAATATAAACTATTAACATGGCTATTTTTGAACGCATCCTTACTTTCCAGAATCTTTTCACACCTGCCTAAGACTTTGCACATCACTGTGTGTACGTGTGTGTGTGTGTATTGTATTTTATATATATATATATATATATATATATATATATATATATATATATATATATATATGTGTGTGTGTGTGTATATGTGTGTGTCTATTGTATTTTCTATATATTTGTATGTATATGTGTGTGTATATGTGTGTGTCTATTGTATTTTCTATATATGTGTATGTGTGTGTATATGTGTGTCTATTGCATTTCCTATATAGATATATGTGTATATGGGCATGTGTGTGGGTTTGTGTGTGTAAGTGTGTGCCCACTGCATTTTATATTTAGATACATGTGTGTATATATGTGTATATGTAAGTGTGTATGTATGTGTATATGTGTGTGTGTGTATGTGTATATATGTGTGTGTGAGAGACTGTGTGTGTATATATGTGTGTGTGTGTATATGTATATAGATGTGTGTGTGTATATGTGTGTGCATGTGTATATATATGTGTGTATATGTGTGTGTGTGTGTGTGTGTATGTATATGTGTGCGAGTGTATGTGTATATATGTGTGTGTATATATGTATGCATATATGTGTGTGTGTCTATGTGTATATATGTGTGTGTTTGTCTGTGTGTATACATGTGTGCATATATATATGTGTGTGTGTATATATGTGTATATGTGTGTGTTTGTGTGCATATATGTGTGTGTGTATATATATATGTGTATGTGTGTGTGTGTGTGTATATATATATATATATATATATATATATATATATATATATATGTATATATGTGTGTGTATATATGTGTATATGTGTGTGTTTGTGTGTGTATATATATGTGTATGTGTGTGTGTGTGTATATATATATATGTGTGTGTGTGTGTGTGTGTATATATATATATATATATATATATATATATATATATATATATATATGTATATATGTGTGTGTCTATGTGTATATATGTGTGTGTGTTTGTGTGTATATATGTGTGTGTATATATGTGTGTGTGTGTGTGTATATATGTGTATACGTGTGTGTTTGTGTGTATATGTGTATATATGTGTGTGTATATATGTGTGTGTGTGTGTGTAGGGAGCGTATAACAATTCCATTTAATTTGACTGGGGCTTTTAACCCCGTGTATGATTGAGGTCTCTTCTATATTTCTCTGGGTTTGTTGCTCCATTTAAATCAATGGGAATTTTGGGAATGTTTTTTCCCTTATGCTGCAGTTGGCTTCCCATGAATTACTAAGTGTTACCTTGTGCGTATGGCCATAACAGTATCTCCATTTTACTGACCTCTTGGCCTGAACAGGAGAGGAAATTCTAGGACCTCAAAGTGCTTGAGATGACATTCTAGGTGCCTCTAGGTGAAACAATGTCAGGTGCAAGAGTGAATATGTATTATTGAGAATGTCAGAAATACAATGTCGCACTAATGAATGAACAAGGAGGATTAACCCATCAGAAATCTTTTCTTCCAGGTGCACAGAATCCAGGATGGAGCCGGGTAATGTCCTATCCAGGGTGCTCATCATCCTCTTGTCATTCCCCCTGGTCAAGGCACAGAGCTGTACAACAGCCGGGTTACCAGGAATCCCAGGAACCCCCGGGCCAGATGGTAAAGATGGACCAGACGGGGCCAAAGGAGAAGTGGGTAAGAATGTTCAGTCCTATGGCTGTAGTCTCAAAGGCTGAATTATGGTACGTTACAGAAGAGGACATTAGGCAAATAGAAATGACAGGATTCTGGTGTAAATTAAAACACACAGGGAACAAATACAACATTGACATTGATTTAAAGTGGAAGTTTCAGTTCATACCTAGTCGCCATGCATTCATTAAACGCACAGTAACTAGCTTTGAAATAGATGTTTTACCTTTAAAAAATAGCACAGTGTAAAGGAATCCTTTCTGTTTGGGGACTGAGGGGCAGGTTAGTGCGGTCCGCGCGCCTGAGCCGTCATTCCCTTCTGATAACCATATGGTGCACTGCAGTGCTACTCAGTGGAGACTGGGACTGACAGCGCAGGCGCACAGACAAGAAGTCTGCACTGTAGCCTGGGTTCCGGTCTCCAAACGGGAACGATTCCTTTACACTGGGCTATTTTTAAAGGTAAGAGATCTACCAAAAGGTTGAAGGCCAAAAGGTTGGAGTGTAATGCAGAATATAAGGCAGAGATGTCTGGAGAGAAAAGGTTACTGGCATAATGGGGGATCTCAGTGGTTTGAGGGAGGTAGGGAAAGAGTTGTGTAAAAAAGGATATAAGTTGATGATTTGAGAGTGGAAACAATTCCATACAGATAAATCGGGCAGGGAGCAGTTCTTTGTGAAAACCAAGTAAAGAGAGTGACTATCTTTGTGTGTGCTAGATTCAGTCCATTGTTGAAGGGAGAAGGAGGAGGTTAGGTGAGGCAGATGTGAGGCCCAAGTAAGAAAAGGTTCATCAATGTTGCTGGTGAAGTCCCCAAGTATGAGTATGGAGTGTCAGAGGAGAGAGAGAACGCAAGTCAGCACTCAAGATCTGAGAGGAAGATAGAGGGTGAGGTTGTTGGAGGTCTGTATACAACTGCAACATGTAGTGCTACATGACAAGTACCTCGGAATTAGTGGAAAGGGATGGGGAGAATGGGCATCTGCTGAGAGGGTCAAGAAGAAATGAGTACACCTGTGCCACTACTTCAGCCAACTGGGCATGCTGTGTGTGTGAGAAATACAGGCCTCCATGTGAAACTGCAGCCTCTAAAGCTGAATCATGTTGGGAGAGACAGGTCTCAGTAACAGTAATAAGCTGGAGTGCACGTGAGCAGGAAAGGACACGGATGAGAATAGGTTTGTTAGTGAGGGAGCAGACATTCAGTGGACCACATGAGAAGGGCTGGGCAAGAAATGGGGAGTAGGGAAGGGGATGAGGTTAGAAAGATTAGGCCCTCTATGTGATTGGGAAGAAGGTAGGTGTGACTGGTTACAAACTCTTTATTCAGACATCATAAAAGACTAGTGCACAGGTGCATTCAGCTAGAGAAGAGGCAGTGGTTTATTTACAGTAAGGCCAGCAAGGATGTGGAATTCTTTGCCTTGGGGGATTGTGTTACAAATGGTAGATGCTCTCAGAAGAGTAATGAATTCCTCTGTATCACAGAATAATATGGAGGAAAATGAAAGTTGGTCATAAAGCAGATCAGGCTTTTTATGGTTTTTAATGTCTCACATGATACAAAGGCAAGTTCAAAGGATAACTAACACCTCCTAATAGCACCCCTCTATGGCCCATCTGAATTTTGCCCTTGCTCCTTGGTTCAGGAGATAACATCTTCAATCAGTCCTGGAGATCAGGTCCATGGAGGCAGACATTACAGTTACTGGCAAGAGCACAGGGCACAAACTCTGCTCACTGCACATATTCATCTTAAGTCTTTAAGGACCAGAGGAAATATGTGCTTTTTACTTCCCAGTGTGTCAGGCACCCTCTGTTCCTTAAAGGGTTAATTTGGCTCATATACTGTACCTGCTTCAGTGAGAAAAATTTGCCAGTATCTGTCATGTCCACCTCCATGAACCTGACATCCTGCCAGCAACTGTCATGTCTGCCTCCATGGATCTGACATCCTGCCAGTAACTGTCATGTCCTCCTCCATGGACCTGAGAATCTGCCAGTAACTGTCATGTCCTCCTCCACGGGCCTGATATCCTGCCAGTAACTGTCATGTCCGCCTCCATGGATCTGACATCCTGCCAGTAACTGTCATGTCCTCCTCCATGGACCTGACAATCTGCCAGTAACTGTCATGTCCTCCTCCACGGGCCTGATATCCTGCCAGTAACTGTCATGTCCTCCTCCATGGACCTGACATCCTGCCAGTAACTGTCATGTCCTCCTCCATGGACCTGATATCCTGCCAGTAACTGTCATGTCCTCCTCCATGGACCTGACATCCTGCCAGTAACTGTCATGTCCTCCTCCCCCATGGACCTGACATCCTGCCAGTAACTGTCATGTCCTCCTCCATGGACCTGACATCCTGCCAGTAACTGTGATGTCCTCCCCCATGGACCTGACATCCTGCCAGTAACTGTCATGTCCTCCTCCACGGACCTGATATCCTGCCAGTAACTGTCATGTCCTCCTCCACAGACCTGATATCCTGCCAGTAACTGTCATGTCTGTCTCCATGGACCTAACATCCTGCCAGTAATTGTCATGTCTGCTCCCATGGACCTGACAATCTGCCAGTAACAGTCATGTCCTCCTCCATGGACCTGACAACCTGCCTGTAACTGTCATGTCCGCCTCCAAGGACCTGACATCCTGCCAGTAACTGTCATGTCCTCCTCCATAGACCTGACAATCTGCCAGTAACTGTCATGTCCTCCTCCATGGACCTGACATCCTCCCAGTAACTGTCATGTCCTCCTCCTTGACCAGACATCCTGCCAGTAACCGTCATGTCCGCCCTCATGGACCTGGCATTCTGCCAGTAACTGTGATGTCGTCCCCCCCCCATATGGACCTGATATCCTACCAGTAACTGTCATATCCGCCCCCATGGATCTGACACCCTGCCAGTAACTGTCATGTCGGACTCCATGGACCTGACCTCCAGGACTGACTGAAGGTAATATCTCTTGAACACAGACACATGGTCAAAATTCAAAGGAGCCATTAGGGTTTTTCTGTCATTATTAATTTAAATATGGATATTATAAAGTGTTAGTTTCCTTTAAATTAATATTTAAACTATAAAACTGATCCCGGTTGTCCGGTCCTCATTGCTGTCCTGTTTGTCTTGTTTCCCAGGACCTCCTGGAATAATTGACGGCTGGAATCCAGAAGATCACAAAGGGGATCCAGGACAACGTGGCTATCCAGGGAAGGTCGGTCCCAAAGGCCCATTAGGCCCCCCCGGTTTACCTGGCATAAATGGACAAAAAGGTGTGAAGGGCGAATCAGGAGGCTATAAGACCAACCTCCAGTCCGCCTTCTCAGCCAAGAAACTGTTCCCCCAGTTCCCCCGCAAGGACCAGCCCGTTCGATTTGATAACGTCATCACAAATAAAAATAACCACTATGACCCTAAAAATGGGAAATTCACATGTAAGATACCTGGAATTTATTACTTCACCTACCATGTCACCTCCAGGGGAAACCTCTGTCTGAATATCATGAAGGGCATAGACAGAGGGAGTAAGGTCGTGACCTTCTGTGACCAAGTCTACAATACCTTCCAAGTGACCACTGGGGGGGTTGTCCTAAAGGTACAAAAAGGCGAATCTGTGTGGCTGGAGCCCACCGAGAAGAACTCCTTGCTGGGAACAGAGGGGGCGGACAGTATCTTCACTGGGTTCCTGCTGTTCCCTGATGAGTGAGAAGAACCAAAGTGATATTCCTTTTTTCTAACCGGAAGTCTTTGTACTCAGTAGCAACTAGTATTAGAAGAACAAGTCTTTATATAATTGTTCTCTAGATATCCACCTTCCTGTATAGACTTAAAGGGCAAGTCTTCTGTAATATGGAGATTATATGGATAGATATATATTACTTAGATAGGTAGAGAGATAGATATGAGATAGATAGACATGAGATAGATACAAGATAGGTAGATATGAGATAGTTAAATAGATATGAGATAAATAGATAGATAGCTAGATAGATAGAAAGATAGATAGATAGATAGATACATATGAGATAGATAGATAGATAGATAGATAGATAGATAGATAGATAGATAGATATGGGATAGCTAGATAGCTAGATAGATAGATAGATAGGTAGATAGATAGATAGATACATACATACATACATACATACATGATAGATAGATAGATAGATAGATAGATAGATAGATAGATAGATAAATATGAGATAGATAGATAGATAGATAGATAGATAGATAGATATGAGATAGATAAATATATATATATATATATATATAGAGAGAGAGAGAGAGAGATATGATAGATAGATAGATAGATAGATAGATAGATAGATAGATAGATAGATAGATAGAAGATAGATAGATAGATAGATAGATAGATAGATATGAGACAGTTTACTAAAACAGGATATGGCAGGAATAAATGTAAAATAGATCATGTTTTAGTTGTAGTGATGTTTGAATAAAGCATCGCCCATATATCTCCCCATACTATGCAATACTTTCCCTTTACAGAATAAGCTTCCCCTCTACCATGTGATAAATCAAGATGTTTGGTATTTAGCCTCATACTGAGTCAAAAGAATGTAAAAATAAAAAATAAAATTGTGCGAAATGCAGATTTCTTGTTGTTCTGCATCCAAACTAGAAATAAAAGCAATCTGATTGATGCCGCAGGCTAATATACAAAGTAAAGTGGATGAAATGTAGTGCACAATGTGGACAGATATTCACAAATTCCCAGTGTTTTATTTGGGTATAGAATGGCTGAGAGACTGGAGGTCCCAACTCATTGCAGAGCAGTTAGAATTCCCTTAGATCCAGGGGACAGAAGTGCATTTAAATCTCTGGGGATTTGGGGATTTGTTACCGGTAGGTGCAGACGGATCTACACAGAATACAGAGATTTATGGGATTTGGGGATTTGTTACCGGTAGGTGCAGACGGATCTACACAGAATACAGAGATTTATGGTGTTTAGTGTTGGTCTCCCTCTCTATGGAGTTTATTACACATGGTGACACTTTATGTCTGCACATTCCCCTTCTGACCCCTCAATAAAGCCACAGACCACTAAATGTGTGAGATGGAGGAAAACCATCCGTTTTAATAAAGTAAATCAGCCCTGGTATTTTTTCATTAATTTCTTATTTTCCTGGTCCACAAGAAGCTGATTCATGTAACCATCTGTGACAGATCTCAGAGCGCTTTGGTTGGACCCTCTTGACTCAGACTAAACATGGTCTGTGAGTCATCATGGTTCCCTGACTGTGGAGATCGTCACAATGTGGGATCTCAGCCTTAAGGTCTGATCTCGTTACATCAGCACAAGTATCACAGAGACTCAGGAACAATCATTTAATAAATATCAATACTACACGATGGATAATCTACAATCAATAATTCTACACAATCCATAACCTACAATAAATAATATTACACAATCCATAATCTACAGTAAACATTACACAATCCATGATGTATAATCAATAATACTACACAATCCATAATGTACAATGAATAATACTACACAATCCATAACCTGCAATCAATATTACTACACAATCCATAATGTACAATCAATAATACTACACAATCCATAATGTACAATCAATAATACTACACAATCCATACTGTATAATCAATATTACTACACAATCCATAACCTACAATAAATAACAAGACACAATCCATAATGTATAATGAATAATACTACACAATTCATAATCTACAATAAATAATATTACACAATCCATAATCTATAGTAAATAATACTACACGATCCATAATGTATAATGAATAATACTACACAATCCATAATGTATGATCAATGCAACTATACAATCAATAATACTATACAATCAATACTACTACCCAATCAATAATATATAATCAGAACAACTACACAATCAATAATACTACACAATCAATAATACTACACAATCAATAATTTATAATCAATACAACTAGACAATCAATATAAGAGACACAAACCCCGATATAAGTCTGAAGGTATCGCGCACTCTGCAGTCATTCCTATAGGGTGTGGGGGGGTCCACACAAGTGAGACCTTATCACAGAGTTCAGAGTGCAGGAGATAACGCGGGGGATCTGTAACAATATGTGTCAAAGCAAAGAGGAGCAATTCCAGGACAAAAGAGCAGTACAAAAGGGAATATAAACCTATTCATTGATTTAAAGGGCTTTTATACTACAGAGGTCTCCATGCTTTGAGATCTCTCTAGCATTCGTGCTGTAGAAACCATCTAAATGAGTGAAAATTCTGGACTTTTGTGTTCCCTGCCTACAGTGCTCTTGGTTTGCTCCACAACTGCGCAGTGTCACCTTTTTACATGATGTCCGCTGTATCCTAGGAGGCTGTTCACGATTGGACTCAAACCTTTCAACTCTTAGGGTTTGACCCAATTCTCAGGGAGGAGGGCCAGATTTTCAGGGTGAAGGACCAAGTGCTACCTACTCCATGATCTGGCCCAACTGGTGACTTATTTATTTTTATTTTTTGTTGGTTTTGCTTCCGGAGAACTTCAACAAGGCAGCAGAATTATCAGTCAAAAAAACCTTTTTTTCTGCAACCTATCTCTGAAAATCCCTACAGTAACTCCTCTAGCGTCACCAACAACAGCTCTGTAAGTGTCTGGACTCTCGCTAAACACGCCAGGAGAGCGCCTCTTAATCACTTAACCTCAAAACATCAGCTCTCAATTACACTGGTATTACAGGATCAGCTTATTCAAAAATAACCAACATAATACAAAATCAATCTCATTAAAAATACTTACATACATTAACTTATATCACCTGAATACAAGCCAAGTCCTTAGACTAGATCTTCTCAGCTCTCCTGATGCAGGTTTGGATCCCCCACAAATCACCACAAAAAGAGACAGACGGCACAGATCTTCTAAGTGTAGTATTTAAAGATTCCTTTTTTCAGGTCCTTCACCCTTGTGCTCGCAATTTAGTACTCACATTTTCTAGAGACTTTTATTATGCCTCTAAGATTACAATGCCTTCCTAGTATATACCCCAGGATCAGTATTCTATTCCACCTGGTCTTCCTCTGGCCTCAGGTTATCTGCTTTCATCTGGGGTACCACAACGATCTCATCTTAGAGATGACAGCCCCAAGGTACCGATCACATTAACCACTTTTAGTCCAGTATGAGCAGGCACTGTTTCCCAGGATTGAAAAAAGCCTACAAGTACTCAATTAAGGGGTAAGGTTTTTAAAAACACCAGGAGCTTTATTAGCATTACTCAAGCTCTTGCATCAATCACAATTAGTACAGTGATACAATATCAATGCTAATAGTGATAGCGCTACGCGTTTCGTGGCACTACAGGCCACTTCATCAGGAGCTATCTATCGCTATTTAGGTGGTTAGTTGTGGTTTTTAAATTGCCCTATTTTGTTGTTTTATTTTTTGGATATACATGAATTTATATTGTATCACTGTACTTACTGTGATTAATTCAAGAGATTGAGTAATGCCAAGAAAACGCCTGGTTTTTGTTGTCACTTGTTCCAGAAAAGCAGAGTGAGAAGACATCCTTGTCTAGTGTGGGTACAATCAGTGATATCACTGAATTGTAGCCTTTATGGCTCCTTCAGGACTGATAGTATAATGTCTGGTTTTACCCCAGAAGGATATGTTACCTATAATCTAAATCAGTGAAAAGGGGAAAGGAGGGACTATATCTCGACACCGCCATGATAACACACAAGAAATATAGACACCATTACATTTATGTGAAGCATGTTAAAGCCAACCCCACACAAAAGAAACCGGGAGCTGCTGTTGCTGTACCCCCTGTCTCTCCAAAAGGGGGACAAGAATACACGTGGAAATCTACAAGGAGAAAAAAAAATAGAGAAACCCATCCAGAGCCTGAAGGTTTAATTGGTGAGCAAAACACCTGCTTCTTCATCAGCTTCTTGTGCTAGGGCCCGGGAACCAGAAGATGTAACAATGCCTTCTAGTGACCTATCTCAGTCATCGTTACCTCCCTCACCAGCTGATAGCAATTCTGTAGATGCAAGGATGTGGCAGTTCATGTCCACCCATAGCACACTGTGTGGGGCTCTGATCATACATGGTAGTGTGGTGTAGGTAGGGCATCAAGCAGCATCTGAGGAGATACCATCCTGCAGAATATGTTAAACTGGTGGCAGGGAGAATTTATCATTATTATTAAATCTGATAGTTGCCACATCCTTAGCAGAGCAGACAATGGTCACAATGACAGCAGTACTTGGTTTCTGGGGTGGGTGACTGATTCAACATTGCAGATCTAAGAGTCAAGGTGCTTGGTTGCAGTTGTGCCAGTTGTTTGATGTGAGTGCAGATGTTTTAATTGTTCCCAGTCCTTCTCCTGTTTCACAGCTTTCCTACACACACTCTGCACATTGCAATTGCTGATGAAAGACATTGTGACTTCCTGCTCTCAAGGGAAAAAATTGTATTCCAACAACCCACCCAAGATTTTGGAGGGGGTGCTGGAAGAGGTGCATTATTGGCTAAATTCTTTTCTCCAGATATACCTAAAGATTTGGGAGCTGGTTGGGGTTTTCTACTTCCTCAGGCACAGTGGCAAATGGAACCATGATCATTATCACCTTTCTTATATCATTGTTGTTGATCCCATTCTCTTGGAGTGGACTAATCATCCTGCTGCTTAGACAACTAAGCAGCTGCAGCAATAACAGCACAGTAGTCTCAAATGCCACAAGGTCACCACGACATTTGCAAATGGCCATTGGTCACTGGCCACCTTGAAATGACTTGCTGGCACTGGGCCAGTAGGGCCTAGTTTTTGATTTGGTCTCAAGGCTTGTTCTTGGCAATCCAGAGACAAATCAATTTTTGGAACTCGTTTCTAACAAGCCTACGTCCTATAAATCAATTTTTTATCAGGACTTGTGTCTGTAACAAATCTATGCCATAGAAATCAATATTTCATCAAGACTTGTGTCTATAACAAGTCTAAGTCCTACACATGAAGGTTTTTTTGGGGTTTGTGCCTATAACAAGTCTAAGTTCTACAGATTATTTTCTTCTCACAGCTTGTGCTTGGCTAACCTGAGTCCTGCACAGTGCACACACACAAATGTTTTTAAGCCTGCTGCTATGCTGCCTAGCCATTGTTTATAAAGAGAAATAAAGAAATCATAAAAAAGTTCCTAAAATTCAAATTGAATATAGCACATGTGTATGGTGTAGGAGGAACTTTTTGGTGGGATTTGACAAACTGCTTCCTTATCAGGAGGGATCACCGTGATTTATGGCACATGCTGTAGCAACCATGGCTGCAGTCAGTTTTTGGACTACCACTTTACTCATACGTCCTTGCCCTGTTCCTAATCCTTTCACCCTCCCCCTACCTCTTGTGTGGTTGTTGGACACTACAAAACAGAACAACATAGAACTGATTGTATGTGATGTCTTGCCTTGGACCTCTACAAAAATCTCTGTCTCATCAAGTATCAGTCCACCCCAATCACAACTTATGTCAGGGTCCTTGTCTCCGTCATGTACCATTTTTTTAGCTATCTGTCCCCCTATAAAAAAAAAATTCCCTATTCACCTGATTCTACCCTCAGATTCCACCAACATAGAGATAACATCCCGACCAGGATGAAACATGTACCAAGGCTGCCTGTGTCTTCAGTTCTCTCACACAGAATGTTGGGGTATTTGGGGATATTCTCCTTTGCTCCTTTCCCATACCCCCAGACTTTCCTGTCCCAGAGATATCAGCCAAATCAGGATGGAACTTGGATCACAGTTGTCTGTGTCTTCCCAGTCAGGCACATAAGATTTGGGGTATTTGGAGTAAATCTTCTTTGCTCCCATCTCACCCCCACAGACTCCCCTAACACAGAGATAACATCCAGATCAGAAAGGAACTCGGATCACAGTTGTCTGTATCTTCCCAGTCAGACACATAAGATGTTTGAGTATTTGGGACCATCTCCTTTCTCCCTTCCTATCCCCTAGAGTGTCCACAGAGAACAATGTACTACCTATAAGACTCCCTAAACTAAATTTCAACTAATTTTTATAAACTTGTCTTCACAAGCTGACAACTGATTTCTTTTTTGGTTGAAAATCCAGTGATTTTAAAAGTGTAAAAAGAACCTACTGATTGCAGGAACCATAAGGCCATAACCATCAAGAAAGTCCATACCGATGGGAAATTAGGGTGTAAGGATAGAAGAGAGAGAAGCGTGAGAGGAAAGAAGATTTAAGAAGATGAAGTGGTCTGGTCATTGGTCAAGCACATCGGTCACCTGCACCCAACTCGCCCGAGATACGGGGAGCAGAGCTCCAAGAGGCAGTTAGAATGACTAATCTTATTCCATGGGGTGGGGGGCAGAGGCATAGCCAGGATGGGGTGGAGGGGAATCTGCCAAAGACAGGAAAACACCAGAGGGACTCAAGACAGGGAAACCCCAAGACCACAATGGACCACAGGTCCTAATCAGTGAGATTGTTTATTGACTTCAGGAGCAAAGCTCCATTCCTGTTGTCCTCTCTGTCTACCAGGGAGCCCTGAGCCACAGACCAAGGGTCCCAGACAATATTAAAGAGAACAGTCTTCCATTTGATTAAAAAAAATCCTTGAAAACCCCATGTTTGTCTGCTTTTTCTCTGGAAAATACGCTTCAAATAAAGCCCATAAAATCTTTGCTGTTTTTGCCTATTGACAAAAAGGTTTTGCTATTTTTTCAGTGGCAACAAACTTTTCTCCACTTTACTTTCATGTACTTATTGTTCTTGCACAAAAAAGTGATGGAAGTAGAACACAATAAAAACAGCTAGAGAGAGAGAGAGGGAGAGAGAGAGAGAGAGGGAGAGAGAGAGAGAGAGAGGGAGGGAGAGAGAGAGAGGGAGAGAGAGAGGGAGGGAGAGAGGAAGAGAGAGAGGGAGAGAGAGAGGAGAGAGGGAGGGAGAGAGAGGTATAGAGAGAGAGAGAAGGAGAGAGAGAGGGAGAGAGAGAGAGGGAGAGAGGGAGGGAGAGAGAGAGGTAGAGAGAGAGAGAGAAAGAGAGAGAGAGAGGGAGGGAGAGAGAGAGGAGAGAGAGAGGGAGAGTGCGAGAGAGGGAGGGAGAGAGAGGGAGGGAGAGATAGAGAGGGGGAGAGAGGGGGAGAGAGAGGGAGAGAGAGAGGGGGAGGGAGAGAGAGCAGTGGCAGGTGAAGAAGCATTATTGGCCAGTTTCTTTTCTCTACATATAACTGAAGTGCTGCGGGCTAGTTATGTTGCTTTTACTGCCTCAGGAGCATCAGTGGAGCTAGTAGTGGCAAGTCAAACCATGATCATCATCACCCATATCACTGCTCTTGTTGATCCCAAGCTCTTGGAGCTGCCTATTCATCCTGCTGCTCAGCAGCAAGAACAACAGTTGTAAACACTGCAATGACACCGAGGAATTTGCCAATGGCTAGTGGCCACTGACTACCACAACATGACCTTCTGGCACTAGGCCAGTAGAGATTTTTTTCCCCAGGGCTTGTGCTTTAAACATAAACCAGAGGTCTACAAAAAACACTTTTTGGGTGCTTGTCTCTAACAAGCCTAAGTCCTACAAGTCACTGATTCCTCAGGGCCTGTGATGCTAACAAACCAAAATCCTTTGAAAATCAGTTTCCTCAGGGTTTGGGCCTAAGTCCTACACATCAATGTTTGCTGAGGGCTTATACCTAACAAGTTTAAGTCCAACAAATAAATGTTTCCTTGTGGTTTGGGCCTCTAATAACAAGTCTAAGTCCTTTAAATCATCCTCTATAAAATACTCTATCCTGGGAAGTATCATTTTGCCTCATTTACAGTATATGTCAGGGAGATCATGTCTCTCTTATGTTACTTACCAATTTTTTATTTTATTTATTTATTTTTTATTAACTGTCCTCCCAATACCAGTCAACAAACCCCCACCCCCAAAAAAATGTCCCTGTTCAACTGATTCTTTTCCCAGACTTCACCAACAGCGGCACCCTCCTTAGACTCCTTTTATACCATGACTTATTTATTTTTATTTATTTTTTTTTTAACTGTAATGATGTGCCCATGATGGTATGATTACCCATATAGACTAGGTGTAATGACGTGCCCATGATGGTATGATTGCCCATAAAGAATATATGTAATGAGGTGCCCATGATGGTATGGTTACCCATATAGAGTAGATGTAACGAGGTGCCCATGATGTTCCTAGGTATACCCTGAACTCACCTATATCAAATTGTATAACAATTTCAGAAATTAATAATAAACATATTAGTTTCCACAGTGAGAGATGGATATTACTTGCCTCATTATCATTAACGTAATTAGAAAAACCTGTAGATCTTTAGATTGTCAGACAAAAACAAGATGGCATTGCCCAAATATTAAACATTTTCATTTCAGAATAATATTTGATATGTGTTGTGTGTAAATTCAGTCTTCCCATTGATTAATGAGCTAGGAAAATAAAACTGAAAAACTGAACTTTTCCTTGGAAATTTTCCACCAGGAGGAAGTGCCATTTTTTACAGATTGTGGCTTGAGGCAAAAATGTTTGCCCATTCTTACCCATGATGGTATGATTACCCATATAGACTAGGTGTAATGAAATGCCCATGATGGTATGATTACCCATATAGACTAGGTGTAATGAGATGCCCATGATGGTATGATTACCCATATAGACTAGCTGTAATGACGTGCCCATGATGGTATGATTACCCATATAGACTAGCTGTAATGACGTGCCCATGATGGTATGATTACCCATAAAGAATATCTGTAATGAGGTGCCCATGATGGTATGATTACCCATAAAGAATATCTGTAATGAGGTGCCCATGAAGATATGATTACCCATATAGAGTAGATGTAACAAGGTGCCCATGATGTTACCAGGTATACCCTGAACTCATCTATTTCACATTATATAACAATTTCAGAAATTAATAATAAAGATATTAGTTTCCACAGTGAGAGATGGACATCACTTGTCTCATTACCATTAACGTAATTATAAAAACCTGTAGATCTTTAGATTGTCAGATAAAATCAAGATGGCATTGCCCAAATATTAAATATTTTCATTTCAGAATAATATTGTTTCGTCATCACAGTGGAGTTTATTAGACATTGCAGCTCTTTAGATCTCCACTTTTAACATCTGACTTTACAATGTAACCACAAACCACTAAATGTGTGATATGGAGGTAAACCATCTGATTTAATAAAACAATTCAACCCTGGTATTTTTCATTAATTTCTTATTTTTCCTGGTCTGTAAAAAAGCTGTTTCATGAATTAATCGCTGGCAGATCTCCAGTTCTCTGTATGATTTAGAGCTGTATCTGTTCCACCCAGGCCTACATTCCATGCCCCCCGGATTTCCACTGTTGTTGAGTATCTGTAGAACAATAACCTTCATCTGACACTGAACACTTTCAGAGCGCAGATGTAAAGGTTAAAGGATAGAAGAAGAGGGTATATCTACCACAAGAGGTCAGCAAACATCAAGTAACCAAACAGCTGAAAAACCAAAAAACGTATACTGATACACAGTAGCGTTGTAAACGGAGTTTGCTGTAACGTTACATCACAGAAATCCAGCTTCGAAGGGGAGTGTGACCGTGCTTCCTGGGGCAGCTGGGAAGTCCTGAGGTGTCATGAGGGACATACAGTCCTGCAGAACACGGAAGTGCCCGATTTTGAAGGGTTAATATCTCCACTACTAGGCAATTTGAAAAAAAAACACACACACACACACACAGCTCTAATGTTGGTTAAAGATTAAAACCCATGGTAAAACTTTGATTTCAGGTGATAGTTCCTCTATACAATAGTCAGGTGTATATATATATATACCAATGTGGGATGGCGTTGCCCGTCATGTTATGACCGTTCGGCACACGTGTGACAAACACAGACATATGCAACACACAGGCAGACACATACACACAGTGAGCGGCAGAGACATGCAAAACACATGTACACACAGACACACCGGAGATACACACATGGACACAAATATGTAACAGAAATGTACACACGCAACATATATGAGCAGAAACACATGCGTGCATGAGTTCTGTACCCCTCTGGCACTCAAATGGTTAAGGTACAGAGAGGCATGTGAGAGTTAAATAGCAGTGGGAAGTGTGTTCATACCTGGGAACACTGACTTGTGGAGTCCCTAGAGGGGACTGATGTGGTGCTGATGTGGAGAGACAAATGGGGCAATCTGGGTTAAAAGTGGGCGGGGCTTAACATAAATATGGAAAAGTGTTAGTAATAGGCTGGGGAAGGAGGAGAAGTGGGAGGGAAATGCAAATTTACATGTGAGGGGTTTGAACACACTCCCTGAGGGGTAAAACTTGATACACAACCCTATGGCAGTCAGTGGGTTAAGTGTGTACCTGATGGCTGTCTGTCCTGTGTCTTGCATGGCAAATGATGACAGCAATTCAGCAATGAGGGCCTACCTTAACCCTTTGAGTGCCATTTTGTTCCCTTGGTGCTGCAGCACCCTTCAGTGGCTGTACTTCAAGTCCTGCTGAGGCCACTGGGAGTCAGGGTGAGTGACTGTGTGTGTGTGTCAGCCATATTTCTTTCTGGCTTTGTGTGTGTGTTTGTGCTGTGTTTGTGACTGGGGCATGTGTGTGTGTGTGTGTTTGGTGCTGTGTGAGTGGGACATGTGTGTGTTTGTCTGTGTTGTAAGAGCAAGTGGCATCCATTTTGTTTTTTTTCTGACTTTGATAGTGGTGGACGGGCTGCATAGCGGGGGCGGGACAACTCTCTGCATGATTTTCACACCAGTCTGGTGTGAAAATCACACCCCCATTGAATCACCCATTAGGAGCAGTAACTCCTCCTTTCTGCCTCCCCTGGGTGTGTTTTGGCAGGCACAAAGTCTTCTTTTGTATATATAGATGTATATATAATTACTGTGTGTAACAGAAGGACTTACCTAGGTAGGAGTCCATCACACAACAGTCATGTATATCTATATAATTACTGTGTGTAATAGAAGCACTTACCCAGGTGGGAGTCCATCACACTGCAGTCAGGTGTATCCATATAATTACTATGTGTAACAAAAGGACTTACGTAGGTAGGAGTCCATCATACAGCAGTCAGGTGTATCTATATAATTATTGTGTGTAACAGAAGCACTTACCTAGGTAGGACTCCATCATACAGCAGTTAGGTGTATATCTATATAATTACTGTGTGTAACAGAAGCACTTACCTAGGAAGGAGTCCATCATACAGCAGTCAGGTGTATCTATATAATTACTGTGTGTAACAATAGCACTTACCTAGGTAGAAGTCCACCCATACAGCAGTCAGGTGTATCGATATAATTACTGTGTGTAACAGAAGCACTTACCTAGGTAGGAGTCCATCATACAGCAGTCAGGTGTATCGCTATAATTACTGTGTGTAACAGAAGCACTTACCCAGGTAGGAGTCCATCATACAGCAGTCAGATGTATATCTATATAATTACTGTGTCTAACAGAAGGACTTACCTAGGTAGGAGGCCATCATAGAGCAGTCAAGCGTATCTATATAATTACTGCGTGTAACAGAAGCACTTACCTAAGTAGGAGTCCATCATACAGCAGTCAGGTGTATCTGTATAATTACTGTGTGTAACAATAGCACTTACCTAGGTATGAGTCCATCACACAGCAATCAGGTGTATTGCTATAATTACTGTGTGTAACAGAAGCACTTACCTAGGTAGGATTCCATCATACAGTAGTCAGGTGTATCTGTATAATTACTGTGTGTAACAGAAGCACTTACCTAGGTAGGAGTCCATCACACAGCAGTCAGTGGTATCTATATAATTACTGTGTATAACAGAAGCACTTACCTAGGTAGGAGTCCATCACACAGCAGTTAGATGTATCTATATAATTACTGTGTGTAACAGAAGCACTTACCTAGGTAGGAGTCCATCATACAGCAGTCAGGCGTATCTATATAATTACTGTGTGTAACAGAAGCACTTACCTAGGTAGGAGTCCATCACACAGCAGTCAGGCGTATCTATATAATTACTGTGTGTAACAGAAGCACTTACCTAGGTAGAAGTCCATCACACAGCAGTCAGGCGTATCTCTATAATTACTGTGTGTAACAGAAGCACTTACCTAGGTAGAAGTCCATCACACAGCAGTCAGGCGTATCTATATAATTACTGTGTGTAACAGAAGCACTTACCTACGTAGGAGTCCATCACACAGCAGTCAGGCGTATCTATATAATTATTGTGTGTAACAGAAGCACTTACCTAGGTAGGAGTCCATCATACAGTAGTCAGGTGTATCTATATAATTATTCTGTATAACAGAAGGACTTACCTAGGTAAGAATAGGAATGGATGAAAATTTTCGTCTCCTACCAAAATTGGCGGAGAAAGGCACATCCCACCTATTTCCAGTAAAAAGTGCTATTTTTACTTTTTTTTGCCTAGCTCATCGTATTAAAATCAATGTGAAGACATTTTTTTCCACCAAAACACTAAAGTTTTCTCTACTTTCCAACAGCCATATAAAAGGGTGTCAGGGTGTCACAGCAGCCAATGTGTGTACAGACATATAAAAGGGTGTCAGGGTGTCACAGCATGCCATTGTGTGTACAGACATATAAAAGGGTGTCAGGGTGTCACAGCAGCCATTCTGTGTACAGACATATAAAAGGGTGCCAGGGTGTCACAGTAGCCATTGTGTGAACAGACATATAAAAGGGTGTCAGGGTATCACAGCAGCCATTGTGTGTACAGACATATAAAAGGGTGTCAGGGTGTCACAGCATGCCATTGTGTGTACAGACATATAAAAGGGTGTCAGGGTGTCACAGCAGCCATTCTGTGTACAGACATATAAAAGGCTTTCAGGGTGTAACAGCAGCCATTCTGTGTACAGACATATAAAAGGGTGCCAGGGTGTCACAGTAGCCATTCTGTTTACAGACATATAAAAGGGTGTCAGGCTCTCACAGCAACCATTCTGTGTACAGACATATAAAAGGGTGTCAGGGTTTCACAGCAGTCATTCTGTGTACAGACATATAAAAGGGTGTCAGGGTTTCACAGTAGCCATTCTGTGTACAGACATATAAAAGGGTGTCAGGCTCTCACAGCAGCCATTCTGTGTACAGACATATAAAAGGGTGTCAGGGTGTCACAGCAGCCATTCTGTGTACAGACAAATAAAAGGGTGTCAGGCTCTCACAGCAACCATTCTGTGTACAGACATATAAAAGGGTGTCAGGGTGTCACAGCAGTCATTCTGTGTACAGACGTATAAAAGGGTGTCAGGCTCTCACAGCAGCCATTCTGTGTACAGACATTTAAAAGGGTGTCAGGCTCTCACAGCAGCCATTCTGTGTACAGACACATAAAAGGATGTCAGGCTCTCACAGCAGCCATTCTGTGTACAGACACATAAAAGGATGTCAGGCTCTCCAGCAGCCATTCTGTGTACAGACACATTAAAGGATGTCAGGCTCTCACAGCAGCCATTCTGTGTACAGACACATAAAAGGGTGTCAGGTTCTCACAGCAGCCATTCTGTGTACAGACATATAAAAGGGTGTCAGGCTCTCACAGCAGCCATTCTGTGTACAGACATATAAAAGGGTGTCAGGGTGTCACAGCAGCCATTCTGTGTACAGACATATAAAAGGGTGTCAGGCTCTCACAGCAGCCATTCTGTATACAGACATATAAAAGGCTGTCAGGGTGTCACAGCAGCCATTCTGTTTACAGACATATAAAAGAGTGTCAGGCTCTCACAGCAGCCATTCTGTGTACAGACATATAAAAGGGTGTCAGGGTGTCACAGTAGCCATTCTGTGTACAGACATATAAAAGAGTGTCAGGCTCTCACAGCATGCCATTGTGTTTGAAGGGAGAAATAAGGTTGACCACAAATACCCCAAAATTCAGTGTGACTGACTGGTAAGACACAAGAAGCTTTTGATACAAACTCCTTCAGGATCAGATTGTTATTATATCTGTGCTGGGGGAGTCTGGACGGGTGAGAAGGGAACAAAGAAGAGTAAACCCAAATACCCCAATATTCACTCTGACTGATTTGATTTGAAAGACACAGGCAGCTGATGTCCAAGTAATTCCCTTGCTGATTTTGTTGTTATTGTCTCTGTGCTGGGAAAGATGTTGCTTTTGATTATTAGTTATACAATTTTTTTAGGGACAGACTGTGATAAGTTAGTGTGGACAACTTTAAAACAAATAAATAAATATATTAGGTTACAGCTTGCTGCCTGGGACCCTGACAAGAGCTATGTGACTGAGGCAGACTTGATAGACTGCAGACAAGATTGAGAATTTTGATGAGGACCAAGTGAAGACATCACAGTCCATCAGTTGTGTTGTGTACTTTAGAGTAAAAACACACACAGTAGTTGAGAAATGTCTAGCAAATGTACATGGGGCAGGGGGGAAGGAGGAGAAGTGTAGGGACATGAGAGTAAAGTGGTAGTTCAAAAACTAACTGCAGTCATGGTTGCTGCGGTGTGTGCAATAAATGATGATGATCCCTCTCCTCCCGGGGAGCATGCAGTTTGCCAAGGTCCCACCAAATGTTCCACCACCAGCTCCAGTACTATAAAAAAACATATAGGAAGAACACTGAAGATGACAACGAGTCACGTTCTAGTGCTGATTACTGCAATGGCATAATGGAGGATGATGTAGCAGCTGAATCAAGTTCTGCACCAGACAGTGAGACAAACAAGCACCAAAACACTTGTCCTCAAAATACTAGTGAACTTTGTGAAAGTAAAAGTAAAGTGAACTTTTTTACACCTCTAAAGGTTTAGAGGAATATAAGGGTAGTGTGAAAAAAAGTGGTGGGTGATGCTGCTGAGGATGACCTAATAATGACTGATGATGATGACAGAGCTAAAATATATCCCGCCAGCATCCTCCTCTTGTTCAGATACAGATGAAGTTCAGAATGAGAAAAAAATGACCAGAAAGTTAGGAGAAAAGCAAAGGCTCACTCTTCCATTACTGAAAAGGAGCACTGTGCCTGTCTATAAACTGTTTGAGAAAACCATTGGCAACTCTGACCCTGGACAAGCACAGATGGAAAAAGGACACAGTCACCCTATCAGTCATCATCAGCATCATCGCCTCTTCCAAGTCCAAGTCCCACTCAGCCACGCACATTTGTGTTGTGTAACCAGCAGCAACAACTACTGCAACACAGGTTATTAACACCCACAGCCTTAGCTATGATGAGGGCCTCGCTGCTGCTGGACATACTGTAACTTTGACACCTAGTAGTAGTAGTAGCAGTAGAATTGCAGGTCAGAGGTGACACAACTATCAGCAGCAGCAGAATCAATCCAAACAAAAACCCATGTCTCTGGGACAGAAAATAGAAATAGTGATGTTACTGATGTGTCAGAGATTGTGCTACTGCCAACAGTTAGTTCAGTCCAAATAACACCTATGGCTCCTGCTGCAGAGGAGTATGATGACTCTGGCTTTCCTGTAGGAGATGGCAAGAGTCATAGACTGCCCACACATCTGCCTCTACTGCCACCACATCCTCTAGTCAGTAAAGTTACAGGGTTCTTCTGCCATGTCCTGCCAACCCACACTGACTGGGTTCCTGGGAAGGAGACAAACACAATCCCAAAGTACGCCTGTGGAATGGCAAGGTTGCCAAGATGTTAGCAGTGGACATGCTGCCGTATTCTTTTGTAGAAATCCGAGGTTTTAGAGAATATCCCAAGCCGCAGTTATTTTTCCAGGACGCTGTGCCTGAATTGTACAACAGGTGGTTAGTGTGGTGGGAAAAGGGCTGAAAAGTGTGTATGGCAAGAAAATCCACCTGACAACAGGTATGTGGACAAGTGGGCAGAGTACAGACTATATGAGTGTGACTGCTCGCTGGGCTTCCCTCCCACCACCAACAGTGGGCAGCACTAGGTGACAGACAGTAATTGTGTCTCTGGTACTGGCAGTGTGATTAAAAGGCGGCAGCAGAAGCAGAATAGCCCATACCAATGGCACACCACCTTGTGCATGCAGAGTTTTAAGACACAGTCTCACAAAGTCATTGATGTATTAAGTAAGTTAGAGCAGGTGATAGAGGAATGGCTTGTACACCGCTCCTTAAAATCTGCTTTTGCGTCTGCAGATAATGGCTCCAACATAATTGCTGTCTTGAGGATAGGTGGTATGGTGCATGTGCCCTGCTTTGCCCATGTGCTAAATTTAGCTGTGCCCAGATTTCTGGCAGATTCCGAAACCCTCGAAGAGATGCTTACTACTGCCCTCAAAATCTGTGCCCATTTTAGTAGCCCCTTCAGTGCACACAATGCTCTATATTCCATACAAAAGGGTAACAACCTGCTCCATCACCAGCTTAAAACTGAGGTACCTAACGTGTACTGTACAAGATAGAGTGTTTGTTCAAGCAGAATAAGGCCATTAGCGAGTGCACCATGCAAAACTGGAAGGGTTTGGAGGGATCCTCTTTATCACCTGGCCAATGGCAACTTATATGTGATGTATATGAGCTGCTGAAACCCTTTGAGGAGACAACCATGCTGGTGAGTCATATTGGGGCAGGAATTAGTGAAATTCTACCACTAATATTTTTATTGCAGAAAAATTATGAGGATCATGCCTGAGGATTGTTACCATAATGACAACACGGACATCCACCAGCTGGTAAATTACGTTAGCGTGCTTTGAACAAGATCCTCACATAGTGTCCATTAAAAGCAATGAGGAGAACATTTTTCCATCTCCGCTTCAAAGATAAAATATCAGAATTTCTGACAAAGTGCCATCAGCAGTCACATGAAGCAGTCATGATGATCAGCAGTTTATCACATGGAGCAGTCATGATGATCAGCAGTTTATCACATGAAGCAGTCATGATGATCAGCAGTTTATCACATGGAGCAGTCATGATGATCAGCAGTTTGTCACATGAAGCAGTCATGATGATCAGCAGTTTATCACATGGAGCAGTCATGATGATCAGCAGTTTATCACATGGAGCAGTCATGATGATCAGCAGTTTGTCACATGGAGCAGTCATGACGATCAGCAGTTTATCACATGGAGCAGTCATGATGATCAGCAGTTTGTCACATGGAGCAGTCATGATGATCAGCAGTTTGTCACATGGAGCAGTCATGATGATCAGCAGTTTGTCACATGGAGCAGTCATGATGATCAGCAGTTTGTCACATGGAGCAGTCATGATGATCAGCAGTTTGTCACATGGAGCAGTCATGATGATCAGCAGTTTATCACATGAAGCAGTCATGATGATCAGCAGTTTATCACATGGAGCAGTCATGATGATCAGCAGTTTGTCACATGAAGCAGTCATGATGATCAGCAGTTTATCACATGAAGCAGTCATGATGATCAGCAGTTTATCACATGGAGCAGTCATGATGATCAGCAGTTTGTCACATGAAGCAGTAATGATGATCAGCAGTTTATCACATGGAGCAGTCATGATGATCAGCAGTTTGTCACATGGAGCAGTCATGATGATCAGCAGTTTGTCACATGGAGCAGTCATGATGATCAGCAGTTTATCACATGAAGCAGTCATGATGATCAGCAGTTTATCACATGGAGCAGTCATGATGATCAGCAGTTTGTCACATGAAGCAGTCATGATGATCAGCAGTTTATCACATGAAGCAGTCATGATGATCAGCAGTTTGTCACATGGAGCAGTCATGATGATCAGCAGTTTGGCACATGGAGCAGTCATGATGATCAGCAGTTTGGCACATGGAGCAGTCATGATGATCAGCAGTTTGTCACATGGAGCAGTCATGATGATCAGCAGTTTATCACATGAAGCAGTCATGATGATCAGCAGTTTGTCACATGGAGCAGTCATGATGATCAGCAGTTTGGCACATGGAGCAGTCATGATGATCAGCAGTTTGGCACATGGAGCAGTCATGATGATCAGCAGTTTATCACATGGAGCAGTCATGATGATCAGCAGTTTGTCACATGGAGCAGTCATGATGATCAGCAGTTTGTCACATGGAGCAGTCATGATGATCAGCAGTTTGTCACATGGAGCAGTCATGATGATCAGCAGCAACTTTCTGACGAATTGGATTCTGTCAAAGAATATAGAGACATGTTTATTACATGTTTATTACGTACAAACACTCTAGCTAGTAGGGTTATGGTGGTTAGGTTAGGGTATGGTAGTTTATATTAGTGTTAGGGTAGTTAGGTTAGGGTAGTTAGGTTAGGGTAGTTAGGTTGGGGTAGTTAGGTTAGGGTAGTTAGGTTAGTGTATTTAGGTTACAGTAGATTTAGGGAAGTTAGATTAGGGTAGGGTAAGGGTAGTTAGGTTAGGGTGGGGTTAATGTAGTTAGGGCAGTTAGGTTATGGTAGGGTTAGGGTATGCTAGGTTAGAGTAGTTAGGTTACTCTAGGGTTAGGGTAGTTAGGATGGGTTAGTTAGGTTGTGGTAGTTAGATTATGGTAGGGTTATTGTAGTTAGGATGGGGTAATTAGGCTTTGGTAGTTAGGTTATGGTAGGGTTATGGTAGTTAGGTTAGGGTATGTTAGTTTGTATTAGTGTTAGGGTAGTTAGGTTATGGTATGGTTAGGGTACTTAGGTTAATGTAGGATTAGGGTAGGGTTAGATTAGTTAGGTTGGGGTATGTTAGGTTGTATTAGTGTTAGGGTAGTTAGGTTATGGTAGGGTTAGGGTAGTTAGGTTAATATAGGGTTAGGGTAGGGTTAGATTAGTTAGGTTGGGGTATGTTAGGTTGTATTAGTGTTAGTGTAGTTAGATTAGGGTACATTAGATTAGAGCAGTTAGGTTACTGTAGGGTTAGGGTAGTTAGGTTAGAGTAGTATGGGGGTATAGTTGATTAATAAGGCATCATTTTAAATGTTGAAATTTTATATGTGCCCTTTTCACACCAGAAACACTCTAAAATTGTTATTTTGATGCAAGTGACATTTTATACCCTTTAATGTGACTCTCTTACAAATCCACTAGTGTGCTAATGACCCCTATACACTGATCTGTATACACCCTGAGATTCCTGTTCATGTCACTACACTGACACTCAGAACTGGGCACAACTCTCCTGGCCTATTCCTGCTCTATCTCTAGTGACCTGCTGGGGGCAGCATTCACTAATGTTACCACTCATGTCACTACACTGGCCTCTGTCAGGACTGGGCACAACCCTCCTGGCCTATTCCTGCTCTCTCTCTAGTGACCTGCTGGGGGCAGCATTCACTAATGTTCCCACTCATGTCACTACACTGGCCTCTGTCAGAACTGGGCACAACCCTCCTGGCCTATTCCTGCTCTATCTCTAGTGACCTGCTGGGGGCAGCATTCACTAATGTTCCCACTCATGTCCCTCTCTGATCTCTTCCTCTTTAGTGGATTATGTACTGACAGGTCCTGATCCCTGCTGGACTCTTCTCTGTGTCCATTAATCTGCTTTTACATGTAGGTATCAATGGGGGAGCGTAGTAATCTGCCTTCTGATCCGGGGAGAGATCAATGGTGTGTAAATGGCAAAATAAAATCAGATGGATACAAACAAATCACATGTAAATGCAAACACATGGGGGCAGAGGCACTGAATGGATGAATATGTGTATTTAGTGGAACAAGTGGACGCAGCAATTTACAGTTTAAACTGGAACAATTTTCATATCCATATCCCCTAAATCTGGGAAATGTGTCCATCACATCCCCTGTGTTCTAGCAGTGAAAGGGTTACTAGTAAGGTAAGATGATCATGGTTATCAGTCCTCAGAAGTCCTTCAGTGCTGGGGAAATCAGGTCACATAAAGTGCGTCAATTCACATCAAAGTGATGACATCATCACCGGCACAGAAGGCTTTTCTTGCTAGAATATATGGGGTGAGGTTATATAACATAATATCTCTCAGTCCTCCGTGTTCCTGTATACACAGGAGTATCCTTGTTTGGATGAAGAGGTTCCCATCTTTATAAAGAGGGTACACTGGAGGGTAATAATCTCTGCACACTGTACATTTAGGGAAGCTATTGGGGAAGCGAGAGGGACCTGCACTTTAAAGGAACTGCAGTGTCAGTCCCACTTTGCACCAGACTGAATGGACTAATCTTGTCTGGAGGAGGGAATACCCTCGTTAGTGTAATTATACATTGGGTGAGCATGGAGGGGGCTCCTAAAAAGCCCTTATCCCATCTCCTCTTACTCTGAAAAATACATGGTTGCCATGGAAGACAGGGGTTCCCTCTTTTATTCAAGTGTTCAGTTTAACACTTTGAGTGCCAGACATCTGCGCACAATGCATTGCTCACCCCCCTGCACTCACTAATTCATCTGTACATCCATGTAACACGCATCATATCCACCTTGTGACCACGTTTCCACTCTGAGGAGTTAATTCACCAGATAGACTGATGTTACTATTACCTTTTTGCATCACTTTTGATTGATTTTTGTATTGGAATATCCCATTGCACTCAGAGGGTTAATGCAATGCATTTCCAATGATCTGTAACATCTTCGGTCCCTGTGTGTTTGGGGAATTTTACCCTTCAATCTTGTCTTCAGAAGTGAAGAGTGTAATCGGCTTGATTCAGGTCACGAGACTGATTTGGCCAGTCAAGAACATTCCACTTTTTGCCACTGAATATCTCCTTGGCTGCTTTAGCAGTATTTTTGGGGTCATTGTCCTGTTGAAAGGTGAAGTGCCTTCCAATAAGTTTTGAGGCATTTAGTTGGATCCACCAATGATATCGCCACCTTGCCGAGGTGGTGGAGCTTGCATGCACCAGTGACCCGAGAGCTATGACGGCCAGGGCCGGATTTATAATAAGGCAGAGTAGGCATCTGCCTACAGGCGCATCCCACAGAGGGGCGCCTGTCATACTCATTGGGATCTTTTTTTTTTCTTGCTTGCTGTGCCTTGCTGCCTTAATGCATGATTCCTGGTTGTGTGTGTGTGTGTTGCGCGATATCAAGCTACTGCACGGGGGGGGGTTGTTCTCTTCTACTCTCCCCTCTCCTGCAGAAGAAGTGGGAGACTAGAGAGTGCTGTGTCGTGCCATGGCCGCCTGAAGTGCTGCAGAGGCACATCATCTGATTCTTCATGCCACGGCCGATGCGATCTGGTCATTCATCCAGTGGTGCATTTCTCCCACCCAACCAACCTCCTCACTTGCCGTCGGAACCGGAAGTGCCCAGACCCTGCCGGGAGCCGAATAGCACAGTCACACATAGGAGTAGAAGCTGCGCTTGCCTGTATTTGTACGGTCGCGGACCGGTCACATAGTCTGAGAAGCTGCTGCCAGTGCCAACAAGTCATTCCAAGCCTCTCCAGCAGCAGGTAGAGGCATTGCATGTTGTGTAACTTGCGGCAGCAGCGACATGACCGTCATACAGTCACTTTACTTCATGTTCGTAGGCAGCTGCGTTCTACTGAGCAACTTGAGTGGGATGCGGCCTGTTGCTGCCTAAGTTGGAGTTTAGGAGAAAGACGAAGTAGAAGCATTAGGGAAGGAAGGAGATAAAATGGTGAGAGATAGGACCATAAGTGGTGGAGAAAGCAGACAAACTAGTGGAGGAAGGAGGAGATCAATGCTCTTACCTGTCATATTTGAGGGAGCAGAGCACACAACTTAAATGATAGCTCAGGGCGGTGATACCAGCTGGGAAAGTAAGTTTGTTATTAAACAATTTGACAGCTAAATAAATGTACCACCCCTGCCCTGCACTATGATTTGTCACCTCTGCATCTTGTCACTCCCCAAATGAAAGTGTGCCATTTCTATATGATTAAATGGGGAAGCACACCTTGATTGGCATGTGTATCCCATCTGGCTTAAATCCCAAGAGGGTCTGGTCCCAGTACCATTCAAAAAGCTAATGTTACTGTCCTGACTCCAGCCCTAGAGATAAGAAAGAGAGCCAAGTTCTGACTGGAAGGCTGCAGCTGCCTTCCCTGTATAAGGGACCTGGCAATTACTACAGTCAGCCAATCAGAACCCATCAGAGAATTGTGCTGGTACAGTGCATTAGAATGGGATTTGGCCACAAAGTGGGTGTGGTTAAATTGGGGGGGTGTGATTAGGGGTGTGGCCAAGGTGGGGCTAAGGGCGCCAGAGGGTACTGTGCCTAGGGGTGGTTGAGATGTAAATCCGGCCCTGATGACGGCAGTAACTTAGTGACTGGCAGGGCCTCCCAAGTCGAACAAATCAAAGGACAAGCTCCAGAGAGAGATACCCTAGAGGAGGACAGCAGCTACTCCCAGTAGTGACAGAGAGCTACAGTAAGAAACCGCAATAAGGGAAAAAGCAATCTTCCAAAAGTACACTTATAATAAGTAACTGCGGCATAATGTCTATGGGTATCACACACACAGGAGGCACACAAGATCCAAAAAATATACTGAGAAAAAGAAAGTGGATCCAAAAGTAGCACTTAATATCCTCATAAATAAACACAAGTAAATAATATTACACACAAGTGACAGAAAAATACAAAAATGTTTTATTGAACCCAATTAATCAATATACATCTCCCATGGGAAACCTTGCATCCGATCATCACACAAATGCCATAACACCCCTAACACATAAAAGAGTACAACAAAATAAAAGACCTAAGCATTACTCAAACATAGTAACTAGTGTTGAGCGAGCACCCCGATGCTCGGGTGTTCGGGTGCTCTGACCGAGCACCCCCGGAGGCTCGAGTGCTCGGCCGAGCACCCGAGCCCCATTGAATTCAATGGGAGGACTCGAGCATTACACCAGGCACCCCCTGCTCTGATGAGGGGAGGGTGCCTGGTCAATGCCCCCCTTCATCTCCACAATGCCCCTCTTCCACAATGTCCCCCTTCCACAATGTCCCCCTTCATCTCCACAATGTCCCCCTTCATCTCCACAATGCCCCCCTTCATCTCAACAATGCCCCTCTTCCACAATGTCCCCCTTCCACAATGTCCCCCTTCCACAATGTCCCCCTTCATCTCCACAATGTCCCCCTTCATCTCCACAATGCCCCCCTTCATCTCAACAATGCCCCTCTTCCACAATGTCCCCCTTCCACAATGTCCCCCTTCATCTCCACAATGTCCCCTTCCATCTCCACATGTCCCCTACCTCCAGTCCCTGGTGGTCCAGCGGAGTGTCTGTAAGATCTGTGCCTCCTTCGGCACAGATCCCTGCCACCCGAACATGGCGGGCGAGCACATGGCGGTACTCGTACGAGTACCGCCATGTGCCGAGCAGAGCGATGCTCGAGCCGATCCGAGCATCGGCCGAGCATGCTCGCTCAACACTAATAGTAACCCCTAGATAATGGCCATAAATGACTGAAAAACCACCCGTGGGTGTAAAATAATCTACGTGGGATATCCCAATACAAAAATCAGCCAAGAATAAGATGGTAAAAGGTAACAGTAACATCAGTCTATCTGATGAATTAAAGGGATAGTGATGTTTCATAATAAAATCAGCTCCAATTAATCGTCATAGTATATGAGCCATGGAGGGTGTTATCTCATTACTGTCAGAGTTGTAGTACTAGAGTAACTGAATGATAAAGTATCCCCTCCCCTTTTATCTAGTGTAAGATGCCTCCCCTCAGATGTGGAATCTGGTCACTTGACCAGACAGATCACAGCAAGAGACAATCTTCTTACTGTGATCATAAGGAAAACCCTGCCCCCCTTGACAAATATTTCAGGTTTTCCCTTATGATCAGTGAAGATTGCCCCTCTCTGCGATCCATCCGGACAGTCTTGCTGCTCTGAGGTGAGCAGTGTTACATTAGATAAAAGGGGCGGGAGGGGGATACTTTATCATTCAGTTACTCTTGTACTACAACTATAACAGTATAAAAATTATTTGGAGCTGCTTTTATTGTCAAATATTACTTTAACTCCTCAGTGCAGATACATAGTCACAAGATGGATATGATGTGTGTTACATGGATGTACAGATGAATTAGCAAAAAAAAGTTGCATGTATCTTGCGTAATGATAATGAAGTGATCTGTGTTATCAATGAAATTGTTACTATGTACATAATTCATTGATCACATTCTTACTGGAACACTGAGAGATAAATACACATGTAGATTATTTTACACCCACGGGTGGTTTTTCAGTCAGTTATGGCCATTATCCAGGGGTTACTATGCTTCAGTAATGCTTAGATCTTTTTATTTTGTTGTACTCTTTTAGGGGTTAGGGGTTTGATGGCATTTGTGTGATTATCGGATGAAAGGTTTCCCATGGGAGATGTTTATTGATTAATTGGGTTCAATAAAACACTTTTGTATTTTTCTATCACTTGTGTGTAATATTATTTACTTCACCTAGAATCACCTCTAGACCTTTTATTAGTTCTCTTGTGTCTGTAGTAATGATACAAAACCTAAAATCACCCCTAGACCTTTTATTAGTTCTCTTGTGTCTGTAGTAATGATACAACAACACCTAGAATCACCTCTAGACCTTTTAATAGTTCTCTTGTGCCTGTAGCAATGATACAACAACACCTAGAATCACCTCTAGACCTTTTATTAGTTATCTTGTTCCTATAGTAATGATACAACAACACCTAGAATCACCTCTAGACCTTTTAGATGTTCTCTTGTTCCTATAGTAATGATACAACAACACCTAGAATCACCTCTAGACCTTTTATTAGTTCTCTTGTTCCTATAGTAATGATACAACACCTAAAATCACCCCTAGACCTTTTACTACTTCTCTTGTGTCTATAGTAATGATACAACAACAAGACCTAGAATCACCTCTAGACATTGAATGATAAAGTATCCCCCTCCCTCCCCTTTTATCTAATGTAACACTGCTCACCTCAGAGCAGCAAGACTGTCCAGATGAATCACAGAGAGGGACAATCTTCAGTGATCATAAGGGACAAACCTGAAATACCTGACAAGGGGGGCAGGGTTTTACTTATGATCACAGTAAGAAGATTGTCCCTTGCTTTGATCTGTCCGGTCAAGAGACCAGATTCCACATCTGAGGTGAGCAGTGTTACACTAGGTAAAAGGGGCGGGAGGGGGATACTTTATCATTCAATTACTCTTGTATTACAACTCTGTCAGAATTGATATAACACTATGGACATGGAGATTTTTTCTCTGAAATGGCACATGGGAGTGAAAAACGTGAGTTGTAGCACCATTGAGAGGCTACCATGCCTAGAACAAGACACTTAATCTTGTTCGTGCTTGATGGGTGTTCCTCACAATTCTTTTTGTCTCCCTAAGTATAAGGGCATCCCAGGCATGGGCCCTTGCTTCCGTGGGCCTAGAGGAATTCAGCGCCACTGTACTGATGAGGCCCATATAGGCCGAAACGTACGTGTGTGGTTATGCTGTTTCCCTCGTGCAGAGAGGATTTGCCTGACATTTCGGAGCTGGACTGTCTGTGGGCAGGACCAGTCTGATATGGAGATTTCCTCTCTGCTAGGGCACATGGGAGGGAAAAACGTGAGTTGTAGCACCATTGAGAGGCTACCATGCTTAAAACAAAACACTTAATCTTGTTTGTGCTTGATGGGTGCTCCTCACAATTCTTTTTGTCTCCCTAATTATAAGGGCATCCCAGGCATGGGCCCTTGCTTCCGTGTGCCTAGAGGAATTCAGCGCCACTGTACTGATGAGGCCCATATAGGCCGAAACGTACGTGTGTGGTTATGCTGTTTCCCTCGTGCAGAGAGGATTTGCCTGACATTTCGGAGCTGGACTGTCTGTGGGCAGGACCAGTCTGATATGGAGATTTCCTCTCTGCAATGGCACATGGGAGGGAAAAACGTGAATTGTAGCACCACTAAGAGGCTATCATGCCTAGAATAAGACACTTAATCTTGTTCGTGCTTGATGGGGGCTCCTCACAATTCTTTTTGTCTCCCTAAGTATAAGGGCATCCCAGGCATGGGCCCTTGCTTCCGTGTGCCTAGAGGGGTTCAGCGCCACCGCACTGATAAGGCCCATATAGGCCAAAACGTACGTCTGTGGTTATGCTGTTTTCCTCTTGCAGAGAGGATTTGCCTGACATTTTGGAACTGGACTGTCTGTGTGCGGGACCAGTCTGATATGGACATGGAGATTTCCTCTCTGCAATGGCACATGGGAGTGAAAAACTTGAGTTGTAGCACCATTGAGAGGCTACCATGCCTAGAACAAGACACTTAATCTTGTTCGTGCTTGATGGGTGCTTCTCACAATTCTTTTTGTCTCACTAAGTATAAGGGCATCCCCGGCATGGACCCTTGCTTCTGTGTGCCTAGAGGGATTCAGCTCCATCGCACTGATAAGGCCCATATAGGCCAAAACGTATGTCTGTGGTTATGCTGTTTCTCTTGTGCAGAGAGAATTTGCTTGACATTTCGGAGCTGGACTGTCTGTGGGCAGGACCAGTCTGATATGGACATGGAGATTTCCCCTCTGCAATGGCACATGGGAGTGAAAAACGTGAGTTGTAGCACCACTGAGAGGCTACCATGCCTAGAACAAGACACTTAATCTTGTTCGTGCTTGATGGGTGCTCCTCACAATTCTTTTTGTCTCCCTAAGTATAAGGGCATCCCAGGCATGGGCCCTTGCTTCCGTGTGCATAGAGGGATTCAGCGCCAAAGTACTGATGAGGCCCATACAGGCCGAAACGTGCATTTGTGGTTATGCTGTTTCCGTCGTGCAGAGAGGATTTGCATGACGTTTTGGAGATGGACTGTCTGTAGGCAGGACCAGTCTGATATGGACATGGAGATTTCCTCTCTGCAATGACACATGGGAGTGAAAAACGTGAGTTGTAGCACCACTGAGAGGCTACCACGCCTAGAACAAGACACTTAATCTTGTTCGTGCTTGATGGGTGCTCCTCACAATTCTTTTTGTCTCCCTAAGTATAAGGGCATGCCAGGCATGGGCCCTTGCTTCCGTGTGCCTTGAGGGATTCAGCGCCACGGTACTGATAAGGCCCATATAGGCCAAAACGTACGTCTGTGGTTATGCTGTTTCCCTCGTGCAGAGAGGATTTGCCTGACATTTTGGAACTGGACTGTCTGTGTGCGGGACCAGTCTGATATGGACATGGAGATTTCCTTTCTGCAATGGCACATGGGAGTGAAAAACGTGAGTTTTAGCACCATTGAGAGGCTACCATGCCTAGAACAAGACACTTAATCTTGTTCGTGCTTGATGGGTGCTTCTCACAATTCTTTTTGTCTCACTAAGTATAAGGGCATACCCGGCATGGGCCCTTGCTTCTGTGTGCCTAGAGGGATTCAGCGCCACCGCACTGATAAGGCCCATATAGACCAAAACGTACGTCTGTGGTTATGCTGTTTCCCTTGTGCAGAGAGGATTTGCCTGACATTTCGGAGCTGGACTGTCTGTGGGCAGGACCAGTCTGATATGGACATGGAGATTTCCTCTCTGCAATGGCACATGGGAGTGAAAAACGTGAGTTGAAGCACCACTGAGAGGCTACCATGCCTAGAACAAGACACTTAATCTTGTTCATGCTTGATGGGTGTTCCTCACAATTCTTTTTGTCTCCCTAAGTATAAGGGCATCCCAGGCATGGGCCCTTGCTTCCGTGTGCATAGAGGGATTCAGCGCCAACGTACTGATGAGGCCCATACAGGCCGAAACGTGCATCTGTGGTTATGCTCTTTCCGTCGTGCAGAGAGGATTTGCCTGACATTTTGGAGCTGGACTGTCTGTAGGCAGGACCAGTCTGATATGCACATGGAGATTTACTCTCAGCAATGGCACATGGGAGTGATAAACGTGAGTTGTAGCACCACTGAGAGGCTACCATGCTTAGAACAAGACACTTAATCTTGTTCGTGCTTGATGGGTGCTCCTCACAATTCTTTTTGTCTCTCTAAGTATAAGGGCATCCCAGGCATGGGCCCTTGCTTCCGTGTGCCTAGAGGGATTCAGCATCACCACACTGATGAGGCCCATATAGGCTGAAACGTATGTCTGTGGTTATGCTGTTTCTCTCGTGCAGAGAGGATTTGCCTGACATTTCGGGGGTGGACTGTCTGTGAGCAGGACCAGTCTGATATGGACATGGAGATTTACTCTCTGCAATGGCACATGGGAGTGAAAAACGTGAGTTGTAGCACCACTGAGAGGCTACCATGCTTAGAACAAGACACTTCATCTTGTTCGTGCTTGATGGGTGCTCCTCACAATTTTTTTTGTCTCCCTAAGTATAAGGGCATGCCAGGCATGGGCCCTTGCTTCCGTGTGCCTAGAGGGATTCAGCGCCACCGTACTGATGAGGCCCATATAGGACGAAACGTACGTGTGTGGTTATGCTGTTTCCTTCGTGCAGAGAGGGTTTGCATGACATTTCGGAGCTGGACTGTCTGTGGGCAGGACCAGTCTGATATGGACATGGAGATTTCCTCTCTGCAATGGCACATGGGAGTGAAAAACGTGAGTTGTAGCACCATTGAGAGGCTACCATGCCTAGAACAAGACACTTAATCTTGTTTGTGCTTGATGCGTGCTCCTCACAATTCTTTTTGTCTCCCTAAGTATAAGGGCATCCCCGGCATGGACCCTTGCTTCTGTGTTCCAAGAGGGATTCAGCGCCACCGCACTAATAAGGCCCATATAGGCCAAAACGTACGTTTGTGGTTATGCTGTTTCCCTCGTGCAGAGAGGATTTGCCTGACATTTCGGAGCTGGACTGTCTGTGGGCAGGACCAGTCTGATATGGACATGGAGATTTCCTCTTTGCAATGGCACATGGGAGTGAAAAACGTGAGTTGTAGCACCACTAAGAGGCTATCATGCCTAGAACAAGACACTTAATCTTGTTCGTGCTTGATGGGTGCTCCTCACAATTCTTTTTGTCTCCCTAAGTATAAGGGCATCCCAGGCATGGGCCCTTGCTTCCGTGTGCCTAGAGGGGTTCAGCGCCACCGCACTAATAAGGCCCATATAGGCCAAAACGTACGTTTGTGGTTATGCTGTTTCTCTCATGCAGAGAGGATTTGCCTGACATTTCGGAGCTGGACTGTCTGTGGGCAGGACCAGTCTGATATGGAGATTTCCTCTTTGCAATGACACATGGGAGTGAAAAACGTGAATTGTAGCACCACTAAGAGGCTATCATGCCTAGAATAAGACACTTAATCTTGTTCGTGCTTGATGGGGGCTCCTCACAATTCATTTTGTCTCCCTAAGTATAAGGGCATCCCAGGCATGGGCCCTTGCTTCCGTGTGCCTAGAGGGGTTCAGCGCCACCGCACTGATAAGGCCCATATAGGCCAAAACGTACGTCTGTGGTTATGCTGTTTTCCTCTTGCAGAGAGGATTTGCCTGACATTTTGGAACTGGATTGTCTGTGTGCGGGACCAGTCTGATATGGACATGGAGATTTCCTCTCTGCAATGGCACATGGGAGTGAAAAACTTGAGTTGTAGCACCATTGAGAGGCTACCATGCCTAGAACAAGACACTTAATCTTGTTCGTGCTTGATGGGTGCTTCTCACAATTCTTTTTGTCTCACTAAGTATAAGGGCATCCCCGGCATGGACCCTTGCTTCTGTGTGCCTAGAGGGATTCAGCGCCATCGCACTGATAAGGCCCATATAGGCCAAAACGTATGTCTGTGGTTATGCTGTTTCTCTTCTGCAGAGAGAATTTGCTTGACATTTCGGAGCTGGACTGTCTGTGGGCAGGACCAGTCTGATATGGACATGGAGATTTCCCCTCTGCAATGGCACATGGGAGTGAAAAACGTGAGTTGTAGCACCACTGAGAGGCTACCATGCCTAGAACAAGACACTTAATCTTGTTCGTGCTTGATGGGTGCTCCTCACAATTCTTTTTGTCTCCCTAAGTATAAGGGCATCCCAGGCATGGGCCCTTGCTTCCGTGTGCATAGAGGGATTCAGCGCCAAAGTACTGATGAGGCCCATACAGGCCGAAACGTGCATTTGTGGTTATGCTGTTTCCGTCGTGCAGAGAGGATTTGCATGACATTTTGGAGCTGGACTGTCTGTAGGCAGGACCAGTCTGATATGGACATGGAGATTTCATCTCTGCAATGACACATGGGAGTGAAAAACGTGAGTTGTAGTACCATTAAGAGGCTACCATGCCTAGAACAAGACACTTAATCTCGTTTGTGCTTGAAGAGTGCTCCTCACAATTCTTTTTGTCTCCCTAAGTATAAGGGCATCCCAGGCATGGGCCCTTGCTTCCATGTGCCTAGAGGGATTCAGCGCCACCGTACTGATAAGGCCCATATTGGCCAAAACGTACGTCTGTGGTTATGCTGTTTCTCTCGTGCAGAGAGGATTTGCCTGACATTTTGGAACTGGACTGTCTGTGTGCGGGACTAGTCTGATATGGACATGGAGATTACCTCTCTGCAATGGCACAGGGGAGTGAAAAACGTGAGTTGTAGCACCATTGAGAGGCTACCATGCTTAGAACAAGACTCTTAATCTTGTTCATGCTTGATGGGTGCTTCTCACAATTCTTTTTGTCTCACTAAGTATAAGGGCATCCCCGGCATGGACCCTTCCCTCTGTGTGCCTAGAGGGATTAAGCGCCACCGCACTGATAAGGCCCATATAGGCCAAAACGTACGTCTGTGGTTATGCTGTTTCCCTTGTGCAGAGAGGATTTGCTTGACATTTCGCAGCTGGACTGTCTGTGGGCAGGACCAGTCTGATATGGGCATGGAGATTTCCTCTCTGCAATGGCACATGGGAGTGAAAAACGTGAGTTGTAGCACCACTGAGAGGCTACCATGCCTAGAACAAGACACTTAATCTTGTTTGTGCTTGATGGGTGTTCCTCAAAATTCTTTTTGTCTCCATAAGTATAAGGGCATCCCAGGCATGGGCCCTTGCTTCCGTGTGCATAGAGGGATTCAGCGCCAAAGTACTGATGAGGCCCATACAGGCCGAAACGTGCATTTGTGGTTATGCTGTTTCCGTCGTGCAGAGAGGATTTGCATGACATTTTGGAGCTGGACTGTCTGTAGGCAGGACCAGTCTGATATGGACATGGAGATTTCATCTCTGCAATGACACATGGGAGTGAAAAACGTGAGTTGTAGTACCATTAAGAGGCTACCATGCCTAGAACAAGACACTTAATCTCGTTTGTGCTTGAAGAGTGCTCCTCACAATTCTTTTTGTCTCCCTAAGTATAAGGGCATCCCAGGCATGGGCCCTTGCTTCCATGTGCCTAGAGGGATTCAGCGCCACCGTACTGATAAGGCCCATATTGGCCAAAACGTACGTCTGTGGTTATGCTGTTTCTCTCGTGCAGAGAGGATTTGCCTGACATTTTGGAACTGGACTGTCTGTGTGCGGGACTAGTCTGATATGGACATGGAGATTACCTCTCTGCAATGGCACAGGGGAGTGAAAAACGTGAGTTGTAGCACCATTGAGAGGCTACCATGCTTAGAACAAGACTCTTAATCTTGTTCGTGCTTGATGGGTGCTTCTCACAAATCTTTTTGTCTCACTAAGTATAAGGGCATTCCCGGCATGGACCCTTCCCTCTGTGTGCCTAGAGGGATTAAGCGCCACCGCACTGATAAGGCCCATATAGGCCAAAACGTACGTCTGTGGTTATGCTGTTTCCCTTGTGCAGAGAGGATTTGCTTGACATTTCGCAGCTGGACTGTCTGTGGGCAGGACCAGTCTGATATGGACATGGAGGTTTCCTCTCTGCAATGGCACATGGGAGTGAAAAACGTGAGTTGTAGCACCACTGAGAGGCTACCATGCCTAGAACAAGACACTTAATCTTGTTTGTGCTTGATGGGTGTTCCTCACAATTCTTTTTGTCTCCCTAAGTATAAGGGCATCCCAGGCATGGGCCCTTGCTTCCGTGTGCATAGAGGGATTCAGCGCCAACGTACTGATGAGGCCCATACAGGCCGAAACGTGCATCTGTGGTTATGCTGTTTCCGTCGTGAAGAGAGGATTTGCCTGACATTTTGGAGCTGGACTGTCTGTAGGCAGGACCAGTCTGATATGGACATGGAGATTTCTTCTCTGCAATGACACATGGGAGTGAAAAACGTGAGTTGTAGCACCATTGAGAGGCTACCATGCATAGAACAAGACACTTAATCTCGTCCGTGCTTGATGGGTGCTCCTCACAATACTTTTTGTCTCCCTAAGTATAAGGGCATTCCAGGCATGGGCCCTTGTTTCCGTGTGCCTAGAGGGATTCAGCGCCACTGTACTGATGAAGCCCATATAGGCCAAAACGTACGTGTGTGGTTATGCTGTTTCCCTCGTGCAGAGAGGATTTGCCTGACATTTCGGAGCTGGACAGTCTGTGGGCAGGACCAGTCTGATATGGACATGGAGATTTCCTCTCTGCAATAGCACATGTGAGTGAAAAACGTGAGTTGTAGCACCACTGAGAGGCTACCATGCTTAGAACAAGACACTTAATCTTGTTCGTGCTTGATGGGTGCTCCTCACAATTCTTTTTGTCTCCCTAAGTATTAGTGCATCCCAGGCATGGGCCCTTGCTTTCGTGTGCTTAGAGGGATTCAGCGTCACCGCACTGATGAGGCCCATATAGGCTGAAATGTACGTCTGTGGTTATGCTGTTTTCCTCGTGCAGAGAGGATTTGCCTGACATTTCGGAGCTGGACTGTCTGTAGGCAGGACCGGTCTCATATGGACATGGAGATTTTCTCTCTGCAGTGGCACATGGGAGTGAAAAACGTGAGTTGTAGCACCATTGAGAGGCTACCCTGCCTAGAACAAGACACTTAATTTTGTTTGTGCTTGATGAGTGCTCCTCACAATTCTTTTTGTCTCCCTAAGTATAAGGGCATTCCAGGCATGGGCCCTTGCTTCCGTGTGCCTAGAGGGATTCAGCGCCACCGTACTGATGAGGCCCATATAGGCCAAAACGTACGTGTGTGGTTATGCTGTTTCCCTCGTGCAGAGAGGGTTTGCCTGACATTTCTGAGCTGGACTTTCTGTGGGCAGGACCAGTCTGATATGGACATGGAGATTTCCTCTCTGCAATGGCACATGGGAGTGAAAAACGTGAGTTGTAGCACCATTGAGAGACTACCATGCCTAGAACAAGACACTTAATCTTGTTTGTGCTTGATGGGTGCTCCTCACAATTCTTTTTGTCTTCCTAAGTATAAGGGCATCCCCGGCATGGACGCTTGCTTCTGTGTGCCTAGAGGGATTCAGCGCCACCGCACTGATAAGGCCCATATAGGCCAAAACGTACGTCTGTGGTTATGCTGTTTCCCTCGTGCAGAGAGCATTTGCCTGACATTTCGGAGCTGGACTGTCTGTGGGCAGGACCAGTCTGATATGGAGATTTCCTCTCTGCAATGGCACATGGGAGTGAAAAACGTGAGTTGTAGCACCATTGAGAGGCTACCATGCTAGAACAAGACACTTAATCTTGTTTGTGCTTGATGGGTGCTCCTCACAATTCTTTTTGTTTCCCTAAGTATAAGGGCATCCCCGGCATGGACCCTTGCTTCTGTGTTCCTAGAGGGATTCAGCGCCACCGCACTGATAAGGCCCATATAGGCCAAAACGTACGTCTGTGGTTATGCTTTTATCCTCGTGCAGAGAGGATTTGCCTGACATTTCGGAGCTGGATTGTCTGTGGGCAGGACCAGTCTGATATGGACATGGAAATTTCCTCTCTGCAATGACACATGGGAGTGAAAAACGTGAGTTTTAGCACCATTAAGAGGCTACCATGCCTAGAACAAGACACTTAATCTTGTTCGTGCTTGATGGATGCTCCTCACAATTCTTTTTGTCTCCCTAAGTATAAGGGCATTCCAGGCATGGGCCCTTGCTTCCGTGTGCCTAGAGGGATTCAGCACCACCGCACTGATAAGGCCCATATAGGCCAAAATGTACGTCTGTGGTTATGCTGTTTCCCTCGTGCAGAGAGGATTTGCCTGACATTTTGGAACTGGACTGTCTGTGTGCGGGACCAGTCTGATATGGACATGGAGATTTTCTCTCTGCAATGGCACATGGGAGTGAAAAACCTGAGTTGTAGCACCATTGAGAGGCTACCATGCCTACAGCAAGACACTTAATCTTGTTCGTACTTGATGGGTGTTCCTCACAATTCTTTTTGTCTCCCTAAGTATAAGGGCATCCCAGGCATGGGCCCTTGCTTCTGTGTGCATAGAGGGATTCAGCGCCAACGCACTGATGAGGCCCATACAGGCCGAAACGTGCGTCTGTGGTTATGCTGTTTCTCTCGTGCAGAGAGGATTTGCCTGACATTTTGGAGCTGGACTGTCTTTAGGCAGGACCAGTCTGATATGGACATGGAGATTTCCTCTCTGCAATGACACATGGCAGTGAAAAACGTGAGTTGTAGCACCATTGAGAGGCTACCATGCCTAGAACAAGACACTTAATCTCGTTCGTGCTTGATGGGTGCTTCTCACAATTCTTTTTGTCTCCCTAAGTATAAAGGCATCCCAGGCATGGGACCTTGTTTCCGTGTGCCTAGAGGGATTCAGCACCACTGTACTGATAAGGCCCTTATAGGCCAAAACGTACGTCTGTGGTTATGCTGTTTCCCTCGTGCGGAGAGGATTTGCCTGACATTTCGGAGCTGGACTGTCTGTGGGCAGGACCAATCTGATATGGAGATTTTCTCTCTGCAATGGCACCTGGGAGTGAAAAACGTGAGTTGTAGCACCACTGAGAGGCTACCATGCTTAGAACAAGGCACTTAATCTTGTTCGTGCTTGATGGGTGCTCCTCACAATTCTTTTTGTCTCCCTAAGTATAAGGGCATCCCAGACATGGGCCCTTGCTTCCGTGTGCCTAGAGGGGTTCAGCACCACCGTACTGATAAGGCCCTTATAGGCCAAAACGTACGTCTGTGGTTATGCTGTTTCCCTCGTGCAGAAAGAATTTGCTTGACATTTTGGACCTAGACTGTCTGTGTGCGGGACCAGTCTGATATGGACATGGAGATTTTCTCTCTGCAATGGCACATGGGAGTGCAAAACGTGAGTTGTAGCACCATTGAGAGGCTACCATGCCTAGAACAAGACACTTAATCTTGTTTGTGCTTGATGGGTGCTTCTCACAATTCTTTTTGTCTCCCTAAGTATAAGGGCATCCCAGGCATGGGCCCTTGTTTCCGTGTGCCTAGAGGGATTCAGCGCCACTGTACTGATGAGGCCCATATAGGCCGAAACGTACGGATGTGGTTATGTTGTTTCCCTCGTGCAGAGAAGATTTGCCTGACATTTCGGAGCTGGACTGTCTGTGGACAGGACCAGTCTGATATGGACATGGAGATTTCCTCTCTGCAATGACACATGGCAGTGAAAAACGTGAGTTGTAGCACCACTGATAGGCTACCATGCCTAGAACAAGACACTTAATCTTGTTTGTGCTTGATGGGTGTTCCTCACAATTCTTTTTGTCTCCCTAAGTATAAGGGCATCCCAGGCATGGTCCCTTGCTTCCGTGTGCATAGAGGGATTCAGCGCCAACGTACTGATGAGGCCCATACAGGCCGAAACGTGCATCTGTGGTTATGCTGTTTCCGTCGTGAAGAGAGGATTTGCCTGACATTTTGGAGCTGGACTGTCTGTAGGCAGGACCAGTCTGATATGGACATGGAGATTTCTTCTCTGCAATGACACATGGGAGTGAAAAACGTGAGTTGTAGCACCATTGAGAGGCTACCATGCCTAGAACAAGACACTTAATCTCGTCCGTGCTTGATGGGTGCTCCTCACAATACTTTTTGTCTCCCTAAGTATAAGGGCATTCCAGGCATGGGCCCTTGTTTCCGTGTGCCTAGAGGGATTCAGCGCCACTGTACTGATGAAGCCCATATAGGCCGAAACGTACGTGTGTGGTTATGCTGTTTCCCTCGTGCAGAGAGGATTTCCCTGACATTTCGGAGCTGGACAGTCTGTGGGCAGGACCAGTCTGATATGGACATGGAGATTTCCTCTCTGCAATAGCACATGTGAGTGAAAAACGTGAGTTGTAGCACCACTGAGAGGCTACCATGCTTAGAACAAGACACTTAATCTTGTTCGTGCTTGATGGGTGCTCCTCACAATTCTTTTTGTCTCCCTAAGTATTAGGGCATCCCAGGCATGGGCCCTTGCTTCCGTGTGCTTAGAGGGATTCAGCGTCACCGCACTGATGAGGCCCATATAGGCTGAAATGTACGTCTGTGGTTATGCTGTTTTCCTCGTGCAGAGAGGATTTGCCTGACATTTCGGAGCTGGACTGTCTGTAGACAGGACCAGTCTCATATGGACATGGAGATTTTCTCTCTGCAGTGGCACATGGGAGTGAAAAACGTGAGTTGTAGCACCATTGAGAGGCTACCCTGCGTAGAACAAGACACTTAATTTTGTTTGTGCTTGATGAGTGCTCCTCACAATTCTTTTTGTCTCCCTAAGTATAAGGGCATGCCAGGCATGGGCCCTTGCTTCCGTGTGCCTAGAGGGATTCAGCGCCACCGTACTGATGAGGCCCATATAGGCCAAAACGTACGTGTGTGGTTATGCTGTTTCCCTCGTGCAGAGAGAATTTGCCTGACATTTCGGAGCTGGACTTTCTGTGGGTAGGACCAGTCTGATATGGACATGGAGATTTCCTCTCTGCAATGGCACATGGGAGTGAAAAACGTGAGTTGTAGCACCATTGAGAGGCTACCATGCCTAGAACAAGACACTTAATCTTGTTTGTGCTTGATGGGTGCTCCTCACAATTCTTTTTGTCTTCCTAAGTATAAGGGCATCCCCGGCATGGACGCTTGCTTCTGTGTGCCTAGAGGGATTCAGCACCACCGCACTGATAAGGCCCATATAGACCAAAACGTACGTCTGTGGTTATGCTGTTTCCCTCGTGCAGAGAGCATTTGCCTGACATTTCGGAGCTGGACTGTCTGTGGGCAGGACCAGTCTGATATGGAGATTTCCTCTCTGCAATGGCACATGGGAGTGAAAAACGTGAGTTGTAGCACCATTGAGAGGCTACCATGCTAGAACAAGACAATTAATCTTGTTTGTGCTTGATGGGTGCTCCTCACAATTCTTTTTGTTTCCCTAAGTATAAGGGCATCCCCGGCATGGACCCTTGCTTCTGTGTTCCTAGAGGGATTCAGCGCCACCGCACTGATAAGGCCCATATAGGCCAAAACGTACATCTGTGGTTATGCTTTTTTTCCTCGTGCAGAGAGAATTTGCCTGACATTTCGGAGCTGGACTGTCTGTGGGCAGGACCAGTCTGATATGGACATGGAAATTTCCTCTCTGCAATGACACATGGGAGTGAAAAACGTGAGTTTTAGCACCATTAAGAGGCTACCATGCCTAGAACAAGACACTTAATCTTGTTCGTGCTTGATGGGTGCTCCTCACAATTCTTTTTGTCTCCCTAAGTATAAGGGCATCCCAGGCATGGGCCCTTGCTTCCATGTGCCTAGAGGGATTCAGCGCCACAGTACTGATAAGGCCGATACAGGCCAAAACGTACATCTGTGGTTATGCTGTTTTTCTCGTGCAAAGAGGATTTACCTGACATTTCGGAAGTGGATTGTCTGGGGGCAGGACCAGTCTGATATGAACATGGAGATTTTCTCTCTGCAATGGCACATGGGAGTGAAAAACGTGAGTTGTAGCACCATTGAGAGGCTACCATGCTTAGAACAAGACACTTAATCTTGTTCGTGCTTGATGGATGCTCCTCACAATTCTTTTTGTCTCCCTAAGTATAAGGGCATTCCAGGCATGGGCCCTTGCTTCCGTGTGCCTAGAGGGATTCAGCACCACCGCACTGATAAGGCCCATATAGGCCAAAATGTACGTCTGTGGTTATGCTGTTTCCCTCGTGCAGAGAGGATTTGCCTGACATTTTGGAACTGGACTGTCTGTGTGCGGGACCAGTCTGATATGGACATGGAGATTTCCTCTCTGCAATGGCACATGGGAGTGAAAAACCTGAGTTGTAGCACCACTGAGAGGCTACCATGCCTAGAACAAGACACTTAATCTTGTTCGTGCTTGATGGGTGCTCCTCACAATTCTTTTTGACTTCCTAAGTATAAGGGCATCCCCGGCATGGACGCTTGCTTCTGTGTGCCTAGAGGGATTCAGAGCCACCGCACTGATAAGGCCCATATAGGCCAAAACGTACGTCTGTGGTTATGCTTTTTCACTCGTGCAGAGAGCATTTGCCTGACATTTCGGAGCTGGACTGTCTGTGGGCAGGACCAGTCTGATATGGAGATTTCCTCTCTGCAATGGCACATGGGAGTGAAAAACGTGAGTTTTAGCACCATTAAGAGGCTACCATGCCTAGAACAAGACACTTAATCTTGTTCGTGCTTGATGTGTGCTCCTCACAATTTTTTTTGTCTCCCTAAGTATAAGGGCATCCCAGGCATGGGCCCTTGCTTCCGTGTGCCTAGAGGGATTCAGCGCCACCGTACTGATAAGGCCCTTATAGGCCAAAACGTACGTCTGTGGTTATGCTGTTTCCCTCGTGCAGAGAGGATTTGCCTGACATTTTGGAATTGGACTGTCTGTGTGCGGGACCAGTCTGATATGGACATTGAGATTTTCTCTCTGCAATGACACATGGGAGTGAAAAATGTGAGTTGTAGCACCATTGAGAGGCTACCATGCCTAGAACAAGACACTTAATCTTGATGGGTGCTCCTCACAATTCTTTTTGTCTCCCTAAGTATAAGGGCATCCCAGGCATGGGCCCTTGCTTCCGTGTGCCTAGAGGGATTCAGCGCCACCGCACTGATGAGGACCATATAGGCCGAAACGTACGTCTGTGGTTATGCTGTTTCCCTCGTGCAGAGAGGATTTGCCTGACATTTTGGAGCTGGACTGTCTGTGGGCAGGACCAGTCTGATATGGACATGGAGATTTTCTCTCTTCAATGGCTCATTGGAGTGAAAAACGTGAGTTGTAGCACCATTGAGAGACTACCATGCCTAGAACAAGACACTTAATCTCGTTCGTGTTTGATGGGTGCTTCTCACAATTCTTTTTGTCTCCCTAAGTATAAGGGCATCAAAGGCATGGGCCCTTGCTTCCGTGTGCCTAGAGGGATTCAGCGCCACCGTACTGATAAGGCCCTTATAGGCCAAAACGTACGTCTGTGGTTATGCTGTTTCCCTCGTGCAGAGAGGATTTGCCTGACATTTTGGAACTGGACTGTCTGTGTGCGGGACCAGTCTGATATGGACATGGAGATTTCCTCTCTGCAATGGCACATGGGAGTGAAAAACGTGAGTTGTAGCACTATTGAGAGGCTACCATGCCTAGAACAAGACACTAAATCTTGTTCGTGTTTGATGGGTGCTTCTCACAGTTATTTTTGTCTCACTAAGTATAAGGGCGTCCCCGGCATGGACTCTTGCTTCTGTGTGCCTAGAGGGATTCAGTGCCACTGCACTGATAAGGCCCATATAGGCCAAAACGTACGTCTGTGGTTATGCTGTTTCCCTTCTGCAGAGAGTATTTGCCTGACATTTCGGAGCTGGACTGTGTGTAGGCAGGACCAGTCTGATATGGACATGGAGATTTCCTCTCTGCAATGACACATGGGAGTTAAAAATGTGAGTTGTAGCACCATTGAGAGGCTACCATGCCTAGAACAAGACACTTAATCTCGTCCGTGCTTGATGGGTGCTCCTCACAATTCTTTTTGTCTCCCTAAGTATAAGGGCGTCCCAGGCATGAGCCCTTGCTTCCGTGTGCATAGAGGGATTCAGCGCCAACGTACTGATGAGGCCCATACAGGCCGAAACGTGCATCTGTGGTTATGCTGTTTCCGTCGTGCAGAGGATTTGCCTGACATTTTGGAGCTGGACTGTTTGTAGGCAGGACCAGTCTGATATGGACATGGAGATTTCCTCTCTGCAATGACACATGGGAGTGAAAAATGTGAGTTGTAGCACCATTGAGAGACTACCATGCCTAGAAGAATACACTTAATCTCGTCCGTGCTTGATGGGTGCTCCTCACAATTCTTTTTGTCTCCCTAAGTATAAGGGCATCCCAGGCATGAGCCCTTGCTTCCGTGTGCATAGAGGGATTCAGCGCCAACGTACTGATGAGGCCCATACAGGCCGAAACGTGCATCTGTGGTTATGCTGTTTCCGTCGTGCAGAGGATTTGCCTGACATTTTGGAGCTGGACTGTTTGTAGGCAGGACCAGTCTGATATGGACATGGAGATTTCCTCTCTGCAATGACACATGGGAGTTAAAAATGTGAGTTGTAGCACCATTGAGAGGCTACCATGCCTAGAACAATACACTTAATCTCGTCCGTGCTTGATGGGTGCTCCTCACAATTCTTTTTGTCTCCCTAAGTATAAGGGCATCCCAGGCATGGGCCCTTGTTTCCGTGTGCCTAGAGGGATTCAGCGCCACTGTACTGATGAGGCCCATATAGGCCAAAACGTACGTGTGTGGTTATGCTGTTTTCCTCGTGCAGAGAGGATTTGCCTGACATTTCGGAGCTGGACTGTCTGTGGGCAGGACCAGTCTGATATGGACATGGAGATTTCCTCTCTGCAATGGCACATGGGAGTGAAAAACGTGAGTTGTATCACCACTGAGAGGCTACCATGCTTAGAACAAGACACTTAATCTTGTTCGTGCTTGATGGGTGCTCCTCACAATTCTTTTTGTCTCCCTAAGTATAAGGGCATCCCAGGCATGGGCCCTTGCTTCCGTGTGCCTAGAGGGATTCAGTGCTACCGTACTGATGAGGCCCATATAGGCCAAAACGTACGTCTGTGGTTATGCTGTTTCTCTCGTGCAGAGAGGATTTGCCTGACATTTTGGAAGTGGACTGTCTGTGTGCGGGACCAGTCTGATATGGACATGGGAGTGAAAAACATGAGTTGTAGCACCATTGAGAGGCTACTATGCTTAGAACAAGACACTTAATCTGTTTGTGTTTGATGGGTGCTCCTCACAATTCTTTTTGTCTTCCTAAGTATAAGGGCATCCCAGGCATGGGCCCTTTCTTCCGTGTGTCTAGAGGGATTCAATGCCACCGCACTGATGGGGCCCATATAGGCCGAAACGTACGTTTGTGGTTATGCTGTTTCCCTCGTGCAGAGAGGATTTGCCTGACATTTCGGAGCTGGACTGTCTGTGGGCAGGACCGGTCTGATATGGACATGGAGATTTTCTCTCTGCAATGGCACATGGGAGTGAAAAACATGAGTTGTAGCACCATTGAGAGGCTACCATGCCTAGAACAAGACACTTAATCTTGTTTGTGTTTGATGGGTGCTCCTCACAATTCTTTTTGTCTTCCTAAGTATAAGGGCATCCCAGGCATGGGCCCTTTCTTCCGTGTGTCTAGAGGGATTCAGTGCCACCGCACTGATGGGGCCCATATAGGCCGAAACGTACGTCTGTGGTTATGCTGTTTCCCTCGTGCAGAGAGGATTTGCCTGACATTTCGGAGCTGGACTGTCTGTGGGCAGGACCAGTCTGATATGGACATGGAGATTTTCTCTCTGCAATGGCACATGGGAGTGAAAAACGTGAGTTGTAGCACCATTGAGAGGCTACCATGCCTAGAACAAGACACTTAATCTTGTTTGTGCTTGATGGGTGTTCCTCACAATTCTTTTTGTCTCCCTAAGTATAAGGGCATCCCAGGCATTGGCCCTTGCTTCCGTGTGCCTAGAGGGATTCAGCGCCACTACACTGATAAAGCCCATATAGGCCAAAGCATACGTCTGTGGTTATGCTGTTTCCCTCATGCAGAGAGGATTTGCCTGACATTTTGGAGCTGGACTGTCTGTGGGCAGGACCAGTCTGATATGGAGATTTTCTCTCTGTAATGGCACAGGAGAGTGAAAAACGTGAGTTGTAGCACCATTGAGAGGCTACCATGCCTAGAAAAAGACACTTAATCTTGTTCGTGCTTGATGGGTGCTCCTCACAATTCTTTTTGTCTCCTTAAGTATAAGGGCATCCCAGGCATGGGCCTTTGCTTCCGTGTGCCTAGAGGGATTCAGCGCCACCGCACTGATGAGGTCCATACAGGCCGAAACGTACGTCTGTAGTTATGCTGTTTCCCTCGTGCAGAGAGGATTTGCCTGACATTTAGAGCTGGACTGTCTTTAGACAGGACCAGTCTGATATGGACATGTAGAGTTTCTCTCTGCAATGGCACATGGGAGTGAAAAAAGTGAGTTGTAACACTATTGAGAGACTACCATGCCTAGAACAAGATACTTAATTTTGTTCGTGCTTGATGGGTGCTCCTCACAATTCTTTTTGTCTCCCTGTATCCTTACAGTTGAAGTGAGTGTGCTGTGTTACTTGATGAATAAGGCTCTGTATCTTTACAGTTGAAGTGAGTGTGCTGTGTTACTTGATGAATAAGGCCCTCTATCCTTACAGTTGAAGTCAGTGTGCTGTGTTACTTGTTGAAGGTCACAGTGAGAAGATGTTTGTGAGTAAAGGAATAATTTAGATTACAGCAGTGGATACTACAGTACATTTGAAGAAATAGGTTGGCAGACCAACTACCAATGGGGGACGGAGTTGCCTGTCATGTTATGACTGTTGGACGCACGTGTGTGAAATGTAGACACACTGATGAACACAGAAATATGCAACACACAGGCAGAGACATTCACTCAGTGAGCGGCAGAGACATGCAAAAGACATGCACACACATACACACCGGAGATGCACACATGGACATACATATGTAACAGAGATGTACACACACACACACACGCAACATATATGTGCAGAAACACATGCACGGATGAGTTGTGCACCCCTCTGGCACTCAAAGGGTTAAGGTATAGAGAGGCATTTCAGAGTTAAATAGCAGTGGGAAGTGTATTCATACCTGGGAACTTTGACTTGTGGAGTCCCTGGAGGGTACTTCTGTGGTGATGATGTGGAGAGACAAATGGGGAAATCTGGGTTAAAAGTGGGTGGGCTTAATCGTGAGTAGGGAGCGGGGCTTAACAAAAATGTGGAAATAGTGTTAATAATAGGCTGGGGAAGGAGGAGAAGTGGGAGGGAAATGCAAGTTTACAGTGTGAGGGGTTTGAACACTCCCTGAGCGGTAAAACTTGATACACAACCCTGTGGCAGTCAGTGGGTTAAGTGTGTACCTGATGGCTGTCTTTCCTGTGTCTTGCATGGCAAATGATGATAGTTAAGAAATAATTCAGCAATGAGGGCCTACCTTAACCCTTTGAGTGTCATTTTGTTCCCCTGGTGCTGCAGCACCCTTCAGTGGCTGTACTACAGGTCCTGCTGAGGCCACTGGGAGTCAGGGTGAGTGACTGCGTGTCAGCCATATTTCTTTCTGGCTTTGTGTGTGTGTGTGTTTGGTGCTGTGTGTGTGAGTGGGGCATGTGTGTGTTTGGTGCTGTGTGAGTGGGGCATGTGTGTGTGTGTTTGTGTTTAGTGCCGTGTGAGTGGGGCATGTGTGTTTGTCTGTGGTGTAGGCGCAAGTGGCGTCCATTTTGTTATTTTTTCTGACTTTGATAGTGGTGGGCGGGCTGCATAGTGGGGTCGGGCCAACTCCCTGCATGATTTTCACACCAATAACAGTGGCCTTCGGCCACTGCAACTGGTGTGAAAATCATGCCCCCATTGAATCATCCAATGGGAGCAGTAACTCCTCCTTTCTGCTTCCCCTGGGTGTGTTTTGGAAGGCACAAACTCTTCTTTTATATATATAGACTATTCTCACATTAGGTGGTTCTTAATTGTACCATCATCCAATAATAATATAGGTACCGCACGGGTCTCTAGTTAGTCATTTAACTTAAGGTGTAGAGTGCCTGAAAGAAACAATACTACCAACACAATCTTAGGTTCTCTGAACAAATATCCACATAATAAGATTGGGGTACTATCCCTTTAAATATATAGATATTATTCACCCAAAAGCACAAAAGTGGCAGGTATGCAAAAATCTAGTGCCAAGCCCGACAAGCTGGAGAAACTGCCCCAGAGCAGAACAATCAAAGCACCGAAATATCTGTGAGGTGTTTTTCTTTAACTGTAAAGCCAGTCATGTAGAGACATGAAATATAAAAGATGTGTGCTAAGGGCACTAAAAGGAAACAAAATGTTTGCCAAAGAAATCTACTCTCAGAAACAGGAGACCCGCAAGGTGAAGCGCTCTGCAAAATGGACGCCACTTCACAGGTGTCCAGCACTGTAATGCACAGCCGGGAGGAAGAAAAAGGAGATATGAGGGCAAAGGACTTCAGAAACAGTAACTGCCAATGACGCGGTGCGGCCTACACAAAGGTAACTGCCGCGGTGACTCCACAGACGAGAGGGAGAAAGCGGCCACAAAGATGTTCTAAAGATAAACTCATGACAGCGTGAGCTAGCGCGGTAAGCAAAATAGAGACTGGCCCCAGACAGCCAGAAAGCGTAACGGGGATTCAGGCACGGTCATAGTGGACAAATAAAGAGACGCACAGGACAATAGTGTACAAGCACACGTATAAATAAATGAATACATAATATACCAGTAATACAACTATGTATAATACAGAGTATGTGTATTCTAGTGGAATAACTATGGTGTATAATGTTTAAGTGTTGTATACTGTTCAGTCAGTAGGTGGTGCTGTTGTAGATTTTACTCTACACTTTATGGTATTTTCTTGTTTGTCTTAACTAAATACTGCATGGTAGGCCTCAGCTATGTTTTACAGCAGATAAGACTGTGACGCTTTATGTTCTGTAGAGCTTAAATAATTTCCAGTAACCACTACAGGGGAACCATGTGTAACTGAGAAGGTATGTGTATAATACATACTAACACTACAGATAATGTATATGTGTAATACAAACTAGAATCTATAGATAAAGTATATCTATAATACAGACTAGAATCTACAGATAAAATAGATGTATAAAACAGACTGATCTAAAGCATGTATGTGTGTATAACACATGTACAATACAGAAAGATTTCATACATTAAGAAACCAACTTATCTCTGAGGGAGCAACAGCAAGAAAGAGAAGGAGCTTAAGGCTGCATCCCAGTTTTATAGGGATTGTGTGAGTGGGGAGGAGTATGATGGGTTCAGTTCTTTTTTTCTCTGTACGTAACAATAAAGTTTGTCTTTGCTGCTGAGTGGAGCAGTGGAGAAGGATTATAGCATAATATGATGCCTCCGTGCTTGCCATAAAATACTGTGTGTGTAACAGAAGTACCTTGTGTAACAGAAGCACTTACCTAAGGTAGGAGTCCATCATACAGCAGTCAGGTATATCTATATAATGTATGGGTTTCCCTAACATGCTGTGAAGGGAAGTCAGAATTGTATTAAAGATACGGAGGCGAATACAATACATTGTCAAATAGTAACTTAGTAGATAAGGCTGAAAAAAACATGCGTCACATCAAGTCCAGCCCATGCCAAAAACACCCCTGTTGATCCAGAAGAAGGCAAAAAAGCCCTCTGGAGCCATTTCCAATATAGTCCCAAATGTGCGGGTGTGAATTATTCCTTCCTGACTCCAATTGGTAGTCAAATAGTTCCCCGGATCAATATCCTATTTGCTTTGAAGCCATCTGTCATAATTGTCAATATTGTTCTGTGATAGATAGGCATCCATTGTTTTTTTGAATGTAGTTGCATTATCTGCAAGCACAACATCCCGAGACAAAGAATTCAATAGCCTTACCGCCTTTACTATAAAGAATCCCTGCCTTTGTTTTAGTCAAAAGCACATTTCCTCTAGTCTTAATGGATGACCTCTTGTTCTTAGCTCAGCTCTTTGCATAAATAATTCATTGGATAGTTCTTTGTATTGACCTTGAATGTATGTGTAAATGGTAATCGTATCACCCCTTAGATGTCTCTTCTCTAATGTAAACAAACCCAGTTTGGCTAGTCTCTCTTTGTAACTCAGATCCTCCAGTCCCTTTATCAGTTTTGTTGCACGTCTCTGCACCTTTTCCAGTTCAGTAATGTCTTTTTTTAGAACAGGCGCCCAAAATTGTACTCCATAGTCTAGATGAGGCCTAACCAAGGATTTATACAGAGGTAGGAATATAAGATATATTATGCTTATATCTTCCGCACTGCTCCACACAGCAGTAGGGGAAAACTTTATTTGTACAAACAGGAAGAAAAAAACTGTAAACCATTCTCCTCCCACTTAAGTCACTCCTACATCCCTTAAAAGCTGATGCCATCTGTAACTCCTCCTCTTTCTCTTAGAAGCAACCAAACAGATCCACTTGAAACATTGCCTGGAAAAACTCGAACTAGATATCCACTGTGCAATGAGCAAACTCCGGACATCCGTATACTGTAACCAATAAGAACTCCATGCAGCAAACGAGGCACAGACATGTAGAAACGTCAGCCTGGAAAAAAGAAAAAACATTATGACAAGGGTGAGAAATGCAGGGAGGGATAATATTCACCTCTGTGTCTTTAATAAAGTTCTGACTTTCCTTTACATCATATTAGGAAAATCCACAAATTTTATAGCAAGCACGGAGGCTTCATATTATGCTAGTTCAAATCTTCATAACAACATTATCAGAAACATGAGAAACAGGTTTAAAATAAAAATCCCTAAAAGTAGAAATCCTAGACCAGTCCGCAGCCCTAAGGATATCCTCAAGGCAACCCCCAGCCTGTAGGGCCACGGTCGCCATCACTCCCCTAGAGGAATGCGCACTGAACAGGGTCACAGCTATATCCGCCAACTGTAGGACCCAACGAACCCAATGCGCCAACGACACGGTAGATACGGGTAAATGAGGTTTGCGGACAGAAATCAACAGTTGCGTCCAAGCTGGTAGGTGCAAAGCTTCTGTCCTGACCTCATACGACTGTAAACAACGGACCACACATAACCGTGGTCGCACAGGAAAAGCAGGATAAAGGAAAGAATGTGTAGAAGTCTTGGTACAACGACAAATGAAAATTGTATTCCTTCCAGTACAAAAGAACACCCGTGGAGATCCAGAGCATGCACGTCGGAAACCCGCCGCAAAGAAATTAGGAATAACAACATGGTCAACTTAGCCGACAGTTATTACAAAGTCAAAGACTCATTGGGAGGCCATGCCTCCAGGAAATTCAAAACGACATTCACGTCCCATAAAGACTGATAACGAGACTGAGGGGGTCTCGAAAAAATACCACACAAAAGCCGGCAAACCACTGGGCATTGGCTCACCGTCACTCCATCAATGAGCATGACCAGCGGATATAGCCGAAAGGTACGTGTTGATGGCCCGGTAGGCCTTCCTCTGATCAAACAGAGAGGATAAAAAATTTACCACTGCCACCGGAGATGCTGAAACGGGATCCAGACCTCGTTCCATGCACAACAATGCCAAGCTGACCAAGCCGACTGGAACATGGATCTTGTACCAGGTGCCCATGACTCAGCCAAAAGGAGTTGAGTTGACCATGAAAAAGATGGGAGAGATTCCTGTTTCCAGAAATCAGCCAAGCCATCAGCTGAAGAGAACCAGAAAATACCAACTCGTGGAGGGATCCCAGAGGATCTGCCAGGAGTTGAGGGAACAACGGCAGAAGACGTGGAGTGTCGATAGACAACTCCAGCAGTTGAGGAAACCAAGGCTGGGACGGCCAAAACGGGTGATTAGAATAACCATCTCCACCTGCCTCCAAATAGTCAGAATCATCCTCGCAATGAGGGTGAAAGGAGTAAACGCATAGTTCCGATCCGGTAGCCAGGACTGGAGGAAAGCATCCACCGACAGAGCGTCCGGATCCGCATGCCAACTGAAAAAGCAGGGTAACCCCCGATTCAGCCGAGATGCGAAGAGGTCGATCTCAAAAGGACCCCAGAACTCTTTCAGAGTGGAGAAGACCTGACCATGCAGCATCTAGTTGCTGTGGTCCGAAAGGAAACGGGAATTCCAGTCGGCCACCTCGTTGGACAGGCCGGGTAAATATTCTGCTCGGACCATAATGTTGCGATCTAGACAGAAGTGCCAGAAGTCGTGAGCCAGATCTGCCAAAGGTGTGGACCTCGTGCCCCCTAATGCACCACGGACACATCCTTCCGAAGCAGGACACAACAGTTGATACGATCTTTCACCAAACTCTTGAGAGTCCTGTGCTGACCACTTCCCACAGGTCACCACCACACCGCAACGAGTGCCTCAGCCGATGAGACTGGAGTCTGATTCTATCACAAATGTCTGGCTCTATGCCAAAGATAGCCCTGCCATTCCAAGCATCTAAATGCTTGAGCCACCGTACCAACTCTTTACGAGCGTCAGAAGACAGGTCTGTAACATCTGTGTAACCGAGACCTCGCAGAAGATGCACCACCTTCAAGCGTTGAAGGGCCCGATACTGAAGGGAACCTGGAAAAATGGCCTGAATGGAGGCCGCCAAGAGCCCCACTATCCAAGCCAGAACCTGTACGGAGATGTGATCCTTCATCAGAACTGCTCTTTGTTCTTTGTGGATGGACCGCACCTTCTTTGTCGGGAGGCTAAGGGAGGCCTGAGTCAAGTCGATGACGAAACCGAGAAATTCCATGCTTCGTGCCAGTACCAGGACAGACTCGTCCCACTTGATGAGAAACCCCATAGAGGTTAACATCCGTAGGGTCAATTCTGTATGAGACAGAAGTCGAGCCCAGTCCTGGGACATGATCAACATGTCGTCCAGGTAAATGATGATGCGAGCACCCCGGCTGTGTAAGAAATTGAATACCGGTTTGCGCAACTTGGTAAAGCACAGAGTATCAAGGTCCCCGTGATTCCCTGTCAATCTCTGACTGTGTACATTTGCATTGGAGGAGTCTGATTGGCCCGCCCAGGATGTGCCTTTATATGCTGGGGTTTGGGCACTTGTCAGTTGCCCTTTCATGGTGTTCATGTTGCTGCGCCTCGTTGCTGATCTCCAGTGTCTCCTGTGTACCGACCCGGCTAGTCTGACTCCTCTCCTGATCCTGCTCCGTGATTTGACCCGGTTCTGGCTGACGACCTTGCTCCGTGATTTGACCCGGCTCTGGCTGACGACCCTGCTCTGTGATCCGACCCGGCTCTGGCTGAAGACCCTGCTCCGTGATCTGACCCGGCTCTGGCTGACGACCCTGCTCCGTGATTCGACCCGGTTCTGGCTCCTGATCCTGCTCCGTGATTGATCCGCTCTCCGGTGGTGTTCCTGCGACTCTGTCATCCGGTTCCGGCTATCACTCCTGTCCGGTTGCTGCTCCAGTGTCCTCCGGTCGCGCTGGCGACATTCTGAACTGTTCTCTGTTTCCTCTTGCTCATTTAGCTGTAGCCGAGGTTGCCTGCCTTGTACTCGCTGAGCATTGCTCTTACAAATGTACCAGATTAACCCTTGCACTGCCTGTAGTCTCCTATTACGTGCCACTTTTCAATTGCCAAGCTCCTGTTGATTCTTTGAGCCGTTACACTTTGAGTCTCCTCTTGATGCTATACCAGTCCTTGCAGAGCTCCGCTTGTCCGGTGTTTGGGGTGCACCGTGATCACGCCGGTTGGCACTGGCAGTCCGTTCGCTCTTGCTATAGGATTCTGTGCGACACCGGAAGGGTGTCTGGGCCGTATCTTATTCTCTTAAAGTGTACAGTTCCAGCTGCACTACTCTGTGCATCGGCTCTTTTTAAGCTTAGGCAACTACTATCTACTGTGGCCTCCCAAGGGCTTGCATACTATCCTTGGCACACGCAGGGTTACTCACTACTCATTCTGGGCGATTAATATTCTGGTTACATCAGATTGGCAGTAGCATTCCTCCTAGCCCACGGTGGTGGTACTGGCTCAGCTAAGAGCAACAGGGGCTCATCCTGCTTCTGCTTAGAGAGTGATACAGCGCTGATCCTGTGTTCCTGTTCTACATCTAGAGACTGTTATATCTCCTGGGCGTTGGCCAATCTAGCCTGAGCCTCACCAGTTGCTCAAGTTAACCCTCTATGTAGCTCCTGTCTGTAGCTATATCCATCCTCTGTTTATATTGCCTGTATTTGTTTGCATTATTCTTACCTATACTGGCCCCTAGGGGCACTGTTTATCATTCTGTTTCAATAAACTGTGTTTTGACGTTACAACCTGGTCTGAGTGTCAGAAAAACCGTAACACCGAGGAGCCGACAAGAGACCAAAGGGAAGGCAAGTAAATTGCTATTTACGGCCTTTCTAAAAAAAAACTGTAGGAAGGACTGAGAAACCAGGTCCATCGGGAAGGTCAGATAAGTGTCCTTTAAATTGATTTTTACCAGCCAATCTGACGGTAGAAGGAGGTCCCGGAGGCAATCAATGTCCTCCATTTTGAAATGACGATACAGAACGAACCCATTCAGGATGCGCAGTTTGATGACCGGAAGAAGACCAGAATCCTTCTTCCGAACTAGAAAGATGTTGCTTAGGAAACCGTCGGACGCCGCCGGAACCGCACAAATTGCGCCTTCGCGATGAAGTTCGACGACCTCGTGATCGACCAAAATATCGTCAGCTGACGCAAACCAGAAGGGAATGGGCCAGGCGACCTGAACCAGCTCTGCGTAAATTTCTATGTGTTAGCCTACCACTGGCTGCAGAACCCAAGGATCTGAAGTTAAGGAGGCCCACTAATGGGAAAAATGAGAGAGTCTGCCCCCACGTTCCCTGGAAAAGAAAACATCCTTTGAAACCGACTCACCAGGGTAAGATCTGGGCTTTGCCAGGTCTAGATCGTCAAGGCCCGCCACGTTGAGGGAAGAAAGGGCTTTTGGATCTGGGATCCTGAAACTGTTGTTGCTGTCCCAGGAACATAGGGGCTCGGGTCTGATATCTCTGCTGAGAAGCAGTGGAGAAGCCGGGTGAACGACCCTTACCTCGCCCGGCCCTCCCAAAAATTTTAGGGTGAAACACTTGTTTCAGTGAGGACTGTGCCTTGTCCAAGGCAGTAAAAGAGGAAACAAACTGCCCGAGGAATCCCCAAACAGCTGTCCCTGAGCAGATAGGCCAGGCTCAGTGGCCGCCATGTCAGTAAGTTTAGGGTCGCTTTTTAAAAGAATGGTCCTACGTCTTTTGGCGGCTAAAGCCGAATCAGTGTTTCCCAGAGAACAAAGAGCCCATTGGACCCATCCTCTCACGACAATGACGTCCACGGATGCCCCTGACTGAATGGAGGCCTCGGCCAGATTAAAGATTTTGGCAAGGAGGCGAAAAACATCCAATAATTGGTTCTCAGAAATCCTAAGGGCTCTATCCATACCCCTACGATGGACTTTAACATCTTTTCCAATAAACTTGACCATCTTGGGATCAGTTCTGGAGTCTCACGAGCCCTATTAGGTATAATAGGCTGGGTACATTCAGCTCTTAGTTTATTGCGCGTTTTTCTGCTCAGTGGCTTACTCACCCATTGTTCAATATAACTAGCCACATGGGACATTGGAGACCACTCTGATGATCTAGGGTGATGAATGGTTTCCGGATCGAACAAGGGAATACCCTGTCCATCCAAAACAGTGGCAACTTCACGGTGGCTAGAAGCAGAGGAAACCTCCCGGGGCTTAGACGGGGGTGGCTCATCATCATCAAATGTATCACTGGGTCTCGATGAGATAACCCAATCCTCATCAGAAGTTTCTGATTCTGAGGAAGAACAATAAGAATCGGGCTTAGCCCATCTAGCAATCTTACTTCTTCTTTTTACCTCCTCAGGAGCTGAGGGTCGTTTTCGTGGGACGGAGCCGCATGTTTCAATATCGCTGTCAGAGACCGGCGGAATAACAGATAAAGAGCCTGAGCTGACCACATGTCCCCTATCAATATTATCAATATGCTTAGATTTGCAGGTGCATTTTTGTAACTTTAAATTACCATCCACCTTCCGCGGAAGGGTCTGAGACAATGGCCCGGAGGCCACTGGTGAGGCAGCAGAAGTCACTGGGACCTCAAGAGAAGTTGCCACAGTAGGGGGCTGAGTATTCATGGCAGACAACATGGATTGAAAAACAGTAGAAGACATCTGCCACATCATGGCCTGCATAGAATGAGCAAAAAGAGCATTAAATTGATCAGATTGAGGATTAGGAAGAGGGGCCAGCAACCCTGGTAAGGCAGAGGACCCCCCAATGGCTGTAGATCCCCCACTTTCAATAGTGACACCCTGTTCCATGTCCACCGGGGAGTGAAAACTATTGCAACTGCCATCATCATTATTGGAGGCCATGGTAGGTGTCTGACAGGCAAATGCAGAAATAACAGGTGAGTTAGAGTGAAATATGAAAGCCTGCGCTTTAATATGAGGTATAAAATTATACGTAAAACTATAATGTAGGATACAATTGAGAAAACATTAAGAAAGAGGCAAATATCAGAGAGAACTGGCCTCAAAAAACGGAGTAACTAAAGAAAACTGAGCAGAAACTATTACAACGTCAGCAGAGACACAGATGCGAGGTTTGGGTGTAGCAAGATGGCCGCCGCCTCGCGCATGTGCATTGACATCGTGAAAACCGGAAGTACGTGCAGCCACCTGAATGAGCATGCGCGAACCGCGTCCGACAAAGAAAGTCAGAGAAAACGGCGCGAAGCACCTCTGCAACTGGGGAAAGCCCTACATCACCAGGGAAAAGGAAACCCAAGCCGAAAAACGCCGGCAACAACAGTGCGAGCGTATCAGGAGCCAAGCAACCAGAGAGGTGACAACCAAGAAGTATAATATGAAGGAAAACGCAGTACAAATGGAGCAATAACAGCAAAATACACAAAGGAAAAAAACACAAAACCAGCTAGTCCACAAGAAAGGTGTACTTATCTGTTTTGGAACAGCAGCGAAAGAGGAGGAGTTACAGATGGCATCAGATTTTAAGGGATGTGGGAGTGACTTAAGGGGAGGAGAATCGTTTACAGATTTTTCTTCCTGTTTGTACAAATAAAGTTTTCCTCTGCTGCTGTGTGGAACAGTGCGAAGAATATAAGCATAATATGAAGCCTCCATGCTTGTCATAAAATTACTGTTGTAACAGAAGCGCATACCTAGGTAGGGGTCCATCATACGGCAGTCAGGTGTATCTATATATTTACTGTGTGTAACATAAGCACTTACCTAGGTAGGAGTCCATCACACAGCAGTCAGGTATATCTATATAATTACTGTGTGTAACAGAAGCACTTACCTAGGTAGGAGTCCATCACACAGCAGTCAGGTGTATCTATATAATTACTGTGTGCAACAGAAGCACTTACCTAGGTAGGAGTCCATCACACAGCAATCAGATGTATCTATATAATTACTGTGTAACAGAAGCACTTACCTAGGTAGGAGTCCATCACACAGCAGTCAGGTGTATCTGTATAATTACTGTGTAACAGAAGCACTTACCTAGGTAGGAGTCCATCACACAGCAGTCAGGTGTATCTATATAGTTACTGTGTGTAACAGAAGCGCTTACCTAGGTAGGAGTCCATCATTCAGCAGTCAGGTATATATCTATATAGTTACTGTGTGTAACAGAAGCGCTTACCTAGGTAGGAGTCCATCATTCAGCAGTCAGGTATATATCTATATAATTACTGTGTGTAACAGAAGCGCTTACCTAGGTAGGAGTCCATCATACAGCAGTCAGGTGTATCTATATAATTACTGTGTGTAACAGAAGCGCTTACCTAGGTAGGAGTCCATCATACAGCAGTCAGGTGTATCTATATAATTACTGTGTGTAACAGAAGCGCTTACCTAGGTAGGAGTCCATCATACAGCAGTCAGGTGTATCTATATAATTACTGTGTGTAACAGAAGCGCTTACCTAGGGAGGAGTCCATCATACAGCAGTCAGGTGTATCTATATAATTACTGTGTGTAAAAGAAGAGCTTACCTAGGTAGGAGTCCATCATACAGCAGTCAGGCGTATCTATATAATTCGTGGATTTTCCTAACTACATGTGAAGGAAAGTCAGAATTTTATTAAGACACGGAGGCGAATATTATGCAATATCTCTCTCCACTGCTTCCTCTCAGCAGCAAAGGAGTCTTTATTTCCAATACAAAGTGAAAAAACTTTTTTGTAACCAATAGCAACCCTTCCAACCAATCACAACATATCTCAAGGTATAACAGGTGTTACACTCTCCCATAACCCCCTCTTTCTTGCTTGCTGGATTTTATCTGGAAGAGACTTGAAATCAAACAACGATACCGAATTCTTCCGTAACTTGAAACTGACATCTCTTCATATATTCAATAGAAGGCAAAATAATGCGACTGAAGCTTCGAAATATGAGAATATGTCGATTTTCCACCAGAATTCAACCTGAAAGAGAGAAAAGAAGGTAAAAGGGGGGGAAAGAAAGGGAGGGATAATATTCGCCTCCGTGTCTTAATAAAATTCTGACTTTCCTTCACATGTAGTTAGGAAAATCCACGAATTTTATGGCAGAACGGAGGCTCATATTATGCAAGTTTAAAGCATATCACAAGAAACATTAATTACATATTGGATACAACAGTATGAACAACATGATCTATAGGTTTATGATAAAAGTCTCTAAAAGTAGATTCTCTAGACCAATCAGCGGCCCGGAGGATATCCTCCAAACGACCACCAGATTGTATTGCTTTAGAAGCCATGGCACCTCTTGTTGAATGTGCCCCAAATAGAGAGACATCAAGACCCGCTAATTGCATAATCCATCTTACCCAGCGAGCTAGGGTAGCTGCTGAAACTGGTAGATGGGGATTGAGAAAAGAAATGAGAAGTTGAGAAGAAGAAGGGGAACGAAATGCAGTTGTGCGTAATTCGTATTCTTGTAGACATTTGACCACGCACAATTGAGGTTGGGAAGGAAAAGCCGGATAAGATATTATCCGAACAGCCGTCTTTGTACGACGAGAAACTCGAAATTGTACTCCTTGTGGTGTAAAAGAACGGGATTGAAAATCTAGAGCTCTGACATCTGAAACGCGCTTGAAGGAAATCAAGCAAAGTAACATAGTGAGTTTTGCCGAAAGTTGTTTCAAAGATAAGAGGTTATTGGCAGGCCACCTATCTAATAGATGTAATACATCATTAACGTTCCAAAGAGATTGATAACGAGATTGAGGGGGTCTCGAGAAACGAATCCCTCTCATGAGACGACAAACCACTACTGATTGGCCAACTGGAACGCCATCGATAGGAATGTGGCCCGCCGAAATAGCGGATCGGTAGGAGTTAATTGTACGATAAGCTTTTCCCGAATCAAATAAAGTTGATAAAAAATTTACAACATTTATTGGAGATGTTGAAACGGGATCCAAATTCCGTTCCACGCACCAACGACTCCAGGCAGACCAGGCTGATTTGTACATAGCCCGTGTTCCTGGAGCCCAAGATTCCGCCAAAAGAGTTTGAGCCGATTCTGAAAATCCATAGTCACCTGGGGAATCCCGGAAAGGGACCATGCTATGAGGTGTAACTCTCCTGACATTAAAAGATCGTGTGGATTGTCGAAAGGATCTGTTAGCAAAAGAGGAAAAGTCGGAATGAGTCGGGGAAAATCCACTGACAGTTCCAGGAGAGGGGAAAACCACGGTTGGGTTGGCCAAAAGGGCGTCACTACCACCACCGAGGCTTCCTGACGGCGAATCATTAATAGAGTCCGAGATATCATTGCGAAAGGAGGAAACGCATAGTTCACTCCCGGAGTCCAAGATTGAAGGAAAGCGTCCGTCGCTAGAGCTTCCGGATCCGGACGCCAGCTGAAAAATTTTGGAACTTGACGATTCAGACGAGAAGCGAAGAGGTCTATGCCAAAAGGGCCCCAGATACGGTGTAAGGCCGTAAAGATACTGGGGTGAAGTTTCCAATCGCTGCGATCGGTCAAATATCTTGAATTCCAATCGGCTACGGCGTTGGAAAGACCAGGTAAGTGTTCCGCCACTAACGTGATATTCCGGTCTAGACAAAAATGCCAAAAATCCTTGGCCAAGTCTGCCAAGGGTTTGGATTTCGTTCCACCTAATTTGTTTATATATTGCACTGCTGAGATGTTGTCCATCTTCAGCAGTACACAGCAATGTACACGGTCCTTGACTAGGCTCTTCAGAGCAAAGGACCCCGCTAGAAGCTCGAGGCAGTTGATATGAAGAGAAGTTTCCATTGAGGACCACTTGCCGCCTGTGGAAATATCTCCTAAACGAGCGCCCCAACCTAAAAGACTGGCGTCTGATTCTATAACTAAATCTGGAATGACGCCAAAAATGGCTTTGCCATTCCAGGCGTCGAGGTGTTTGAGCCACCAGATTAGTTCTTCTCGAGCGTCGGAAGAAAGGGCGATAACGTCGGTATAACTTAAACCTCGTCTGAGATGTCGCGCCTTGAGGCGTTGTAGGGCCCGGTAATGAAGAGGCCCTGGAAAAATCGCTTGAATGGAGGCGGAGAGAAGGCCGACCACTCGAGCAAGGAGCCGAAGGGAAATCCGATCCTGTCGAAGAATGTAACAAATTTCCCTGCGAATATGTTTTATTTTTGATTTTGGAAGACTCAGAGATGCTTGCCTGGAATCCACTAGGAAACCTAGAAACTCCAGGCGTTGGGATGGAATCAACTGAGATTTTTCCCAGTTGATTAGGAAACCCAGATCGGATAGAAATCGAATCGCAAACTCTGCTTGATGGAGCAAAATTTTGCGATTCTGGGACATTATTAATATGTCGTCCAGGTAGATGATTAAACGGAACCCCCGGCTGCGTAAATAGGCGACAACTGGCTTCATGAGTTTCGTGAAGCACCAGGGTGCAGACGATAACCCAAAAGGAAGGCAAGTGAATTGCCACATTTTGTTCCGCCAAAGAAAACGAAGGTAGATTTGAGATGACAGATCCATGGGAACCGTCAGGTATGCGTCTTGTAAATCTATCTTCACCATCCAATCTGATGGGAGAAGAAGATCTCGGAGCAGGTGAATGCCCTCCATTTTGAAGTGGCGATAAAGGACACTTTCGTTGAGGGTACGAAGGTTTATGACTGGTCGAAAACCCGAATCCTTTTTTCGAACCAGAAATATATTGCTTACGTAGCCGTCTTGAGGACCGTAAGCACGTCTGATCGCCCGTTTTTTCCATAAAGTGGAGATCTCTTCGTCCACTAACGCGGCGTCTGCTTTGGAAAAATGGAGGGGAGTAGGCAAAGAAAGTTGATTCGGGTATCGGAAGAATTCTATTTGAAATCCCTGAATAGTCTGGAGTATCCAAGGGTCTGCTGTCAGAACACACCAATGGTGGGAAAAATGTGTTAACCTGCCTCCCACTGGAAGTGGGGAAGAATGGGTTTTTGGAAACATACTTACCGGAGAAAGAACGTCCACGAGGAAAACCTCTTCCCGATCTTGTTCTCCAAGGTCTGCCGCGGGATGGAAAGAAAGGTCCTTGACCTCTTGCAGTTAGGGGATATTGTCCTCTGTATGAGGAAAGTGTAGGGGCCTGATATTGTTGTTGTTGGCGTTGGCGAGCCCTGCCAGAAGAGCGGCCCCTGCCTCTTCCGGCTTTATCAAAAATATTAGGTCGGAAAACCTTTCGTAAAGAGGCCTGTGCCTTATCTAAGGCCGTGAAGGATGCTACAAATTTGCCTAAGTCTTTAATAAATGTATCCCCAAAAAGCTGACCTTTGGCTGATGGGCCTGGTTCTGAATTTGTCATCTCGGCAAGCTTAGGATCAATGCGCAATAATAGCGCTCTACGCCGTTCAGAGGCAATAGCCGAATTGGCGTTGCCAATCAGACAAATAGCCCTTTGGATCCATCCCCTAAGAACTTGAACATCAATAGGATTTTTGGTTTGAATTGCTTCTTCAGAGATTTCAAAGATTTTGGTAAGGGGTCCCAAAGAATCTAGAAGTTTGTCCTGACAGGACTTAAGTGCTTGGTCTACCCCCCTTCTGGGATCCCTTCCTGATTTGGCAATAAATTGCACCATTTTTGGATCCAACACAGGGGTTTCACAAACCTTATTAGCAATCACTGGCCGGGGACATTCAGCCCGCAATTTAGATCTGGTATTTCTACTAATAGGTTTGCGGATCCATGTCTCGAGGTATTGGGCTACGTGTGGTCTAGGAGTCCAGTCTGATGACCTGGGGTGTTTTATACCCTCAGGGTCAAACATTGGTTCTCCTTTAGCATCCAGGAGAATAGGGGTAGTAGAAATAGAAGGGGTATCTATAGAATCTGTATTCTGATTTTTGCGTTTCTTGGGCGGAGGGACATCAGAGTCATCCTCATCCACATAGGAAGGTGCCCAATCTTCATCTGAAGACTCCTCAGTAGAGGAGGAGTAATAAGAATCGGGTTGTAACCTCCGCAGGTTCTTTTTATTAGGTGGTAACCTCCTCAGGTTCTGTTCATCCCCATTGGTATCCTCTGGGGGGGAGGATCTAGTATGTGGAACCAAGCCACATTGATCAGAATTACCAGTCTTTGAATATAAAGCCATTTTATCCTTTACAGGATCATCAGATATAACATTATGGCGTTTGCTGGTACATTTGCGGCCACTCTGAGGTCCGCTTTCCTGTGAGTTTGTACTCTGTTTTTTAGAATTATCAACTGATAGTTCAGAGGGTCCTTTCCCTTTAAGAGCTAAGGTAAAGGACTCTGCTAGGGAAGAAGACAACTTCTGGAGAGCAGACTGCATTGATTTTTCTACAAATTTTGCAAATTTGGCAGATTCAGGAAAAATATTAGGGACTTCCCCAGATTGAACTTCTCCTGAGGAAGGAGAGAGGTCTGGCTCTTTAAAAGATTGGGCAGATTGAAAAGAGGGTCCCTCTAAGCCAGAACCCTCACCCTCTGATGAAGACATGTTAATTATAATAATATAATATATATATAACTTGTGAGAATCAATAGGTGAATTTAAGATAAAGTGAATAGACTTGCCAATGCCAAAAAACAAGCGAATGCAAAGGGAGCGAAACACGGACTGTCAGAAACAGTATGGCGGGCGAAATAGAGAAAGCCGTTTCTGACAGGACTGGCGCATGCGCAGCCGCCAACCCGGAAGTAAGCGGCCGCGCTGAGGGAAAGTCGGGCGAAACGGCAGTGGAAGGGTAAAGGGAGACTGCAGTAAACTGGGGAAGGAGCGCAAGCGCCGAATAAGAGATGGATACAGGAGAAAGATAAAATGGGAAAGGTTAACCCACAGGGAAGAAGAAAAACTTGTATAAATAGCAAGTTGAAGAAAAACTTCAGTTACCAACAGAAAATAAAGATGGAATTAGAAATTAAAGAGAGTCTTAATTGACTAAAGGGATAAGAACAATTCTAAAATATATAAATCCAATAACTGAAATTTTATTTAGTCAGATATAATTAACAGTATACTTATCTCCCAGGAAGCAGCAAAGAAAGAAGGGGTTATGGGAGAGTGTAACACCTGTTATACCTTGAGATATGTTGTGATTGGTTGGAAGGGTTGCTATTGGTTACAAAAAAGTTTTTTCACTTTGTATTGGAAATAAAGACTCCTTTGCTGCTGAGAGGAAGCAGTGGAGAGAGATATTGCATAATATGAGCCTCCGTTCTGCCATAAAATTACTGTGTGTAACAGATGCACTTACCTAGGTAGGAGTCCATCATACAGCAGTCAGGTGTATCTATATAATTACTGTGTGCAACAGAAGCACATTCCTAGGTAGGTGTACATCGTACAACAGTCAGGTGCATCTATATAATTACTGTGTGTAACAGAAGTACTTACCTAGGTAGGAGTCCATCATACAGTAGTCAGGTGTATCTGTATAATTACTGTTTAACAGAAGCACTTACCTAGGTAGGAGTCCATCACACAGCAGTCAGGTCTATCTATATAATTACTGTGTGTAACAGAAGTTCTTACCTAGGTAGGAGTCCATCACACAGCAGTCAGGTCTATCTATATAATTACTGTGTGTAACAGAAGTACTTACTTAGGTAGGAGTCCATCATACAGCAGTCAGGTGTATTTATATAATTACTGTGTGCAACAGAAGCACTTTCCTAGGTAGGTGTACATCGTACAACAGTCAGGTGTATCTATATAATTACTGTGTGTAACAGAAGTACTTACCTAGGTAGGAGTTCATCATACAGCAGTCAGGTGTATCTGTAGAATTACTGTGTAACAGAAGCACTTACCTAGGTAGGAGTCCATCACACAGCAGTCAGGTGTATCTGTATAATTACTGTGTAACAGAAGCACTTACCTAGGTAGGAGTCCATCACACAGCAGTCAGGTGTATCTGTATAATTACTGTGTAACAGAAGCACTTACCTAGGTAGGAGTCCATCACACAGCAGTCAGGAGTATCTATATAATTACTGTGTGCAACAGAAGCACTTACCTAGCTAGGAGTCCATCACACAGCAGTCAGGTGTATCTATATAATTACTGTGTGTGACAGAAGCACTTACCTAGGTAGGAGTCCATCACACAGCAGTCAGGTATATCTATATAATTACTGTGTAACAGAAGCACTTACCTAGGTAGGAGTCCATCACACAGCAGTCAGGTGTATCTATATAGTTACTGTGTGTAACAGAAGCGCTTACCTAGGTAGGAGTCCATCATTCAGCAGTCAGGTATATATCTATATAGTTACTGTGTGTAACAGAAGCGCTTACCTAGGTAGGAGTCCATCATTCAGCAGTCAGGTATATATCTATATAATTACTGTGTGTAACAGAAGCGCTTACCTAGTTAGGAGTCCATCATACAGCAGTCAGGTGTATCTATATAATTACTGTGTGTAACAGAAGCGCTTACCTAGGTAGGAGTCCATCACACAGCAGTCAGGTGTATCTATATAATTCGTGGATTTTCCTAACATTTGTGAAGGAAAGTCAGAATTTTATAAAAGACACGGAGGCGAATATTATGCATTTAACCTTCTTCACTGCCTCCTAGCAGCAAAGACAAACTTTATTTAGTACATCAAATAAAGAAGCAAAAAACTTGCTAGTCCTTGTAGGTATATTCCACCAATAACAAAGAGGCATCTAAGATAAATTAAGCTGCAAACACTTCCTCTTCCTCTTTCTTGCGTGTTGCTGTTCTGAAACAAGGGTCTTCATAACAATCAAAGATAAACATTCGTTGCGCCAGATAAACTCTCCGAAACTTAAGTCGAGAAAATCAATAACATCTTAACTTTTGTCTTGCCAAGCCGAAATCCTCCGGATACGGCCAACCTTCATCCTATAAAAAAACACAAAAATATGTATGAATGGGGGGGGTAGACATAGGGAGGGATAATATTCGCCTCCGTGTCTTTTATAAAATTCTGACTTTCCTTCACAAATGTTAGGAAAATCCACGAATTTTATGGCATTTCCACGGAGGCTTCATATTATGCAAGTTCAAAGCTAGAAGAAAAAACAAGTTAGAGATTATTTATCACATTGGTAGAAACATGATCAATGGGTTTACAATAAAAATTTTTAAAAGTAGATTCACTTGACCAATCTGCAGCCCTCAGAATATCCTCTAGTCTTCCCCCTGATTGTAATGTCATAGAAGCCATCGCGCCCCTGGAAGAGTGCGCTCCGAATAAGGCGATATCAATGCCGGCTAACTGCATGATCCATCGGACCCAGCGGGCTAAAGTGGCCGCCGAGACCGGTAGAAATGGTTTACGGAAAGATATCAATAATTGAGACCAGTTAGGGTTGCGAAGTGAAGTAGTTCGCTTCTCATATTCTTGTAAGCATCGGACCACACATAACTGTGGTTGTGAAGGGAAAGGGGGATAAGAAACCGTTCGAATAGACGTTTTTGTACGACGGGAGATTCTAAATTGAACCCCAAATGGGGTGAAAGATCTAGAATGTAAATCCAAAGCTCTAACGTCCGAGACTCGTTTGAAGGACACCAAGCAAAGAAGCATGGTCAATTTAGCCGATAATTGTTTCAAAGATAAATTATCGTTGGTTGGCCACTCCTCAAGAAAATGTAGAACATCGTTCACATTCCATAGAGAATGATACCTAGATTGGGGAGGTCTAGAAAAACGAATCCCACGCATGAGGCGACAAACGACAGTTGACTGACCAACTGGAATACCGTTTACTGAATCATGACCTGCTGATATTGCCGACCGGTAAGTATTGATAGTACGATACGCCTTACCTAGATCGTACAGATGGGAAAGGAAATTGACTACTTCTATTGGAGATGCAGAAATGGGATCCAAATCCCGTTCCAGGCACCAACTACTCCACAGTGACCAGGCGGATTGATACATGGTTCGGGTACCTGGGGCCCAAGATTCCGCCAGAAGGAAACGAGCTGATTCCGAAATTTGTCCGGTACAGATGGGACTCCCGATATGAACCAGGCTATTAGCCGAAGTTCCCCCGACATCATTAGATCGTGAGGATTGCCGGAAGGATTCGTCAGTAGATCGGGAAAGAAAGGAAGTAGGCGAGGAACGTCCGCGGATAACTCCAGAAGGGGAGGAAACCACGGTTGCATTGGCCAAAAAGGTGTAACTAGAACCACCGTTGCTTGTTGACGACGAATCGATAAAAGAGTTCGTGGTATCATTGCAAAGGGTGGAAAGGCATAATTCGTTCCTGGAGTCCAGGATTGGAGAAACGCGTCCTTGGCCAGAGCTTCCGGGTCTGGTCTCCAGCTGAAAAATTTTGGGACCTGTCGATTCAAACGGGAAGCAAAAAGATCGATCTGAAAAGGTCCCCATAATTGAAGTAATAGGGAAAAAACCTCTCTGTGTAGCATCCAGTCGCTGTGATCTGTGAGGTATCTGGAATTCCAATCCGCCACTGCGTTGGAAAGTCCAGGTAGATGTTGTGCGAGAACGGTTACATTGCGGTCCAGGCAAAAATGCCAAAAATCTTTGGCCAATTCTGCCAATTGTTTGGACTTCGTGCCTCCTAAGCGGTTGATGTATTGAACCGCCGAGACGTTGTCCATCTTTAAAAGAACGCAGCAATTGACACGGTCTTTTGCTAGGCTCTTTAGAGCAAAGGACCCCGCCAGTAACTCCAGGCAATTGATATGTAGTGTTGCTTCCTGCGGGGACCATTTTCCGCCTGTAGAAAGATCGTTTAAACGAGCACCCCAACCTAAAAGGCTGGCGTCCGATTCGATGACTAGATCTGGCACCATACCAAAAATGGCTTTGCCATTCCATGCATCGAGATGCTTTAGCCACCAAATAAGTTCTTCCCTTGCATCGGAAGAAAGAGCGATGGAATCGTTGTACCCGAGGCCTCTGCGTAGATGAAGTGCTTTCAATCTTTGAAGTGCCCGGTAATGGAGAGGGCCTGGAAAAATTGCCTGGATGGAGGCTGACAAGAGGCCTACTACACGAGCGAGCATCCGTAAGGAGATCAATTCCCTTCTGAGAATGTAACGAATTTCCTTGCGAATGGCCCGAATTTTGGATCCTGGAAGACTCAAGGAAGTCTGAAGAGAATCCACCACAAAGCCTAGGAATTCTATAGTCTGGGATGGTATCAACTGGGATTTTTTCCAGTTGATCAGGAAACCCAGGCTCGTGAGTAAACGAATTGTGCAATTGGTCTGACTGCGTAGAAGGGATTGGTCTTGAGACATAATTAGAATATCGTCCAGATAAATGATGAGTCGAATTCCTCGACTCCTCAAAAACGCGATGACAGGCTTTAGGAGCTTCGTGAAGCACCAAGGTGCCGAGGACAGACCAAAAGGAAGGCAAGTGAATTGCCATATCCGACCATGCCAAAGGAAACGAAGGTAGGTCTGAGAAGAAGCAGACATTGGAACCGTCAGATATGCGTCCTGTAGGTCTATCTTGACCAACCAGTCCGATGGGAGAAGAAGATCTCTCAAGAGATGGATTCCTTCCATCTTGAAGTGTTGGTATAGGACGTACTCGTTTAGGGATCTTAAATTGATTACTGGACGAAGGCCTGAATCTTTCTTCCGTACTAGGAAAATATTGCTTATAAAGCCTGGGACGGTGCCCGAAGATGGTTTGATGGCCCTTTTGTGTAATAGTTCTTTTATTTCGGTATCTACTAAAAGAGCATCTGTTTTTGAAAAACGGAAGGGAGGAGGAATAGTCTTTTGGACTGGTGGAGCATAAAATTCTATGCGGTATCCCCTGACAGTCTGTAACACCCATTGATCTGATGTTAGATTGCACCATTGATGGAAAAAATGGGAGAGTCTGCCCCCCACTTTTCCCTGAAAAGAAAGGATTGACGGATGCAATCTTACCTGAAAAGGGTCGTGAACGGAAAGTTCTCCTGCCGGAACGTGCTCTCCACGCTCTGCCCCGTGAGGGAAAAAATGGACTTTGGAATCCAGAATCTTGAGGGGGTTGTCCCCTGAAGAATGATTGGGGTGAGGTCTGAAACCTTTGTTGGGTATATTGGGTACGGCCGAGAGAGCGACCCCTGCCTCTCCCGGCCCTGGTGAAAACCCTAGGGTTAAAAACCTTCTTTAGAGAGGTTTGGGCTTTATCTAGAGCGGTAAACGCTGATACAAACTTTCCCAACTTTTTTATAAAAGAATCTCCGAATAATTGCCCGTTTGCAGACGGACCAGGTTCTGAGTTGGCCATATCTGCTAATTTTGGATCAATCCTTAATAGTATTGCTCTCCGTCGTTCAGAGGCAATGGCGGTATTAGCATTACCTATGAGGCATATGGCCCTTTGAATCCACCCCCTAAGTACGTTTATATCAATAGGGGAATTAGTTTGAATAGCTGCTTCAGAAAGCTCGAAAATTTTTGTGAGGGGCCCTAGAGAATCTAAGAGCTTATCTTGGCAGGATTTCAACGCCCTATCTATTCCCTTCCTAGGGTCTTTTCCTGATTTAGAGATGAATTGTATCAATCTACTATCTAATTCAGGAGTGTCACACACTTTGTTGGATACCAAAGGACGTGGACATTCAGCCCTGAGTTTGTTTCTAGTGTTTCTGTCCATAGATTTCCGCACCCAATTTTCTAAATATAATGAAATGTGGGGGGTAGGTGTCCACTCTGAGGAACGGGGGTGTTTGATACCCTCTGGGTCAAAAAGAGGGTCTCCCATGGCATCCAGAATAACTGGATTAGTTATATTAGAGGTATTAGCCTTAGATCCTGAGTCTATAGTTTTACTCTTTTTAGCTGGAGATACCTCAGAACTTTCATCGTCACCGGAGGACAATACCCAGTCCTCATCAGAAACATCCTCATTAGATGAGGAGCAATAGGAATCAGGTTTTGACCTCCTCAGGTTCTTTTTCCTCAAATTTGTCTCCTCTTGAGGTGAGGGTCTTGCTTGTGGGCCAGAGCCGCACGGTTCAATGTCGCCACAAAGGGTCGGATTCTCATGAAGAATTAATGCTTTATCTAATGCATTTTCTGTTGAATCTGAAATATGACGCCTCTTTCGTAGGCATTTGCCCCCTTTTTTATTGAGTTCACTTTTATTTACCTCAGGTAATACAGAATGAACTTCCGCCCTTACTGAAGGGGTCATAGGGGCATTAGATGATATTGGGTTATTAACAATATTAGAGGTATGGCCCTTTAAGGCCAAAGCAAAAGACTCCGCTAAGGAGGTTGATAATTTTTGCATGGTAGATTGTAAAGACATTTCCATCATCTTTTGAAAATGAAGGGGTTCAGGTTGAAAGCAGGGAATAGAACCTGAATCTCTTAATCCCTGTTCAGAATTTTTACTTTTATTATTATTACTACCATTATGATTTGGTGCTTCCATAGAATCATGTTGTTCCATTAATGGGGATACAGGGCTCTCATAGTCAGAGCTATCAGACATATTGGAAATGAAAGGACAGATAACTCAATATTCTTGAGTAAATAAATACTTTGGGAAGTGTAAACTAGTGAAATGTCTATAATTATATTCTTATAATTGTAATTTTACCAGAGGAATTATAATAAGTTGAATTAACCAGTGAAACTGAGCAATATCTGTGAATAAACAAATATGAGTGACAACAAACCGCTCCGTAGCTATTGAGGCTTGAAAATGGCGCTGTCAGAGAGATGACGAGACGCCTGACTAAAACCGCGCATGCGCTGAAGAGACAGAAAAGTTTCCCGGAGGCGCGTCTGTGTAAGAGCACAGCGCGCCGATCCGCTATGCCACTATCTCCGATGTTTAGAGAGATAGTGGAAGCGGCGAAATGGGGCCGCCGAAGGCAAACTAATAAGCGGGAGAGAAGGAAGAACAATAAGCCTATAATACTCCCAAAGGGGAGGACGGAAGGCAAAGAAAAAGAAACATTGAAGAGGAAGGACCTCCAAAAGGAGCAATGCAGTAATGCTTGAAAAGGAAGCAGGTAACAGGAAACGCTGCGTCGGCAACAAAAGGGTTAACAATACACAAATAACATGAAATACACTGACAAGTGGAATAGAGTACTTATCTGCTAGGTCAGCAGCAAAGAAAGAGGAAGAGGAAGTGTTTGCAGCTTAATTTATCTTAGATGCCTCTTTGTTATTGGTGGAATATACCTACAAGGACTAGCAAGTTTTTTGTTTCTTTATTTGATGTACTAAATAAAGTTTGTCTTTGCTGCTAGGAGGCAGTGAAGAAGGTTAAATGCATAATATGAAGCCTCCGTGGAAATGCCATAAAATTACTGTGTGTAACAGAAGCGCTTACCTAGGTAGGAGTCCATCATACAGCAGTCAGGTGTATCTATATAGTTACTGTGTGTAACAGAAGCGCTTACCTAGGTAGGAGTCCATCATTCAGCAGTCAGGTATATATCTATATAGTTACTGTGTGTAACAGAAGCGCTTACCTAGGTAGGAGTCCATCATACAGCAGTCAGGTGTATCTATATAATTACTGTGTGTAACAGACGCACTTACCTAGGTAGGAGTCCATCACACAGCTGTCAGGTGTATCTATATAATTACTGTGTGTAACAGAAGCGCTTACCTAGGTAGGAGTCCATCACACAGCAGTCAGGTGTATCTATATAGTTACTGTGTGTAACAGAAGCGCTTACCTAGGTAGGAGTCCATCATTCAGCAGTCAGGTATATATCTATATAGTTACTGTGTGTAACAGAAGCGCTTACCTAGGTAGGAGTCCATCATTCAGCAGTCAGGTATATATCTATATAATTACTGTGTGTAACAGAAGCGCTTACCTAGTTAGGAGTCCATCATACAGCAGTCAGGTGTATCTATATAATTACTGTGTGTAACAGAAGCGCTTACCTAGGTAGGAGTCCATCACACAGCAGTCAGGTGTATCTATATAATTACTGTGTGTAACAGAAGCGCTTACCTAGGTAGGAGTCCATCATACAGCAGTCAGGTGTATCTGTATAATTACTGTGTAACAGAAGCACTTACCTAGGTAGGAGTCCATCACACAGCAGTCAGGTCTATCTATATAATTACTGTGTGTAACAGAAGCGCTTACCTAGGTAGGAGTCCATCATACAGCAGTCAGGTGTATCTATATAATTACTGTGTGTAACAGAAGCACTTACCTATGTAGGAGTCCATCACACAGCAGTCAGGTGTATCTATATAATTACTGTGTGTAACAGAAGTACTTACCTAGGTAGGAGTCCATCATACAGCAGTCAGGTGTATCTGTATAATTACTGTGTAACAGAAGCACTTACCTAGGTAGGAGTCATCATACAGCAGTCAGGTGTATCTATATAATTACTGTGTGTAACAGAAGTACTTACCTAGGTAGGAGTCCATCATACAGCAGTCAGGTGTATCTGTATAATTACTGTGTAACAGAAGCACTTACCTAGGTAGGAGTCCATCACACAGCAGTCAGGTGTATCTATATAATTACTGCGTGTAACAGAAGCACATACCTAGGTAGGAGTCCATCGTACAGCAGTCTGGTGTATATCTATAGAATTACTGTGTGTAACAGAAGTACTTACCTAGGTAGGAGTCCATCACACAGCAGTCAGGTGTATCTATATAATTACTGTGTGTAACAGAAGCACTTACCTAGGTAGGAGTCCATCACACAGCAGTCAGGTGTATCTATATAATTACTGTGTGTGTAACAGAAGCACTTACCTAGGTAGGAGTCCATCACAAGGCAGTCAGGTGTATCTATATAATTACTGTGTGTAACAGAAGCACTTACCTAGGTAGGAGTCCATCACACAGCAGTCAGGTGTATCTGTATAATTACTGTGTGTAACAGAAGCACTTACCTAGGTAGGAGTCCATCACACAGCAGTCAGGTGTATCTATATAATTACTGCGTGTAACAGAAGCACATACCTAGGTAGGAGTCCATCGTACAGCAGTCTGGTGTATATCTATAGAATTACTGTGTGTAACAGAAGTACTTACCTAGGTAGGAGTCCATCACACAGCAGTGAGGTGTATCTATATAATTACTGTGTGTAACAGAAGCACTTACCTAGGTAGGAGTCCATCACACAGCAGTCAGGTGTATCTATATAATTACTGTGTGTGTAACAGAAGCACTTACCTAGGTAGGAGTCCATCAAACGGCAGTCAGGTGTATCTATATAATTACTGTGTGTAACAGAAGCACTTACCTAGGTAGGAGTCCATCACACAGCAGTCAGGTGTATCTGTATAATTACTGTGTGTAACAGAAGCACTTACCTAGGTAGGAGTCCATCACACAGCAGTCAGGTGTATCTATATAATTACTGTGTGTAACAGAAGCACTTACCTAGGTAGGTGTCCATCACGCAGCAGTCAGATGTATCTATATAATTACTGTGTGTAACAGATGCACTTACCTAGGTAGGAGTCCATCACACAGCAGTCAGGTGTATCTATATAATTACTGTGTGTAACAGAAGCACTTACCTAGGTAGGAGTCCATCACACAGCAGTCAGGTATATCTATATAATTACTGTGTGTAACAGAAGCACTTACCTAGGTAGGAGTCCATCACATAGCAGTCAGCTGTATCTATATAATTACTGTGTGTAACAGAAGCACTTACCTAGGTAGGAGTCCATCATACAGCAGTCAGGTGTATCTATATAATTACTGTGTGTAACAGAAGCACTTACCTAGGTAGGAGTCCATCACACAGCAGTCAGGTGTATATCTATATAATTACTGCGTGTAACAGAAGTACTTACCTAGGTAGGAGTCCATCACACAGCAGTCAGGTGTATCTATATAATTACTGTGTGTAACAGAAGCACTTACCTAGGTAGGAGTCCATCATACAGCAGTCAGGTGTATCTATATAATTACTGTGTGTAACAGATGCACTTACCTAGGTAGGAGTCCATCACACAGCAGTCAGGTGTATCTATATAATTACTGTGTGTAACAGAAGCACTTACCTAGGTAGGAGTCCATCACATAGCAATCAGGAATATAAATCAAGAGTAATTTGGGGGATATTTTAATTGTCAGTGATGCTTGTTTTTATTTAAAATTTTCCCCTTTCATTAATGTACATAACCCGAATGTGCTGGAGTTCGGTCTCTCCTAAGACTGTGTGTAGAAGACAGAGCCTGTGGAGGTTATGGGGTTACAGACATGACACAAACCATGTTCCGGGTACAGACTCCATTTCCCGCTCACACGAATCTGAATTAACCTTGTTAGAGGAAACCTTGATTTGATTTAGGGACGTGTAAAACGCTCCGCTGCCGGGAACACAAATAAACAAGTAAATTCCTCTTTTAGAAAAGGCAGAAATTGCTGACAGGAAGAGATTGACTGGATGGAATCGCTCCAGTAATCCTAATGTACAAAGCCAGTCCGATTTACTGCCATCTAAACACATATGGGATTAATCAGTTTAAACCTTCAGATTCTAGACTCTGAGCAGCAATGCATGTCACAAGATATGGCATTCAAGAGGTTAAACTTTGGTGGAAGAGGGAAAAGTTGGGATTATCAGTGAAGATAGGAATCGATCAGTGAAATCATTCACTTACAATCCTGAGCTTAAATAAACATTCCCAAATCTCCACTTATTTACAGAGCAAATTAACCACTTGACTGCTCATGAGGTTTCCTGCGCAATGCAATGTATTGCAGACATCTCTAGAGTTCAAGTGGTTAAATGTACCAATTAAATGGCAGATAATTGAGATTTAATCTGTAAGGGGAAGCTGGATTACCCACAACAACATCACATTAGTATTTTGAATAAAAACCAAATCAGGTTAACCCACTGAGAGTAGAGACTTGTACCACACTTTCCTCTCACAGGGTGTCATTCCCAGAATCCTCTTTCACTTCTGATTTTAATTTCATTTAATATATTTATTTCACAATCTGTGCACAGGGCAGCTCGTGGTGTGATTCCATCACAAGGCATAAGCCTGATTTCAATTAAGATTTCAGTGAGGTTGACTGGTGAAACCTATAAAGTATAGAGATTACCGGGGAACTGTAGATTTCTGTACTAGTAATTAAATTACTTCTGCTCCACTTACCCACTTAGGTAAATGCTTCTGTTATACACAGTAATTATATAGATACACCTGACTCCTGTGTGATGGACTCCTGCCTAGGTAAGTGCTTCTGTTACACACAGTAATTATATAGATATACCTGACTGCTGTACGATGGACTCCTACCTAGGTAAGTGCTTCTGTTACACACAGTAATTATATAGATATACCTGACTGCTGTGTGATGGACTCCTACCTAGGTAAGTGCTTCTGTTACACACAGTAATTATATAGATATACCTGGCTGCTGTGTGATGGACTCCTACCTAGGTAAGTGCTTCTGTTACACACAGTAATTATATAGATACACCTGACTGCTGTGTGATGGACTCCTACCTAGGTATTTGCTTCTGTTACACACAGTAATTATATAGATACACCTGACTGCTGTGTCATGGACTCCTACCTAGGTAAGTGCTTCTGTTACACACAGTAATTATACAGATACACCTGACTACTGTATGATGCACTCCTACCTAGGTAAGTGCTTCTGTTACACACAGTAATTATATAGATATACACCTGACTGCTGTGTGATGGATTCCTACCTAGGTAAGTGCTTCTGTTACACACAGTAATTATACAGATACACCTGACTGCTGTATGATGCACTCCTACCTAGGTAAGTGCTTCTGTTACACACAGTAATTATATATATATATATATATATATATCTGACTGCTGTATGATGGACTCCTACCTAGGTAAGTGCTTCTGTTACACACAGTAATTATACAGATACACCTGACTGCTGTATGATGGACTCCTACCTAGGTAAGTGCTTCTGTTACACACAGTAATTATATAGATACGCCTGACTGCTGTGTGATGGACTCCTGCCTAGGTAAGTGCTCTGTTACACACAGTAATTATACAGATACCTAGGTAAGTGCTTCTGTTACACACAGTAATTATATAGATACGCCTGACTGCTGTGTGATGGACTCCTACCTAGGTAAGTACTTCTGTTACACACAGTAATCATATAGATACACCTGACTGCTGTATGATGGACTCCTACCTAGGTAAGTGATTCTGTTACACACAGTAATTATACAGATACACCTGACTGCTGTATGATGGACTCCTACCTAGGTAAGTGCTTCTGTTACACACAGTAATTATATAGATACATCTGACTGCTGTGTGATGGACTCCTGCCTAGGTAAGTGCTCTGTTACACACAGTAATTATATAGATACGCCTGACTGCTGTGTGATGGACTCCTACCTAGGTAAGTGCTTCTGTTACACACAGTAATTATATAGATATACCTGACTGCTGTGTGATGGACTCCTACCTAGGTAAGTGCTTCTGTTACACACAGTAATTATATAGATACACCTGACTGCTGTGTGATGGACTCCTACCTAGGTAAGTGCTTCTGTTACACACAGTAATTATATAGATACACCTGACTGCTGTGTGATGGACTCCTACCTAGGTAAGTGCTTCTGTTACACACAGTAATTATCCAGAAACACCTGACTGCTGTATGATGCACTCCTACCTAGGTAAGTGCTTCTGTTACACACAGTAATTATATAGATACACCTGACTGCTGTGTGATGGACTCCTACCTAGGTAAGTGCTTCTGTTACACACAGTAATTATCCAGATACACCTGACTGCTGTATGATGGACTCCTACCTAGGTAAGTGCTTCTGTTACACACAGTAATTATACAGATACACCTGACTGCTGTATGATGGACTCCTACCTAGGTAAGTGCTTCTGTTACACACAGTAATTATATAGATACGCCTGACTGCTGTGTGATGGACTCCTACCTAGGTAAGTACTTCTGTTACACACAGTAATCATATAGATACACCTGACTGCTGTATGATGGACTCCTACCTAGGTAAGTGCTTCTGTTACACACAGTAATTATACAGATACACCTGACTGCTGTATGATGGACTCCTACCTAGGTAAGTGCTTCTGTTACACACAGTAATTATATAGATACGCCTGACTGCTGTGTGATGGACTCCTGCCTAGGTAAGTGCTCTGTTACACACAGTAATTATATAGATACGCCTGACTGCTGTGTGATGGACTCCTGCCTAGGTAAGTGCTTCTGTTACACACAGTAATTGTACAGATACTCCTGACTGCTGTGTGATGGACTCCTACCTAGGTAAGTGCTTCTGTTACACACAGTAATTATACAGATACCTAGGTAAGTGCTTCTGTTACACACGGTAATTATATAGATACGCCTGACTGCTGTGTGATGGACTCCTGCCTAGGTAAGTGCTTCTGTTACACACAGTAATTATACAAATACTCCTGACTGCTGTGTGATGGACTCCTACCTAGGTAAGTGCTTCTGTTACACACAGTAATTATACAGATACACCTGACTGCTGTGTGATGGACTCCTACCTAGGTAAGTGCTTCTGTTACATACAGTAATTATATAGCTACCTAGGTAAGTGCATCTGTTACACACAGTAATTATATAGATACACCTGACTGCTGCGTGATGGACTCCTACCTAGGTAAGTGCTTCTGTTACACACAGTAATTATATAGATACACCTGACTGCTGTGTGATGGACTCCTACCTAGGTAAGTGCTTCTGTTACACACAGTAATTATATAGATACACCTGACTGATGTGTGATGGACTCCTACCTAGGTAAGTGCTCTGTTACACACAGTAATTATATATATATATACACCTGACTGCTGTGTGATGGACTCCTACCTAGGTAAGTACTTCTGTTACACACAGTAATTATATAGATACCTAGGTAAGTGCTTCTGTTACACTCAGTAATTTTATTTCATTCCCACGGAGGCTTCATATTATGCATTAAACCTTCTTCACTGCCTCCTAGCAGCAAAGACAAACTTTATTTCACATGTCAAATAAAGAGAAACAGAAAACTTGCTAGTAATTGTATCCAAATCCCACCAATCACAACAAGACCCCCTTTATATATTGAGGTGTGAACTGTTAATCTTCCTCTTTCTTTGCTGCTTCCTTCTCAGATAAGTATTATACAAAGATTATATTAAAGTGTATTAGGTGATTATCTTTAGATATTTTCATTTAACTTTTCCTCCGATTTGGTGTTAACCCTTTAACCGCCGATAAACTCGTTTTCTTTCCGTTTAAGTCTTGCATCTACGTTAAACAGGATGTTTATGTTTATCCTGGTTTATCCTCTTTGTTCCCTTTAGTAGCGCGGTGTACAGCTTACCTCCGTTCCCCATTTGCTTTACCCTTTCAGTACCGGTTGCCTCGCTGTAAGCGTTACACAGAGGCGCTTCCGGAGCTCGCCTTCTTCTTTTGGCGCATGCGCGAAGTCAGTCAGACGTTTTGTCAGTGCTGACGGCGCCATCTTTTAAACTGCTGTCACTCTAAGCGCTCCGTTTTTTTCTCCCTGCTCCTTAATACATTACACCGTGTAATACATTTACTGTACATTCCCAATTGATATTAACTTTAAGTTACCACATATAACTTTATTTGGGTTATTGTTTCCCCCTTTCTAGAACTTATATAATTTTCTTTATTTCCTATATATTTCTGTATTGGCCATTTTATCAGTATGTCTGACAGCTCTGAATATGAGAGTCCACTCTCTCCTGTGTTAGATCAGCAAGAAGAAGCTGAAGTACCAAAATCAAAAAATTCTGAAGATGGTCTAGGACAATCAGGTAATATTCCAGGTTTTCAACCTGAGTCCCTCCAGTTCCAAAAGTTTATGGAATTCTCAATTCAATCCACCATTCTAGCATTCCTGACATTAATCTTAATACATCTAATGCCCCTGTAAATACTATGGTAGGGACTGCAACTCCTTTACTTTTGGCAGTTTCAGAGGAAAATCTGACAGAAATTAATCGCAAAGGGGGCAAATGCCTACGGAAACGTAAGCATACCTCAGACCCTGCATATAAAATGAATAAAAATTTAATGACTGATGATATCACGCCCTCTGGCGACATTGAACCGTGCGGCTCTGGCCCACTCATACGACCCTCACCTCAAGAGGAAGTACAATTGAGGAAAAAGAACCTGAGGAGGTCAAAACCAGATTCTTATTGTTCCTCGTCTAGCGAGGACTCTTCTGATGAGGACTGGGAAATATCCTCAAGGAGAGAGTTCTGACACAATTCAACACAAAAAGAAAAAAACTTAATGATTCAGGGTCAAAAATTACTAATTCTGATGGATCTACCCCTGTTACTATTTTGGATGCTTTGGGAAAACCCCTCTTTAATCCCGAGGGTATCAAACATCCCCGATCCTCAGAATGGACTCCAACATCTCATATATCCCAATACTTAGAACATTGGATTCGAAAATCAATGAATAGAACCACCAGAAATAAACTCAGGGCTGAATGCCCTCGCCCTTTTGTTGCAAAGTGTGTGAAACACCTGAACTAGATACTAAAATAGTTCAGTTTATATCGAAATCTGGCAAGGACCCCAGAAAAGGGCTAGATAGAGCTCTAAAATCTTGCCAAGACAAATTGTTAGATTCCTTGGGACCTCTCACAAAAATTTTCGAGCTGTCAGAATCGGCCATTCAGGATAATACCCCTGTAGATACCCATGTTCTCCGTGGGTGGATTCAAAGAGCCATATGCCTAATAGGAAATACCAATTCTGCTATAGCCTCAGAACGGCGGAGAGCCATACTTTTAAGAATAGACCCAAAATTAGCGGACATGGCTAATTCAGAACCTGGTCCATCCGCAAATGGATTTTTGTTTGGGGATTCATTTATTAATGAGCTGGGAAAATTTGTATCAGCTTTCACTGCCTTAGATAAGGCTCAGACATCCTTAAAGAAAGTATTTAACCCTAGGGTTTTCTCCAAGGCCGGGAGAGGCAGGGGTCGCTCCCTCGGCCGTACCCATTACTCACAACAGAGATTTCAGACCCCACCCCAAACCTTTTTTCGGAGTCAAACCCCTCAAGAATCTGGGTTCCAAGGTCCATTTTTCCCTTCTCGGGGCAGAGCGTGGAGATCACGTTCCGGAAGAAGGGCTTTCCGATCCCGACCCTTTACAGGTAAGACCTCATCTATCAATCCATTCTTTCCCGGAAAAAGTGGGGGGCAGACTCTCCCATTTTTTCCATCATTGGTGCAATCTCACATCAGACCAATGGGTATTACAGACGATAAGGGGATATCAGATAGAATTCTATACTCCTCCAGTCCAAAGGACTATTCCTCCTCCCTTCCGGTTCTCAGAAACAGACAAGCTCTTGGTAGATACCGAAATCTCAGAGTTAAAGAAAAAAGGGGCCATCAGACTAGCGTCAGGCTCCGTCCCAGGTTATGTCAGCAATATTTTCCTAGTACGGAAAAAAGACTCAGGTCTTCGTCCAGTAATCAATCTGAGATCCCTAAACGAATGCGTATTATATCGCCACTTCAAGATGGAGGGCATCCATCTCCTGAGAGACTTACTCCTTCCATCAGACTGGATGGTCAAGATAGACCTACAGGACGCGTACCTGACGGTACCAATGTCCGTTTCTTCCCAAGTGTACCTTCGTTTCCTCTGGCATGGTCAGACATGGCAATTCACTTGCCTTCCTTTTGGTTTGTCCTCGGCTCCCTGGTGCTTCACGAAGCTCCTAAAGCCTGTCATCGCTTATTTGAGAAGTCGCGGGATTCGTCTCATCATTTATCTAGACGACATTCTAATTATGTCTCAGAATCAATCCCTTCTACGCAATCATACCAATTGCACAATTCGCCTACTCACGAGTCTGGGTTTTCTAATCAATTGGAAGAAATCCCAGTTGATACCATCTCAAACCATGGAGTTTCTAGGTTTTGTGGTAAATTCAGTGGAGGAATCATTGAGTCTTCCGGGAACAAAAGTTCGAGCTATCCGCAAAGAAATTCGGTCAATTCTAAGAAAAAATTTAATCTCCTTACGGACTCTTGCCCGAGTAGTAGGCCTCTTGTCAGCTTCCATTCAAGCAATTTTTCCCGGCCCTCTACATTATCGGGCACTTCAGAGATTAAAGGCCCTTCATTTACGAAGAGGTCTCGGTTACGCCGATTTTATTACTCTTTCTTCCGACGCAAAAGAAGAACTTATCTGGTGGCTAAAACATCTAGACGCATGGAATGGCAAAGCCATATTTGGTATGGTGCCAGACCTCGTCATAGAGTCGGACGCCAGCCTTCTAGGCTGGGGTGCGCGTTTAGGCGAACTTTCTACCGGCGGCAAATGGTCCCAATTAGAGACGAACTTACACATCAATTGCCTAGAGTTACTAGCGGGGTCTTTCGCATTAAAGAGTTTAGCAAAAGACCGAGTCAATTGTTGTATCCTTTTGAAAATGGACAACGTCTCAGCGGTACAATACATCAACCGACTGGGAGGCACGAAGTCCAAACAATTGACAGAATTGGCCAAGGAGTTTTGGCATTTTTGCCTGGACCGCAATGTCACCGTCCTTGCGCAACATCTACCTGGACTCTCCAATGCTGTAGCGGATTGGAATTCCAGATACCTATCCGACCGCAGCGATTGGATGCTACACAAGGGAGTGTTTTCCCTTCTTCATCATTTATGGGGACCCTTTCGAATCGATCTCTTTGCATCCCGATTGAATCGTCAAATTCCCCGATTTTTCAGTTGGAGACCGGACCCAGAAGCTCTGGCCACAGATGCTTTTCTACAACCTTGGGTTCCAGGAACGAATTATGCTTTTCCACCTTTTGCAATGATACCGCGGACCCTTTTATCAATTCGCCGTCAACAAGCAACGGTTGTCCTAATTACGCCCTTTTGGCCAATGCAACCGTGGTTCCCTCCTCTTCTGGAGCTATCTGCAGACATTCCACGTCTACTTCCTTCCTTCCCCAATCTTCTAACGAATCCTTCCGGCGATCCTCACGATTTAATGACGTCAGGGGAACTTCGACTCATGGCCTGGTTCATTTCGGGAGTTCCAGCTATCACAGTGAAATTTCGGAATCAGCTAAATTCCTTTTGGAGGAATCTTGGGCTCCAGGAACCAGAATCATGTATCGATCCGCCTGGTCAATGTGGAATAGTTGGTGCCTGGAACGGGGTTTGGATCCCGTTTCAGCCTCTACAATAGAAGTAGTAAATTTCCTTTCCCATCTCTTCGATATAGGCAAGGCATACCGCACCATTAATACCTACCGTTCGGCCATTTCTGCAGGTCACGTTCCAGTAGATGGTATTCCAATTGGACAATCTAGTGTAGTTTGTCGACTTATGAAAGGAATTCGGTTCTCAAGACCTCCTCAATCAAGATACCATTCTTTATGGAACGTGAACGATGTTCTACATTTTCTAGAGAATTGGCCAACCAATGATAATTTGTCTTTGAAACAATTATCTGCAAAATTGACAATGCTTCTTTGTCTAATATCTTTCAAAAGAGTTTCAGACGTTAAAGCTCTGGATCTGCATTCTAGATCTTTCACTCCTTCAGGGGTCCAATTTCGCATATCGCGTCGTACAAAGACGACCATCCGTTTGGTCTCTTATCCTTCTTTTCCTTCCCAACCACAACTGTGTTGTTAGATGTCTTCAAGAGTATGAAAAGCGAACCAATTCGCTTCGCAACTCCAACTGGTCTCAATTGCTGATTTCTTTCCGAAAACCTTTTCTTCCGGTTTCGGCGGCTACTTTAGCCCGCTGGGTGCGATGGATCATGCAATTGGCCGGAATTGATGTATCTTTGTTCGGAGCTCATTCTTCTAGAGGAGCGATGGCATCTATGGCGTTACAATCCGGGGGAAGATTGGAGGATATCCTTAGGGCTGCGGATTGGTCTAGGGAATCTACTTTTAAAGAATTTTATTGTAAACCCATTGATCATGTTTCAAATAATGTGTTAAGTAATCTCTAATATGTTTATTTATCTAGCTTTGAACTTGCATAATATGAAGCCTCCGTGGGAATGAAATAAAATTTGTGGATTTTCCTAGCAATAGTGAAGGAAAGTCAGAATTTTATAAAAGACACGGAGGCGAATATTATCCCTCCCTATAATTCCCTACCCATTCATGTATATTTTCTGTGTCTCCTATAGGTTAAAAGTTTGCTGTATCCTGGGAACTTCGATTTCTTCAGAAACCAGTTGCGATGTGTGATCCAACATGTTCAAAATTTCTTCGGACTATCTAGTTCAATAAATGTTTAATGTTGTTTGGTATTATTGAAAATCCTTATTGGGAGAAGATCGACAGACAAGAAAGAGGAAGATTAACAGTTCACACCTCAATATATAAAGGGGGTCTTGTTGTGATTGGTGGGATTTGGATACAATTACTAGCAAGTTTTCTGTTTCTCTTTATTTGACATGTGAAATAAAGTTTGTCTTTGCTGCTAGGAGGCAGTGAAGAAGGTTTAATGCATAATATTCGCCTCCGTGTCTTTTATAAAATTCTGACTTTCCTTCACTATTGCTAGGAAAATCCACGAATTATATAGATACACCTGACTGCTGTGTGATGGGCTCCTACCTAGGTAAGTGCTTCTGTTACACACAGTAATTATACAGATACACCTGACTGCTGTGTGATGCACTCCTACCTAGGTAAGTGCTTCTGTTACACACAGTAATTATATAGATACACCTGACTGCTGTATGATGGACTCCTACCTAGGTAAGTGCGTCTGTTACACACAGTAATTTTATGGCAGAACGGAGGCTCATATTATGCAATATCTCTCTCCACTGCTTCCTCTCAGCAGCAAAGGAGTCTTTATTTCCAATACAAAGTGAAAAAACTTTTTTGTAACCAATAGCAACCCTTCCAACCAATCGCAACATATCTCAAGGTATAACAGGTGTTACACTCTCCCATAACCCCCTCTTTCTTTGCTGCTTCCTGGGAGATAAGTATACTGTTAATTATATCTGACTAAATAAAATTTCAGTTATTGGATTTATATATTTTAGAATTGTTCTTATCCCTTTAGTCAATTAAGACTCTCTTTAATTTCTAATTCCATCTTTATTTTCTGTTGGTAACTGAAGTTTTTCTTCAACTTGCTATTTATACAAGTTTTTCTTCTTCCCTGTGGGTTAACCTTTCCCATTTTATCTTTCTCCTGTATCCATCTCTTATTCGGCGCTTGCGCTCCTTCCCCAGTTTACTGCGGTGTCCCTTTACCCTTCCACTGCCGTTTCGCCCGACTTTCCCTCAGCGTGGCCGCTTACTTCCGGGTTGGCGGCTGCGCATGCGCCAGTCCTGTCAGAAACGGCTTTCTCTATTTTGGCCGCCATACTGTTTCTGACAGTCCGTGTTTCGCTCCCTTTGCATTCGCTTGTTTTTTGGCATTGGCAAGTCTATTCACTTTATCTTAAATTCACCTATTGATTCTCACAAGTTATATATATATTATATTATTATAATTAACATGTCTTCATCAGAGGGTGAGGGTTCTGGCTTAGAGGGACCCTCTTTTCAATCTGCCCAATCTTTTAAAGAGCCAGACCTCTCTCCTTCCTCAGGAGAAGTTCAATCTGGGGAAGTCCCTAATATTTTTCCTGAATCTGCCAAATTTGCAAAATTTGTAGAAAAATCAATGCAGTCTGCTCTCCAGAAGTTGTCTTCTTCCCTAGCAGAGTCCTTTACCTTAGCTCTTAAAGGGAAAGGACCCTCTGAACTACCAGTTGATAATTCTAAAAAACAGAGTACAAACTCACAGGAAAGCGGACCTCAGAGTGGCCGCAAATGTACCAGCAAACGCCATAATGTTATATCTGATGATCCTGTAAAGGATAAAATGGCTTTATATTCAAAGACTGGTAATTCTGATCAATGTGGCTTGGTTCCACATACTAGATCCTCCCCCCCAGAGGATACCAATCGGGATGAACAGAACCTGAGGAGGTTACCACCTAATAAAAAGAACCTGCGGAGGTTACAACCCGATTCTTATTACTCCTCCTCTACTGAGGAGTCTTCAGATGAAGATTGGGCACCTTCCTATGTGGATGAGGATGACTCTGATGTCCCTCCGCCCAAGAAACGCAAAAATCAGAATACAGATTCTATAGATACCCCTTCTATTTCTACTACCCCTATTCTCCTGGATGCTAAAGGAGAACCAATGTTTGACCCTGAGGGTATAAAACACCCCCGGTCATCAGACTGGACTCCTAGACCACACGTAGCCCAATACCTCGAGACATGGATCCGCAATCTGGTAGAAATACCAGATCTAAATTGCGGGCTGAATGTCCCCGGCCAGTGATTGCTAATAAGGTTTGTGAAACCCCTGAGTTGGATCCAAAAATGGTGCAATTTATTGCCAAATCAGGAAGGGATCCCAGAAGGGGGGTAGACCAAGCACTTAAGTCCTGTCAGGACAAACTTCTAGATTCTTTGGGACCCCTTACCAAAATCTTTGAAATCTCTGAAGAAGCAATTCAAACCAAAAATCCTATTGATGTTCAAGTTCTTAGGGGATGGATCCAAAGGGCTATTTGTCTGATTGGCAACGCCAATTCGGCTATTGCCTCTGAACGGCGTAGAGCGCTATTATTGCGCATTGATCCTAAGCTTGCCGAGATGGCAAATTCAGAACCAGGCCCATCAGCCAAAGGTCAGCTTTTTGGGGATACATTTATTAAAGACTTAGGCAAATTTGTAGCATCCTTCACGGCCTTAGATAAGGCACAGGCCTCTTTACGAAAGGTTTTCCGACCTAATATTTTTGATAAAGCTGGAAGAGGCAGGGGCCGCTCTTCCGGCAGGGCTCGCCAACGCCAACAACAACAATATCAGGCCCCTACACTTTCCTCATACAGAGGACAATATCCCCCAACTGCAAGAGGTCAAGGACCTTTCTTTCCATCCCGCGGCAGACCTTGGAGAACAAGATCGGGAAGAGGTTTCCCTCGTGGACGTTCTTTCTCCGGTAAGTATGTTTCCAAAAACCCATTCTTCCCCACTTCCAGTGGGAGGCAGGTTAACACATTTTTCCCACCATTGGTGTGTTCTGACAGCAGACCCTTGGATACTCCAGACTATTCAGGGATTTCAAATAGAATTCTTCCGATACCCGAATCAACTTTCTTTGCCTACTCCCCTCCATTTTTCCAAAGCAGACGCCGCGTTAGTGGACGAAGAGATCTCCACTTTATGGAAAAAACGGGCGATCAGACGTGCTTACGGTCCTCAAGACGGCTACGTAAGCAATATATTTCTGGTTCGAAAAAAGGATTCAGGTTTTCGACCAGTCATAAACCTTCGTACCCTCAACGAAAGTGTCCTTTATCGCCACTTCAAAATGGAGGGCATTCACCTGCTCCGAGATCTTCTTCTCCCATCAGATTGGATGGTGAAGATAGATTTACAAGACGCATACCTGACGGTTCCCATGGATCTGTCATCTCAAATCTACCTTCGTTTTCTTTGGCGGAACAAAATGTGGCAATTCACTTGCCTTCCTTTTGGGTTATCGTCTGCACCCTGGTGCTTCACGAAACTCATGAAGCCAGTTGTTGCCTATTTACGCAGCCGGGGGTTCCGTTTAATCATCTACCTGGACGACATATTAATAATGTCCCAGAATCGCAAAATTTTGCTCCATCAAGCAGAGTTTGCGATTCGATTTCTATCCGATCTGGGTTTCCTAATCAACTGGGAAAAATCTCAGTTGATTCCATCCCAACGCCTGGAGTTTCTAGGTTTCCTAGTGGATTCCAGGCAAGCATCTCTGAGTCTTCCAAAATCAAAAATAAAAAATATTCGCAGGGAAATTTGTTACATTCTTCGACAGGATCGGATTTCCCTTCGGCTCCTTGCTCGAGTGGTCAGCCTTCTCTCCGCCTCCATTCAAGCGATTTTTCCAGGGCCTCTTCATTACCGGGCCCTACAACGCCTCAAGGCGCGACATCTCAGACGAGGTTTAAGTTATACCGACGTTATCGCCCTTTCTCCCGACGCTCGAGAAGAACTAATCTGGTGGCTCAAACACCTCGACGCCTGGAATGGCAAAGCCATTTTTGGCGTCATTCCAGATTTAGTTATAGAATCAGAAGCCAGTCTTTTAGGATGGGGCGCTCGTTTAGGAGATATTTCCATAGGCGGCAAGTGGTCCTCAATGGAAACTTCTCTTCATATCAACTGCCTCGAGCTTCTAGCGGGGTCCTTTGCTCTGAAGAGCCTAGTCAAGGACCGTGTACATTGCTGTGTACTGCTGAAGATGGACAACATCTCAGCAGTGCAATATATAAACAAATTAGGTGGAACGAAATCCAAACCCTTGGCAGACTTGGCCAAGGATTTTTGGCATTTTTGTCTAGACCGGAATATCACGTTAGTGGCGGAACACTTACCTGGTCTTTCCAACGCCGTAGCCGATTGGAATTCAAGATATTTGACCGATCGCAGCGATTGGAAACTTCACCCCAGTATCTTTACGGCCTTACACCGTATCTGGGGCCCTTTTGGCATAGACCTCTTCGCTTCTCGTCTGAATCGTCAAGTTCCAAAATTTTTCAGCTGGCGTCCGGATCCGGAAGCTCTAGCGACGGACGCTTTCCTTCAATCTTGGACTCCGGGAGTGAACTATGCGTTTCCTCCTTTCGCAATGATATCTCGGACTCTATTAATGATTCGCCGTCAGGAAGCCTCGGTGGTGGTAGTGACGCCCTTTTGGCCAACCCAACCGTGGTTTTCCCCTCTCCTGGAACTGTCAGTGGATTTTCCCCGACTCATTCCGACTTTTCCTCTTTTGCTAACAGATCCTTTCGACAATCCACACGATCTTTTAATGTCAGGAGAGTTACACCTCATAGCATGGTCCCTTTCCGGGATTCCCCAGGTGACTATGGATTTTCAGAATCGGCTCAAACTCTTTTGGAGGAATCTTGGGCTCCAGGAACACGGGCTATGTACAAATCAGCCTGGTCTGCCTGGAGTCGTTGGTGCGTGGAACGGAATTTGGATCCCGTTTCAACATCTCCAATAAATGTTGTAAATTTTTTATCAACTTTATTTGATTCGGGAAAAGCTTATCGTACAATTAACTCCTACCGATCCGCTATTTCGGCGGGCCACATTCCTATCGATGGCGTTCCAGTTGGCCAATCAGTAGTGGTTTGTCGTCTCATGAGAGGGATTCGTTTCTCGAGACCCCCTCAATCTCGTTATCAATCTCTTTGGAACGTAAATGATGTATTACATCTATTAGATAGGTGGCCTGCCAATAACCTCTTATCTTTGAAACAACTTTCGGCAAAACTCACTATGTTACTTTGCTTGATTTCCTTCAAGCGCGTTTCAGATGTCAGAGCTCTAGATTTTCAATCCCGTTCTTTTACACCACAAGGAGTACAATTTCAAGTTTCTCGTCGTACAAAGACGGCTGTTCGGATAATATCTTATCCGGCTTTTCCTTCCCAACCTCAATTGTGCGTGGTCAAATGTCTACAAGAATACGAATTACGCACAACTGCATTTCCTTCCCCTTCTTCTTCTTCTCAACTTCTCATTTCTTTTCTCAATCCCCATCTACCAGTTTCAGCAGCTACCCTAGCTCGCTGGGTAAGATGGATTATGCAATTAGCGGGTCTTGATGTCTCTCTATTGGGGCACATTCAACAAGAGGTGCCATGGCTTCTAAAGCAATACAATCTGGTGGTCGTTTGGAGGATATCCTCCGGGCCGCTGATTGGTCTAGAGAATCTACTTTTAGAGACTTTTATCATAAACCTATAGATCATGTTGTTCATACTGTTGTATCCAATATGTAATTAATGTTTCTTGTGATATGCTTTAAACTTGCATAATATGAGCCTCCGTTCTGCCATAAAATTCGTGGATTTTCCTAACTACATGTGAAGGAAAGTCAGAATTTTATTAAGGCACGGAGGCGAATATTATCCCTCCCTTTCTTTCCCCCCCTTTTACCTTCTTTTCTCTCTTTCAGGTTGAATTCTGGTGGAAAATCGACATATTCTCATATTCCGAAGCTTCAGTCGCATTATTTTGTCTTCTATTGAATATATGAAGAGATGTCAGTTTCAAGTTACGGAAGAATTCGGTATCGTTGTTTGATTTCAAGTCTCTTCCAGATAAAATCCAGCAAGCAAGAAAGAGGGGGTTATGGGAGAGTGTAACACCTGTTATACCTTGAGATATGTTGTGATTGGTTGGAAGGGTTGCTATTGGTTACAAAAAAGTTTTTTCACTTTGTATTGAAAATAAAGACTCCTTTGCTGCTGAGAGGAAGCAGTGGAGAGAGATATTGCATAATATTCGCCTCCGTGTCTTAATAAAATTCTGACTTTCCTTCACATGTAGTTAGGAAAATCCACGAATTATATAGATACACCTGACTGCTGTGTGATGGACTCCTACCTAGGTAAGTGCTTCTGTTACACACGGTAATTATATAGATATACCTGACTGCTGTGTGATGCACTCCTACCTAGGTAAGTGCTTCTGTTACACACGGTAATTATATAGATATACCTGACTGCTGTGTGATGCACTCCTACATAGGTAAGTGCTTCTGTTACACACGGTAATTATATAGATACACCTGACTGCTGTGTGATGGACTCCTACCTAGGTAAGTGCTTCTGTTACACACAGTAATTATATAGATATACACCTGACTGCTGTGTGATGCACTCCTACCTAGGTAAGTGCTTCTGTTACACACAGTAATTATATAGATACGCCTGACTGCTGTATGATGGACTCCTACCTAGGTAAGTGCTTCTGTTACACACAGTAATTATATAGATACACCTGACTGCTGTGTGATGGACTCCTACCTAGGTAAGTGCTTCTGTTACACACAGTAATTATATAGATACACCTGACTGTTGTATGATGGACTCCTACCTAGGTAAGTGCTTCTGTTACACACAGTAATTATATAGATACACCTGACTGCTGTATGATGGACTCCTACCTAGGTAAGCGCTTCTGTTACACACAGTAATTATATAGATACACCTGACTGCTGTGTGATGCACTCCTACATAGGTAAGCGCTTCTGTTACACATAGTAATTATATCGATACACCTGACTGCTGTATGATGGACTCCTACCTAGGTAAGCGCTTCTGTTACACACAGTAATTATATAGATATATACCTGACTGCTGTATGATGGACTCCTACCTAGGTAAGCGCTTCTGTTACACACAGTAATTATATAGATATATACCTGACTGCTGTATGATGCACTCCTACCTAGGTAAGCGCTTCTGTTACACATAGTAATTATACAGATATACCTGACTGCTGTATGATGGACTCCTACCTAGGTAAGCGCTTCTGTTACACACAGTAATTATATAGATATATACCTGACTGCTGTATGATGCACTCCTACCTAGGCAAGTGCTTCTGTTACACACAGTAATTATATAGATACACCTGACTGCTGTGTGATGTACTCCTACCTAGGTAAGTGCTTCTGTTACACATAGTAATTATACAGATATGCCTGGCTGCTGTGTGATGGACTCCTACCTAGGTAAGTACTTCTGTTACACACAGTAATTATATAGATATACACCTGACTGCTGTATGATGAACTCCTACATAGGTAAGCGCTTCTGTTACACACAGTAATTATATCGATATACCTAACTGCTCAGTGATGTATTCCTCATTAGTCAACACCTTGTAAACCAAATAAGATCTCTTTTTATACATGTGCTGGCCATTGGTTATCCCGCAGTGATGGATTGAGGAGGAATGCTGAGTTAAGCCAGGTAAGTGAGTCTGGATCTCCTGATCATGACTGGAAAGAATCAGGCTCAGAACTACCATGTGAGTTTAATATAAATGTGAACCTTCCAGTCCTCTCTGATGTCACTGGGCGGCTCCGGTTCCATAAAGTTCTTTGCGGCAGAACAAAGGGAAGCAATGTGGCCATTTAATTCCAATAAAAACATAACAAGGACAGGCTGCCATTCTTGTCTATTACAGTTTAGTTTATTGGCAGGTAGAAAGGAGACATAAACAGATTTTCCACCTGTGATAAGATAAAGGTTCAGACTCATAAATTGTCACGTTCAGTAGTGACACTAAAAGCAAATAAAAACCAGAAAGTTAAACTTTAACCCAAATGACTGCCCTGACCATGATGTGCTGGCATCAGATATTCAGGTATAATGGCTGCAGATGGACAGGTATAATGGCCTCAGATGGACAGGTATAATGGCCGCAGATGGACATGTGTAATGGCCTCAGATGGACAGGTTTAATGGACACAGATGGACAAGTGTTATAGCCTCAGATGGGCAGATGTAATGGCCTCAGCTGGGCAGGTATAATGGCCACAGATGGACAGGTGTAATGGCCTCAGATGGACAGGTGTTATAGCCTAATTTGGACAAGTGTTATGGCCTCAGATGTGCAGGTTTAATGGATACAGATGGACAAGTCTAATAGCCTCAGATGGGCAGGTGTAATGGCCTCGGATGGGCAGGTGTAATGGCCTCGGATGGGCAGGTGTTATGGCCTCAGATGGGCAGGTGTTATGGCCTCAGATGGGCAGGTGTTATGGCCTCAGATGGGCAGGTGTTATGGCCTCAGTTGGACAGGTCTTATGGCCTCAGATGGACAGGTGTAATGGATGCAGATGGACAGGTGTTATGGCCTTAGATGGACAGGTGTTATAGCCTAATTTGGACAAGTGTTATGGCCTCAGATGTGCAGGTTTAATGGATACAGATGGACAAGTCTAATAGCCTCAGATGGGCAGGTGTAATGGCCTCGGATGGGCAGGTGTAATGGCCTCGGATGGGCAGGTGTTATGGCCTCAGATGAGCAGGTGTTATGGCCTCAGATGGGCAGGTGTTATGGCCTCAGATGGGCAGGTCTTATGGCCTCAGTTGGACAGGTGTAATGGATGCAGATGGACAGGTGTTATGGCCTTAGATGGATAGTTATAATGGCCTCAGATGGACAGGTATAATGGCCTCAGATCAGGGGCGGACTGAGAAGTTGGGCATTTGGTCATGGACCGAGGGCCTGCTGCCGGGGGGACCTGGATGTGCTCAGGGAGCTACTGGGACAGTGGCATAGAGTAGGTCCCTGCTGGATACAGGTGCTCCCAGAAAGTTTGGCTTGCTATATTTTGTTGGTGCCCCCCAAACCATGTGTATGCTCTTTGTTCCAGGGCCCAAGCGAGTCACTGGGCTCAACGGCAGCCACAGCCTGAGCTGAAGTGCTTTAGAGGAGAGCAAGAGAGGAAACTCCATCATGTGCAGCCGAACACTGCACACGTAATAGGGTAATTGTATGAGCGGGCTGCTTAAAGGGATAGTAATGTGTCACAATAAAATCAGCTCCAATTAATCTTCATAGTATTTGGGCCATGGAGAGTGCTATATCAATACAGTCAGAGTTGTAGTATAAGAGTAATTGAATGATACAGTATCCCCCTCCCGCCCCTTTTACCTAGTGTAAGCCTCCTCCCCTCAGATGTGGAATCTGGTCCACAGACCGGACAGTTCACAGCAAGGGACAATCTTCTTACTGTGATAATAAGGAAACCCTGCCCCCCTTGTCAGGTTTTTCAGGTTTTTCCTTGTGATCACTTAAGATTGTCCCCCTCTGTGATCCATCCGGACAGTCTTGCTGCTCTGAGGTGAGCAGTGTTACATCAGTAAAAGGGGCGGTAGGGGGATACTTTATCATTCAATTACTCTTGTACTACAACTCTAACAGTATTGATATAACACTCTCCATGGTCCAAATACTATGAAGATTAATAGGAGATGATTTTATTGTGAAACGTTACTATCCCTTTAAGTCTAGTACACTCCTCCAGCTACGCGCTATGCGTTTGTCATGCTCCTCGCTGCATCGATGGATCCACAAGTGTTAGGGAGCCAGGTAATTATACAATTGTACAATTCCATATAGTTCTGCACATTATGCACTGCTCTATAGACATGTGCTGATTAAAGGGATAGTAATAGTTTGTTTTAACTTTATTTTATTTTGTAGGCATTAAAAAAACATGAAGAACGATATAAGTCTTATCTCTCAAACCTTTATGGTTTAAGAGATATTCACAAGCAAATTTCCCCTCCCCCTTGTTCAGCCAGATCAGAAGGGAGGTGCCCAGGTAGACTGCAGAGAGGGACAATCTTCAATTAAGATAAGGGACAAACCTGAAAAGCTTGTCAAGGGGGGCAGGGCTTTCATTGTTCTCATAGGAAGAAGATTGTCCCCTTCTGTTATCTGTCTGGTCTATGGACTGGATTCCACATCTGAGAAGAGATGGCTTACACTATGTAAAAGGGGGGCAGGGCTTTCATTGTTCTCATATGAAGAAGATTGTCCCCTTCTGTTATCTGTCTGGTCTATGGACTGGATTCCACATCTGAGAAGAGATAGTTTACACTAGGAAAAAGGGGGGCAGGGGAAACTTTACTTGTGAACATCTCATAAACCATAAAGATTTGAGAGATAAGACATATCGTTCTTCATGTTTTTTTAATGCTTACAAAATAAAATAAAGTTAAAACGAAGTATTACTATCCCTTTAATATTACTATCGAGAAATGTTTATTCTCCTCCGTTCACTCAGCTCTTTTACCTGTTATAATAATAGTATATATTAATATTAGATATAATCCTATATAAATAATTCACTAGGATGTTTGTCAGAAGCCGCCATGTGCAGTAGAGACTGACCGAACTCACAGAATGCTGGGAGCATGGAATGATGGGAGCATGTAATGCTGGGAGTACAGAATGCTGGAAGGTGTAGGAATGCTGGAAGATGTAGGAATGCTGGGAGTACAGAATGCTGGAAAGTGTAGGAATGCTGGGAGCATGGAATGCTGGGAGTTGTAGGAATGCTGGGAGCACAGAATGCTGGGAGGTGTAGGAATGCTGGGAGGTGTAGGAATGCTGGGTGGTGTAGGAATGCATGGAGCACGGAATGCTGGGAGGTGTAGGAATGCAGGGTGGTGTAGGAATGCAGGAAGCACGGAATGCTGGGAGGTGTAGGAATGCTGGGTGGTGTAGGAATGCATGGAGCACGGAATGCTGGGAGGTGTAGGAATGCAGGGAGGTGTAGGAATGCAGGAAGCACAGAATGCTGGGAGGTGTAGGAATGCAGGGTGGTGTAGGAATGCAGGAAGCACGGAATGCTGGGAGGTGTAGGAATGCTGGGAGGTGTAGGAATGCTGGGTGGTGTAGGAATGCAGGGAGCACGGAATGCTGGGAGGTGTAGGAATGCTGGGAGGTGTAGGAATGCTGGGAGTTCTGTGCTGGGAGCATTCTGTGCTTTCGGCCAGTCTCTACAGTACAGAACTGCATCAGCGGCAGGAAACAGAGCAGGACCAGCCTCTTAACCATTTGAGTGCCAGAGGGGTACGCAAAGCATTGCAAAGCAATGTGTTGCGTACCCCTCTGGCACTCAAAGGGTCAACATCACCCGGACCTTTGCCCGTGTACCTGAGCTTTTATACTAGTATAATAATAATAACCCTAAGTGTCCGTATCTCTGTTCCTCGTATCCAGGTCTGCAGTGCAAGGTGCCACTGACCTCTCCAAAATCAGAAATGTTTAACCCCTTGGATGCTAGAGACATCTCTAGTGCATTGTAAAGCAATGTGTTGGATACATGTCTAGCATCCAAGAGGTTAATAAAAGGTGTAGAAGAAAAAAAACTAACACAAACACTTGGTTTGTAATTCAATTTACAAGAAAAAATATTGACTAAAAGCCCAGTTTAAAGTGATAGTAATACATTGAATAAATGAACATTAATTCTGTAGATATTGAAAAATAAATTTATTGCACCCAGTCCTATGTCTCAGACCTCTATGGTTTGAGAGATATTAAGTTACAAAGTTCCCCCTCCCACCACATGCACTGACGTCAGCTTTCTATCTTACGGAAGGAGATCCCGTCCGCAGACTGTCCTGCGGCTCTTCAGCAGAGATGAAATTGTGCTAGTTAGAAAGAAATACTTCATTTAAACAGTCTACATCGTGTGCTTGCAAACCAGGAACACGTTGCAGACAGGTCAAATGCAGGCCAACTGCACCTTCTCCTGGGAGTCCTTTCAGCCTCTGGAGAGAAGACAGGGTGGCTGGGGCCCCTCTGACACTGGATTGGGGATCTGGGCTGACTGCCCAGCATCCTCGGGGACCACAGGTGGTGACTGTAGTCTCATCCAACTGTACTGGGCAAAGATCCCCCCAGTGCTGGTGGAGAGAGGAAGACATCCCTCCGTCCAGATGCCAGCCCTTCCACCGGATTTGTAGCATCATCTGGCACTGGGGCAACCAATAGAGGAGGGTAGAGGGCAGCATCACTGTGCCCTGATGCCACCGCTTCTGCTGGCGATGTCAGACCAGACACTGTGGGACTGTCTCGGTCAGGCTCTGGGGCCACAGATAGGGGTGGGTAGAGACCAACGGTGCTTTGCCCTAATGCCAGCTCTTCTGCTGGGGCTGCCAGACCGGACACTGTGCGGCTGTCCTGGTCAGGCTCTTGGGCCACAGAAAGGGGCGGGCAGAGACCAATGGTGCTCTGCCCCTATGCCAGTGCGCCAACTGGGTTTATATCATCAACTGTCTGTGGGGTATACTGTTGAGCGTGGTCTAACAGCTTTTTGTTGGACTTTTCCAGCTCCCATTCTTTGAGAATTACAAAGCCCAGATCAGCTCTCAGCCCAAGTTCATATGGATATCCAGCTCCCTGAAATCCTGGATGTCCCTCCTCTGCCACTCCACTACATTACCAAAGTCAGGATCTTCCTGGAGATTTTCATATACTAATCCTGGGCCGCCGAAGTCATAGCCCTCTGTGGGATCGTCATCTTCCAACCCCGAACACAGCTGTCTAGCATACCGTCTAGCCCTGTATCCATCATCCACCACCATCTCTGTCTGGACCAGCCCACCCAACTCGGACACCCATTCTTCCCAGGGCTGCTCCTTGTCCAACTGGAGAGCCTCCCTCCAGAGCTCTCGACAAATAAAATCACTGCTGAAACAGGTCAATCGAGCTGAGCCACTGCCTCCTACAACTGCCATCTAAACTCTGCTTCCATAGTTGCTGGGAACGGCGTCACTCCTCCTCTGTCAGCAGGAAAATTGATCCCAGTGATGGTTTGGATGTCCCAAAGACAAGGAAGCAATCTCACCGCTGCCACGAAATTTGATGGATACCTGTACTCATACTGAGTAGCTCTGCCAAACTGTGCTCCCTTAGCCCGGGACGCCACTCAAGAACTTCCACCAACCAGGTAAGTATGATCATAGCTCCATGCCCCCAGTCACTAGACAAGGGTGAAAGCTTTTTGGATACAGCATTTTACCCCAAACATGAGACAACACCGATGTTGGAGTAAAACAGGAACATCTTTATTGAATCACAACACAAGATTATATACTGTACAACATCAGATAAAAAACATAATTAATCAGAACTTACAATAGAGCATAATCCAATTAGAAACCACAATACCCTGTGACACTGTATTATAACTTACAGTAGAACATAATCTGATTACCAACCACAATACCCTGTCCTTCCCAGGACAATCAGTGAAAGGAGACACTCAACCCCCAATGACAGGGATAGGGAATCGCGATAATTCTGGGTAAATCCAATGCCCACACAGGGTTAGTGATTTGCTCTTTCATGAAGGGGTACAAAAAAACAAATGAGTTCCACGCAGACCCATTCCCTTGACAGTGCCCCCCAACCTATAGTCCGGCAGACCTGGCTAGATACCAATGGGTCAGCTTGGGCTGTCTGGGAGACACTTCATGGTACCAGATCTGTTCGGCGGTTCCACAGAGTTTCTAGGTTTGTCCCGCTAAGGCGCACAGAGCCGTCATGGCTGGTTAGTTTGTAGAGATCTGGATTGGGTCGACCAGACTGAGTTTTCTGGTCACCCTGGGCCCCCAATAAGCATGGGGTGACTTAGACACAAGAGGGGACTGGGAAGCTGAGAAAGGAGCTTCCCTTTGAATGGGGCCCATAATCTGTAGGGAGGAGGCTGGCCCTCAGGCCCCTCCAGGAGCCCAGGGCACAGAGGCTTCCATGACATTTACCAAAGTTCACAGAAAATTAGCAGTTTCCCTCATTTCCTGTTAAAATTCAAGCCCATAGAAAATATAAACAATTTCACCAATGCCAATAAATTTCCAATGAGAATCTATCCATTTTTCACCCGTTGTCTATGTCTGCAATATTCCCCGTCTCAGTACTACTGAGTCCTAGTCCTACAATAACACATAGCATGAAAAAAACTGTTATCTCGCTGAGTCCTACAGTAGAAGATAGCATGAAAAACTGTTATCTCGCTGAGTCCTACAATAAAACATAGCATGAAAATCTGTTATCTCGCTGAGTCCTGCAGTAACATATACCATGAAAAACAGTTATCTCGCTGAGTCCTACAGTAACATATAGCATGAAAAAAACTGTTATCTCGCTGAGTCCTACAGTAACATATAGCATGAAAATCTGTTATCTCGCTGAGTCCTACAGTAACACATAGCATGAAAAACTGTTATCTCGCTGAGGCCTACAGTAACACATAGCATGAAAATCTGTTATCTCGCTGAGTCCTACAGTAACACATAGCATGAAAAACTGTTATCTCGCTGAGTCCTACAGTAACATATAGCATTAAAACCTGTTATCTCGCTGAGTCCTACAGTAACATATAGCATTAAAAACTGTTATCTTGGGGGGTGTTCCAAACTGCTGGAGAGGATGGACATGTGAGTGGTGAGCTCCCAGGCCCAACTGCCCTTTTCAGTATTATTCGTACATATACCTGCCTTCTCAGTTCGTCTTCCTAATCCTTTTACATGCCGAACCGGCGAAAAAAGAAACTACATTTTGGCGGCAAGACACCTTCAAATGTAGGATCACTGACGCCATTTCTACGGTAACCTTCCCGCCAGTCTGTAATGTCGTGTGCCGAGGATAGTATCGGAGCCTCTTCTTCTGCACACCCATCAAATCTGGCTTCTGTGGCACAGATGGATCCCAAAACTACCCTTGCTCCAGGCGTTCTGGAAATGCTCTTTACTAAGGAAGATTTAAAGGGTCTCACAGGGGATATTAAAGCCTCCTTCCAGTCTGTCATTTCTGACCTGGGACAGGATTTGATTTCCCTATCCACCAGAGTCGAGGCAGTAGAGGATGCTAATTCGGAGCTATCGGATGCTTTGACTGCTATCGAGAATCACTTGCAAGCTCAGCAAGACATGATTTCCACCCTTCAGTAATGTTTGGATTATCTTGATAATAGGGGGCGCAGGAACAACCTACACCTCAAAAATGTGCCAGAATCGGTACCCCAAAAAGATTTGATGGCCTTCCTGCAATCTTTCTTTGTTCAAGTTCTACAATGTTCCGACCCAGCAGACATTTTACTTGACAGAGCACACAGAGCTCTTAAGCCTCGCAGCTCGGGTGATGCTCCACGAGACACAGTTTGTAGATTGTAGTACTACAGTGATAAAGTCTCTATTGTACAGGCCTGTGGGAATCGACCCTCCATCTCTTATGCAGGAGTGGATGTTCAAGTCTATCAAGATCTGGTACCCACATACTCTCTACCTCCGAAGACAACTAAAACCACTCACAGCACATCTCCGCTCTCTAGAAGTGAAGTATAAATGGGGCTTCCCTTTTAGCCTCTCAGCTCATCATAATAAGACCTCAGCCACATTGAGGAATCTAAATGGTATTCAAGAATTCTGCACCTCACACAACATCCCTCAACCTCCGCCGCCTCTTATCACTCCTGATCGTTCGCAGTTTCCACCACTGGAGAAAAACCAACGGCTGCTCTGGCACCTGGTTGTTGTGTCCCCCAAGAAGAAGAAGTAGAGGAGAGATGGACCTGATTCTGCTATGCTAGCAGAATGCCTGAAGCTTAAGATGAACTGCTTTCGAGGGACTACTAGTTGTGGACGTTGTCTTTTCATTTTAGTCCCCGTTTCTTACCTCTGGTACATTGCTCCTGGAGTACTTTTATACTAGCTTTTCTCCTGGCAATACAACCCTTTGGCTGTTCACAGATCGGGCCACATCACCAGGGAATTATAATAATCCTTTATTTATATAGCGCACACAGATTCCGCAGCGCTTTACACTCATATCGGTTCCTGTCCCCATTGGGGCTCACAATCTAAATTCACCTATCAGTATGTTTTTGGAGTGTGGGAGGAAACCGGAGTACCCGGAGGAAACCCACGCAAACACAGTGAGAACATACAAACTCATTGCAGATGTTGTCCTTGGTGGGATTTGAACCCAGGACCCCAGCGCTGCAAGGCAACAGTGCTAACCACTGAGCCACTGTGCTCAGGTTTATCATTGTTTATATTGTAATGTTTTATTCATTGCTCATTTTTACTTTCTCCAAGGCTAGACCCAACCAATATTTGCATTCCACTCCCACCCCGCTACCATATATTCCATCGCCTTGTCGAATGCTCTGCCCATGGATTCTTCCCTAGTCATACTCCTTTTTTTTCCTCCTTCCCCATATTTCCCCTATATTGTTCCGGATGAGCATTCGTCAAGGTGATGGTCTGGGTTCTTAAGGTTAAGTTTCTCCATTTCTCTGGTATGTTTTGCTCCATATTCCTACCCCTTTTCTCCGGCCCTCTTCTACATGCATAAATGCTTATGCCACCAATACCCTATATTGCCCATCAGTTATAGACGTTTTCCATTTTGTCCTCTGATACATCTATCCAGCGGGGCTGCTCTGCTTTCATGCCGGGGCTCGTGCGTTGATTTAAATGGCAAACTTGTCGAATCCTGGAGAATATCTCTGTTACCCTCTTTGAAATGTTAACAGTTTCCCTTTTGCATATGGAATTGTATTTTGCTTTCATGCTGCACTTAACTGATGTTTTACATTTTCTGTGTTCTACTGTGATGCTACTTTTGCTTGAGGTATTTCTGGGGGTCTGGCGGCCCATGTCTGTCACTTCGGGTGGCGTGTTTTGGCATCCCCTGGAGTGCCGGATGCGGTCCCCTGGTCCTCCAGTGGGTATTCCCTCCCCCTCCTGACAGCAGCAAGCTGGAGCTATCGGTAGATGTCATGCGATCCAAGTATGTTCTCTCTTTTGGGTTAGAGGGTCTCCTGAATTGTTCTTACTATTATCTCTCTATCCATATTTTTTTTTTTACTCTATGGGTAATTTCAGTTTCCTGTACGTTCCCTTATGATGTCCACATTTACTGTTTGTATCGCTAAGATATGAAACTCTTGCAGCATTATTGTAATGTTTTGTACTTATTGCATCTCCCCTCTGTCTTTTGATAATCTCCTGACATATACTTTCTCATTGCCCTCAGTGACTCATGCACCGACTCTCCATCTCTGATATTTCTCCTGTGACTCATTTTCTTTATTTCAGAAGCTTTAGCTCTATTCTTTATGCCCCTCTCCGGTCCTGTTATCCATGTTCGCTTCTCTCTGCTCACAGTAGAGGGAGCTAACATAGCGGCATCCTCTAGTTCTCCTCTTCTACTTTTCCTACTTCTTTCTGTTTTTTCTTCTCTTTTCTCTCCGCTCCTTTCCCTCCCACTCTCACTTGTGTGTCCTCTCTTGTCTCCCCGATTGCGGGTTGATTCGGGTACCAGATATGCCTACAATCTAGCACTATGTGTCTACTATCCTGATTGTCCTTACATAGCAGATGGGAAATCTCCTGGAAGAGTTCCTTGACGTTGTCATAGTCGACTCCTCATTTACCTCCTCAGCATTTATTTCCTATGCTACTCATTTTTTACCCGTACATGGCGGTCACTGATGTTAAATTTACCTCTTATAATGTTAATGGCTTTAATAGCCCGCAGAAATGTTCCATAATCCACAGGGAGCACATCCATCTCCAGTCTGATGTGGTATTCTTGAGGGAAACCCATTGTACCTCTTCTAGTCATCCCAAATTGACCACTAGACAATTCCCTCATGTTTGGTCTTTTCCTTCCTCTCAGAAGAAACAAAGGGTTGCAATCTTGATAGGACGTAAGGTTGCTTGGTCTCAACTGGATTCTTTGGCAGACCATGATGGTTGGCAGACCATGACGCTTCTTTCAATCCACTCTTCGTCGTTTAGCCTCCTTCTCGGATGGCTATTTGGTCATTGGCGGTGATGTCAATCTTGATCTTACTACCTCTCCTAGCCCTTCCCGCTCTTCATGCATCAGTCATAGAATCCTCACCCCCTTTAAAGATCTTATCTCTGTAGACGCTTGGCGTTCTCTGCACCCTGACATCCAGGATTATACCTTCTATTCTCATCCCCACTCCTCCTATTCCCGCTTAGATTATATTTTTGTAAGTCAGGCCCTTCTATCATCGGTTTGAGCTGCTACCGTTCATAGCACCTCCCTATCGGACCATGCCCCTGTCTCTGTTACCCTTGCTGTGCTTCCCACCTCAACTTCCACACCCACTTGGAAACACGGGTCATAACTCAAATCTCTACTGATTTGGCTTTATATTTTTCTACTAACACCACTCCTGACATTTCTCAGACGGCAATATGGGAAGCTCATAAGTGCTTCATCAGGGGATCATTCATTTCTATCAACAGCTGGCGTAACAAACAGAGAAGGCAAGCAGTGGACTCTCTTCAGGCTTCTATAAGTCATTTAGAGTCCCTTCAAAAAAATCTCTCTCTCCGTCCATACTTAGCAGACTTAAGGCTCGATCCAAATGTTGGCGTTAAAACCAATGTAAAGAAAAAAACTGCCTTCGCGAGTTAAACAAGACTGGGTAACGTGAGGTTCAAATCTTCCTTACCCAGAAAGGCTAACGAGCGATGACCAACATAATACACGTTAACCTTAAACCTGCGTCGCTTAGAAAATCTTACCTAAAAACACACAATAAAAATGTTACCTAGCACCACAGCCAATCACAGCACTTCATAGTAGAAAGTTCAGTCAGAAAATCCAAAACCACCGTCGCCTATTTTTTTTTTGGAGAACATCACACAACTCAGAGTAGAAAACCACTGTCGCCAGTTCTGAACAGCATTCTCTGTGCTTCCCTTCCCAGCCAGTAGGGGAACACAGAGACGGCTTTCAGCACCATGGACAGCTTTGAATGCCATAAGGATGTGCACTGCTCACCCCTGTGGCATTCAAAGGGTTACAATAAAGAAAACTAGTACACCAAGCACTACACAATACCCCCATTTGACATCCCCCCCCTTAGTATGTCACATATATTGCATATATGGAAACTTTCTTCTTTATTAGCCCATGTTACTATGCTCCCTAAGCCGGGCAAAGACCCAACTTTATGTAGCGGCTATAGACCAATTTTTCTTCTTAATACGGATCTCAAATTATTCACCAAAATTCTAGCCTCTAGACTACAACCGTTTCTCCCTTCTCTAATAAATCCAGACCAGTCGGGATTTGTTCATGGACGGGAGACTAAAGATAATATCACCAAAGCTATTTTGATTTTCCATTCAGCTGTGGACTCCTCGGATCCATCTCTCTTACTTTCCCTTGACGAGGAGAAGGCCTTTGACTGAGTGAATTGGGTATTTATTGAATCGGTGTTACACTGAATAGGTTTAGGTCCCCGTTTTCTTTCAGCTACTCTCTCACTATATTCCTCCCCATCGGCAAAGATCTTGGTCAATGGCCTTCTTTCGTCTCCCTTCCTCATCTCAAATGGGACATGCCAGGGTTGCCCTCTTTCGTCCCTTCTCTTTGTCATAACCTTGGAACCTCTTTTAGCCTCAATTAGGAACCACCCGCAAATTTGTGGTATTAACATGGGTTCAACATCGATTAAACTGACAAGCTTTGTGGATGATGTACTTACCTTCCTCTCATCTCCTCATAACTCATTATCCATGTTAACTGATCTTTTATCTCACTACGGCACCATCTCTGGAATGAAGGTTAATCACTCCAAATCTGAAATTCTGCCATTGTGTATCCCAGCTTTACAAGCTTTCTTACAAGCTGGGTGTCGGACTCGATCAAATCACTTGGTATTCCTCTCACTCCACAGGTTTCCGATCTTATTCCTCTTAATCTAGATCTACTGATTTCCTCGTTACTGCAGGACATTTCGTCTTGGTCTCAAGTTTTTGTCTCATGTGTGGGTCATATTAACTTAGTTAAGATGGTTCTCCTTCCCAAACTTATGTTTATCTTTTGCTCTCTGCCTCTACATATCCCCCTATCTTCTTTAGAAGCATTAAACATTTAATCCATTCCTTTGTTTGGAACAATAAAAAACCTAAGATTCACCAGGAAATCCTGTTCCGGGTCCCAATAGCTGGTGGATTAGGCATCCCCGATTTCCGTAAATATCATCTTTCTATTTCTTTGTTGACCCTGCTGGACCTTGTTCGATCGCCCCCTAATAAGGATTGGGTAACACTCTTACAGTCCTTCATTCCTAACTTATCTCTTCGACAATTATTGTGGTCTAATCCGAAGAATTCACCTGTAACTGTGACTTCACATAGGGCATGAAAAAACTGTTATCTGACTGAGTACTATAGTAACGTAGAGCATGAAAACCTGTTAGAATGTGATAGTAACCATACCACCAATGTGTGACAGTTATTTTATTAAATTATATGTGAGTTGACTCACTGACCACGGTCCTATAGAATGTGATATTAACAGCGCCACCACTGCATGAGTTATTATATTACATTAAATGGGAGAGAGGGGTCACTGACCACAGTTCTCCATAGAATGCAATATTAACAGTTCCACCTATGTGTGATAGTTATTATATTACATTATATGGGAGAGGTGAGTCACTGACCACAGTCCTCTATACAATGTGATAGTAACAGCTCTACCTCTGTGTGACAGTTATTATATTACATTATATGGGAGAGGTGAGTCACTGACTACAGTCCTCTATACAATATAATAGTAACAGCTCCACCTCTGTGTGATAGTTATTATATTACATTATATGGGAGAGGTGAGTCACTGACTACAGTCCTCTATACAATGTGATACTAATAGCTCCACCTCTGTGTGACAGTTATTATATTGCATTATATGGGAGAGGTGAGTCACTGACCACAGTCCTCTATACAATGTGATAGTAACAGCTCCACCTCTGTGTGACAGTTATTATATTACATTATATGGGAGAGGTGAGTCACTGACTACAGTCCTCTATACAATGTGATACTAATAGCTCCACCTCTGTGTGACAGTTATTATATTACATTATATTGGAGAGGTGAGTCACTGAATACAGTCCTCTATACAATGTGATAGTAACAGCTCCACCTCTGTGTGATCGTTATTATATTACATTATATGGGAGAGGGGAGTCACTGACCACAGTCCTCTACAGAATGTGATAGCAACAGCTCCACCTCTGTGTGATAGTTATTATATTACATTATATGGGAGAGGTGATTCACTGACTACAGTCCTCTATAGAATGTGATATTAACAGCTCCACCTCTGTGTGATAGTTATTATATTACATTATATGGGAGAGGTGAGTCACTGACTACAGTCCTATAGAATGTGATAGTAACAGCTTCACCTCTGTGTGATAGTTATTATATTACATTATATGGGAGAGGTGAGTCACTGACCACAGTCCTCTATACAATGTGATAGTAACAGCTCCACCTCTGTGTGACGGATATTATATTACATTATATGGGAGAGGTGAGTCACTGACTTCAATTTAATAGTAACTGCACCTCTACTTACTGAGAGTTTGAACTGTTATAACTTTGCTCTTTTCTTTCTGGAGTTCCAGTAGGACAGTTCAGTGACCAGGCAGGACAGAGTCCATTTTGGATAACGTGTCTGGCACTGAACGGCTCCACATCCCCTGGATCCTTTATCACGAGGCCAGTCTGAATGGCTTGTCCATCTGTGACCTAGATCTCACACAAGTGCCAGGCCGGGGAGGTGTAGGGAGCAGGGAAAGAGGTCACAGATGATGTCTCTCAGCACAGGTTGCTATGGGGACGTGAAGGAGACGGCAGTGATGGTCCATTCTCAGCTGCAGGCACATTTCCCCACAATTCCTTGCTGTCAGGCCTGGCTCCTTACGCTCTGTTTGACCCCCTCCACCATTCCTCCAGCAGATAGCATCGTCTTCTCTTAAAGGGGCAGTCACTCCAGTAGAGCTCCGCATCATAGGTAAAAAGTAATGAGGAGTCACATAGACATTCCTTTTTATTTAAATGAGGCCTTTAACCCCTTGTTAGCTAGAGAGATCTCCAACGCAATGCTTTGCAATGTGCTGGAGACCTCTAGCATTCAAGGGGTTAAAAACAGTATTTAAATCAAAGGAAATGTGGAGAATTTGTATTTATCCTCCTATATTGTACTTTGTTTGGCCCGACATTGCTCTTCTTTTGCATCTGCCTCTAAATGGTTAATCAAACATACTATTTACAGTAATCGAAGAGAATTTTCTTTTTACCTGCGTTGTGGAAATGGTTAACTCCTTAAGGACCCGTGACGGTCCGGATACGTCATGGAATTCAGGGCTCCCTGTGCGCACTATTCAGGGAATCGCATACGAGATTAAAAAAAAAATCCGTTGTCTTCAGGGGTTAAAATATCATTTTTTAACTCCTGAATATATAATATCATTGGGATATTAATTTCCCCCTTTGGAGCAGTTGGTTTGCTCCAGAATCGAGCCCCTTCTTGGATCCCTCCATCTGCCCAGTGGAATCCTGACCTGTGGCTCTGCAGCCCCACAAGCCCCAAGTCAAAATAAGGAGATACAAACTGCGTTCATTAATGATTGAAACCCATCTCATTCTTTATTAATATGATTACAATGTGCCAGGGACATTAACCGGCGCTGCGCCTGGTCCGTGTGAATGGGAGTGAGAAGTGTATATATAATATATCGCATGCAAGTGTTTAATATATAATGATCTATACAGAATACACACAGATATGTATATATAATATATCGCATGCAAGTGGTTAATATATAATGATCCATACAGAATACACACAGATATGTATATATAATATATCACATGCAAGTGGTTAATATATAATGATCCATACAGAATACACACAGATATGTAAGTATAATATATCACATGGAAGTGGTTAATATATAATGACCCATACAGAATACACACAGATAGGTGCTCTGTCTTCACACAAACAGGCGTGCGCAGATACTGATGGACTCAGACTGTGCTTCCCAAATACCGATAAATGTGCAGAAATGTGACTCTTTCTAGCGCAAGCTACAGAATTGCTCCTCTATTACATAATGCACCAGCCTCAGGAGCGACATTGAGGTTCGTTACGTGAAGAGAACGTCAGGTGAATTACAGGGATTTCTGTGGAGATTCCAGTAAATATTTAGGCCCTAAAGCCCACGTGTAGAAGTTCTGGGTCACACCAACTGACCCTGTGAATCAGATCACAACTCCCCAAATTCCTGTTCATGTAAATGGGAATGTTACCCTGCAGAATGCAAAAGAGAGTTCTCCAATGCATTGCAAAGCACTACCCCGGGGAGTTCACTAGTATTCACAGGCTAACAGCCCCAGTTAAATCAATGGGACATTTGGGAAGGATTATCTATCCCCTGCAGGGAAATACACTTGTCTCCAAATTGTCCCATTCCTCCTATTAATTCAGCATCCAGAGCGGAGAGTAACTAGCGGTGCAGCTGTGATTGGATATGGAGTTACTGTCACACTGTGTCACTGTGTTACTATATTACTATGTTACTGTGTCACTATATTACTGTGTCACTGTGTTACTATATTACTATGTTATTGTGTTACTATATTACTGTGTCACTGTGTTATTGTGTTACTATATTACTGTGTCACTGTGTTACTATATTACTATGTTACTGTGTTACTGTGTCACTGTGTCACTGTGTTACTATATTACTATGTTACTGTGTCACTATATTACTGTGTCACTGTGTTACTATATTACTATGTTATTGTGTTACTATATTACTGTGTCACTGTGTTACTATATTACTATGTTACTGTGTCACTATATTACTGTGTCACTGTGTTACTATATTACTATGTTACTGTGTTACTATGTTACTGTGTCACTGTGTTACTATATTACTATGTTATTATGTTACTATATTACTATGTTACTGTGTTACTGTGTCACTGTGTCACTGTGTTACTATATTACTATGTTACTGTGTTACTGTGTCACTGTGTCACTGTGTTACTATATTACTATGTTACTGTGTCACTATATTACTGTGTCACTGTGTTACTATATTACTATGTTACTGTGTTACTATATTACTATGTTACTGTGTTACTGTGTTACTATATTACTGTGTCACTGTGTTACTATATTACTATGTTACTGTGTTACTGTGTTACTGTGTTACTGTGTTACTATATTACTATGTTACTGTGTCACTATATTACTGTGTCACTGTGTTACTATATTACTATGTTACTGTGTTACTATATTACTATGTCACTGTGTTACTATATTACTATGTTACTGTGTTACTGTGTTACTATATTACTGTGTCACTGTGTTACTATATTACTATGTTACTGTGTCACTATATTACTGTGTCACTGTGTTACTATATTACTATGTTACTGTGTCACTATATTACTGTGTCACTGTGTTACTATATTACTATGTTACTGTGTTACTATATTACTGTGTCACTGTGTTACTATATTACTATGTTACTGTGTCACTATATTACTGTGTCACTGTGTTACTATATTACTATGTTACTGTGTCACTATATTACTGTGTCACTGTGTTACTATATTACTATGTTACTGTGTCACTATATTACTGTGTCACTGTGTTACTATATTACTATGTTACTGTGTTACTATATTACTGTGTCACTGTGTTACTATATTACTATGTTACTGTGTCACTATATTACTGTGTCACTGTGTTACTATATTACTATGTTACTGTGTTACTATATTACTATGTTACTGTGTTACTGTGTTACTATATTACTGTGTCACTGTGTTACTATATTACTATGTTACTGTGTTACTGTGTTACTGTGTTACTGTGTTACTATATTACTATGTTACTGTGTCACTATATTACTGTGTCACTGTGTTACTATATTACTATGTTACTGTGTTACTATATTACTATGTCACTGTGTTACTATATTACTATGTTACTGTGTTACTGTGTTACTATATTACTGTGTCACTGTGTTACTATATTACTATGTTACTGTGTCACTATATTACTGTGTCACTGTGTTACTATATTACTATGTTACTGTGTCACTATATTACTGTGTCACTGTGTTACTATATTACTATGTTACTGTGTCACTATATTACTGTGTCACTGTGTTACTATATTACTATGTTACTGTGTCACTATATTACTGTGTCACTGTGTTACTATATTACTATGTTACTGTGTTACTATATTACTATGTCACTGTGTTACTATATTACTATGTTACTGTGTTACTGTGTTACTATATTACTGTGTCACTGTGTTACTATATTACTATGTTACTGTGTCACTATATTACTGTGTCACTGTGTTACTATATTACTATGTTACTGTGTCACTATATTACTGTGTCACTGTGTTACTATATTACTATGTTACTGTGTCACTATATTACTGTGTCACTGTGTTACTATATTACTATGTTACTGTGTCACTATATTACTGTGTCACTGTGTTACTATATTACTATGTTACTGTGTTACTATATTACTGTGTCACTGTGTTACTATATTACTATGTTACTGTGTCACTATATTACTGTGTCACTGTGTTACTATATTACTATGTTACTGTGTTACTGTGTTACTATATTACTGTGTCACTGTGTTACTATATTACTATGTTACTGTGTCACTATATTACTGTGTCACTGTGTTACTATATTACTATGTTATTGTGTTACTATATTACTGTGTCACTGTGTTACTGTGTCACTATATTACTGTGTCACTGTGTTACTATATTACTATGTTACTGTGTCACTATATTACTGTGTCACTGTGTTACTATATTACTATGTTATTGTGTTACTATATTACTGTGTCACTGTGTTACTGTGTTACTATATTACTGTGTTACTGTGTTACTATATTACTATGTTACTGTGTCACTGTGTTACTATATTACTATGTTACTATATTACTATGTTACTGTGTCACTGTGTTACTATATTACTATGTTACTGTGTCACTGTGTTACTATATTACTATGTTATTGTGTTACTGTCTTACTGTGTCACTGTGTTACTATATTACTATGTTACTGTGTCACTGTGTTACTATATTACTATGTTACTGTGTCACTGTGTTACTATATTACTATGTTACTGTGTCACTATATTACTATGTTACTGTGTCACTGTGTTACTATATTACTATGTCACTGTGTTACTATATTACTATGTTACTGTGTTACTGTGTTACTATATTACTGTGTCACTGTGTTACTATATTACTATGTTACTGTGTCACTATATTACTGTGTCACTGTGTTACTATATTACTATGTTACTGTGTCACTATATTACTGTGTCACTGTGTTACTATATTACTATGTTACTGTGTCACTATATTACTGTGTCACTGTGTTACTATATTACTATGTTACTGTGTCACTATATTACTGTGTCACTGTGTTACTATATTACTATGTTACTGTGTTACTATATTACTGTGTCACTGTGTTACTATATTACTATGTTACTGTGTCACTATATTACTGTGTCACTGTGTTACTATATTACTATGTTACTGTGTTACTGTGTTACTATATTACTGTGTCACTGTGTTACTATATTACTATGTTACTGTGTCACTATATTACTGTGTCACTGTGTTACTATATTACTATGTTATTGTGTTACTATATTACTGTGTCACTGTGTTACTATATTACTATGTTACTGTGTCACTATATTACTGTGTCACTGTGTTACTATATTACTATGTTACTGTGTTACTATATTACTGTGTCACTGTGTTACTATATTACTATGTTACTGTGTCACTATATTACTGTGTCACTGTGTTACTATATTACTATGTTACTGTGTTACTGTGTTACTATATTACTGTGTCACTGTGTTACTATATTACTATGTTACTGTGTCACTATATTACTGTGTCACTGTGTTACTATATTACTATGTTATTGTGTTACTATATTACTGTGTCACTGTGTTACTGTGTCACTATATTACTGTGTCACTGTGTTACTATATTACTATGTTACTGTGTCACTATATTACTGTGTCACTGTGTTACTATATTACTATATTACTGTGTCACTATATTACTGTGTCACTGTGTTACTATATTACTATGTTACTGTGTCACTATATTACTGTGTCACTGTGTTACTATATTACTATGTTACTGTGTTACTATATTACTATGTTACTGTGTCACTATATTACTATGTTACTGTGTCACTATATTACTGTGTCACTGTGTTACTATATTACTATGTTACTGTGTCACTATATTACTGTGTCACTGTGTTACTATATTACTATGTTATTGTGTTACTATATTACTGTGTCACTGTGTTATTGTGTTACTATATTACTGTGTCACTGTGTTACTATATTACTATGTTACTGTGTTACTGTGTCACTGTGTCACTGTGTTACTATATTACTATGTTACTGTGTCACTATATTACTGTGTCACTGTGTTACTATATTACTATGTTATTGTGTTACTATATTACTGTGTCACTGTGTTACTATATTACTATGTTACTGTGTCACTATATTACTGTGTCACTGTGTTACTATATTACTATGTTACTGTGTTACTATGTTACTGTGTCACTGTGTTACTATATTACTATGTTATTATGTTACTATATTACTATGTTACTGTGTTACTGTGTCACTGTGTCACTGTGTTACTATATTACTATGTTACTGTGTTACTGTGTCACTGTGTCACTGTGTTACTATATTACTATGTTACTGTGTCACTATATTACTGTGTCACTGTGTTACTATATTACTATGTTACTGTGTTACTATATTACTATGTCACTGTGTTACTATATTACTATGTTACTGTGTTACTGTGTTACTATATTACTGTGTCACTGTGTTACTATATTACTATGTTACTGTGTTACTGTGTTACTGTGTTACTGTGTTACTATATTACTATGTTACTGTGTCACTATATTACTGTGTCACTGTGTTACTATATTACTATGTTACTGTGTTACTATATTACTATGTCACTGTGTTACTATATTACTATGTTACTGTGTTACTGTGTTACTATATTACTGTGTCACTGTGTTACTATATTACTATGTTACTGTGTCACTATATTACTGTGTCACTGTGTTACTATATTACTATGTTACTGTGTCACTATATTACTGTGTCACTGTGTTACTATATTACTATGTTACTGTGTCACTATATTACTGTGTCACTGTGTTACTATATTACTATGTTACTGTGTTACTATATTACTGTGTCACTGTGTTACTATATTACTATGTTACTGTGTCACTATATTACTGTGTCACTGTGTTACTATATTACTATGTTACTGTGTTACTGTGTTACTATATTACTGTGTCACTGTGTTACTATATTACTATGTTACTGTGTCACTATATTACTGTGTCACTGTGTTACTATATTACTATGTTATTGTGTTACTATATTACTGTGTCACTGTGTTACTGTGTCACTATATTACTGTGTCACTGTGTTACTATATTACTATGTTACTGTGTCACTATATTACTGTGTCACTGTGTTACTATATTACTATGTTATTGTGTTACTATATTACTGTGTCACTGTGTTACTGTGTTACTATATTACTGTGTTACTGTGTTACTATATTACTATGTTACTGTGTCACTGTGTTACTATATTACTATGTTACTATATTACTATGTTACTGTGTCACTGTGTTACTATATTACTATGTTACTGTGTCACTGTGTTACTATATTACTATGTTATTGTGTTACTGTCTTACTGTGTCACTGTGTTACTATATTACTATGTTACTGTGTCACTGTGTTACTATATTACTATGTTACTGTGTCACTATATTACTATGTTACTGTGTCACTGTGTTACTATATTACTATGTCACTGTGTTACTATATTACTATGTTACTGTGTTACTGTGTTACTATATTACTGTGTCACTGTGTTACTATATTACTATGTTACTGTGTCACTATATTACTGTGTCACTGTGTTACTATATTACTATGTTACTGTGTCACTATATTACTGTGTCACTGTGTTACTATATTACTATGTTACTGTGTCACTATATTACTGTGTCACTGTGTTACTATATTACTATGTTACTGTGTTACTGTGTTACTATATTACTGTGTCACTGTGTTACTATATTACTATGTTACTGTGTTACTGTGTTACTATATTACTGTGTTACTGTGTTACTATATTACTGTGTCACTGTGTTACTATATTACTATGTTACTGTGTCACTATATTACTGTGTCACTGTGTTACTATATTACTATGTTACTGTGTCACTATATTACTGTGTCACTGTGTTACTATATTACTATGTTACTGTGTCACTATATTACTGTGTCACTGTGTTACTATATTACTATGTTACTGTGTCACTATATTACTGTGTCACTGTGTTACTATATTACTATGTTACTGTGTTACTATATTACTGTGTCACTGTGTTACTATATTACTATGTTACTGTGTCACTATATTACTGTGTCACTGTGTTACTATATTACTATGTTACTGTGTTACTGTGTTACTATATTACTGTGTCACTGTGTTACTATATTACTATGTTACTGTGTCACTATATTACTGTGTCACTGTGTTACTATATTACTATGTTATTGTGTTACTATATTACTGTGTCACTGTGTTACTATATTACTATGTTACTGTGTCACTATATTACTGTGTCACTGTGTTACTATATTACTATGTTACTGTGTTACTATATTACTGTGTCACTGTGTTACTATATTACTATGTTACTGTGTCACTATATTACTGTGTCACTGTGTTACTATATTACTATGTTACTGTGTTACTGTGTTACTATATTACTGTGTCACTGTGTTACTATATTACTATGTTACTGTGTCACTATATTACTGTGTCACTGTGTTACTATATTACTATGTTATTGTGTTACTATATTACTGTGTCACTGTGTTACTGTGTCACTATATTACTGTGTCACTGTGTTACTATATTACTATGTTACTGTGTCACTATATTACTGTGTCACTGTGTTACTATATTACTATATTACTGTGTCACTATATTACTGTGTCACTGTGTTACTATATTACTATGTTACTGTGTCACTATATTACTGTGTCACTGTGTTACTATATTACTATGTTACTGTGTTACTATATTACTATGTTACTGTGTCACTATATTACTGTGTCACTGTGTTACTATATTACTATGTTACTGTGTCACTATATTACTGTGTCACTGTGTTACTATATTACTATGTTACTGTGTTACTATATTACTGTGTCACTGTGTTACTATATTACTGTGTCACTGTGTTACTATATTACTATGTTACTGTGTCACTATATTACTGTGTCACTGTGTTACTATATTACTATGTTATTGTGTTACTATATTACTGTGTCACTGTGTTACTATATTACTATGTTACTGTGTCACTATATTACTGTGTCACTGTGTTACTATATTACTATGTTACTGTGTTACTGTGTTACTATATTACTGTGTCACTGTGTTACTATATTACTATGTTACTGTGTCACTATATTACTGTGTCACTGTGTTACTATATTACTATGTTACTGTGTTACTGTGTTACTATATTACTGTGTCACTGTGTTACTATATTACTATGTTACTGTGTCACTATATTACTGTGTCACTGTGTTACTATATTACTATGTTATTGTGTTACTATATTACTGTGTCACTGTGTTATTGTGTTACTATATTACTGTGTCACTGTGTTACTATATTACTATGTTACTGTGTTACTGTGTCACTGTGTCACTGTGTTACTATATTACTATGTTACTGTGTCACTATATTACTGTGTCACTGTGTTACTATATTACTATGTTATTGTGTTACTATATTACTGTGTCACTGTGTTACTATATTACTATGTTACTGTGTTACTATATTACTGTGTCACTGTGTTACTATATTACTATGTTACTGTGTCACTATATTACTGTGTCACTGTGTTACTATATTACTATGTTACTGTGTTACTGTGTTACTATATTACTGTGTCACTGTGTTACTATATTACTATGTTACTGTGTCACTATATTACTGTGTCACTGTGTTACTATATTACTATGTTATTGTGTTACTATATTACTGTGTCACTGTGTTACTGTGTCACTATATTACTGTGTCACTGTGTTACTATATTACTATGTTACTGTGTCACTATATTACTGTGTCACTGTGTTACTATATTACTATATTACTGTGTCACTATATTACTGTGTCACTGTGTTACTATATTACTATGTTACTGTGTCACTATATTACTGTGTCACTGTGTTACTATATTACTGTGTCACTGTGTTACTATATTACTATGTTACTGTGTCACTATATTACTGTGTCACTGTGTTACTATATTACTATGTTACTGTGTCACTATATTACTGTGTCACTGTGTTACTATATTACTATGTTACTGTGTTACTGTGTTACTGTGTCACTGTGTTACTATATTACTATGTTATTGTGTTACTATATTACTGTGTCACTGTGTTACTGTGTCACTATATTACTGTGTCACTGTGTTACTATATTACTATGTTACTGTGTCACTATATTACTGTGTCACTGTGTTACTATATTACTATGTTATTGTGTTACTATATTACTGTGTCACTGTGTTACTGTGTTACTATATTACTGTGTTACTGTGTTACTATATTACTATGTTACTGTGTCACTGTGTTACTATATTACTATGTTACTATATTACTATGTTACTGTGTCACTGTGTTACTATATTACTATGTTACTGTGTCACTGTGTTACTATATTACTATGTTATTGTGTTACTGTCTTACTGTGTCACTGTGTTACTATATTACTATGTTACTGTGTCACTGTGTTACTATATTACTATGTTACTGTGTCACTATATTACTATGTTACTGTGTCACTGTGTTACTATATTACTATGTTATTGTGTTACTATATTACTGTGTTACTGTGTTACTATATTACTGTGTCACTGTGTTACTGTGTTACTATATTACTGTGTCACTGTGTCACTGTGTTACTATATTACTATGTTACTGTGTCACTGTGTTACTATATTACTATGTTACTGTGTCACTGTGTTACTATATTACTATGTTATTGTGTTACTGTCTTACTGTGTCACTGTGTTACTATATTACTATGTTACTGTGTCACTATATTACTATGTTACTGTGTCACTGTGTTACTATATTACTATGTTATTGTGTTACTATATTACTGTGTTACTGTGTTACTATATTACTATATTACTGTGTTACTGTGTTACTATATTACTGTGTCACTGTGTTACTATATTACTATGTTACTGTGTCACTATATTACTGTGTCACTGTGTTACTATATTACTATGTTACTGTGTCACTATATTACTGTGTCACTGTGTTACTATATTACTGTGTCACTGTGTTACTATATTACTGTGTTACTGTGTTACTATATTACTGTGTCACTGTGTTACTATATTACTATGTTACTGTGTTACTATATTACTGTGTCACTGTGTTACTATATTACTATGTTACTGTGTCACTATATTACTGTGTCACTGTGTTACTATATTACTGTGTCACTGTGTTACTATATTACTGTGTCACTGTGTTACTATATTACTGTGTCACCATGTTACTGTGTTACTGTGTCACTATATTACAGTGTTACTGTGTTACTATATTACTGTGTCACTGTGTTACTATATTACTATGTTATTGTGTTACTATATTACTGTGTCACTGTGTTACTATATTACTATGTTATTGTGTTACTATATTACTGTGTCACTGTGTTACTATATTACTGTGTCACCATGTTACTGTGTTACTGTGTCACTATATTACTGTGTCACTGTGTTACTATATTACTATGTTACTGTGTTACTATGTTACTGTGTCACTGTGTTACTATATTACTATGTTACTGTGTCACTGTGTTACTATGTTACTGTGTCACTATATTACTGTGTCACTGTGTTACTATGTTACTGTGTCACTATATTACTGTGTCACTGTGTTACTATATTACTATATTACTGTGTCACTATATTACTGTGTCACTGTGTTACTATATTACTGTGTCACTATATTACTGTGTCACTGTGTTACTATATTACTATGTTACTGTGTCACTATATTACTGTGTCACTGTGTTACTATATTACTATGTTACTGTGTCACTATATTACTATGTTACTGTGTTACTATATTACTATGTTACTGTGTTACTATGTTACTGTGTCACTGTGTTACTATATTACTATGTTACTGTGTCACTATATTACTGTGTCACTGTGTTACTGTGTCACTATATTAATGTGTCACTGTGTTACTATATTACTGTGTTACTATGTTACTGTGTTACTGTGTCACTGTGTTACTGTATTACTATATTACTGTGTTACTATATAACTGTGTTACTATATTACTGTGTTACTATGTTACTGTGTTACTGTGTCACTGTGTTACTGTATTACTATATTACTGTGTTACTATGTTACTGTGTTACTGTGTCACTGTGTTACTGTATTACTATATTACTGTGTTACTGTGTTACTGTATTACTATATTACTGTGTCACTGTATTACTGTGTTACTGTGTTACTATGTTACTGTATTACTATGTTACTATGTTACTGTGTTACTGTGTTACTGTGTTACTATGTTACTATGTTACTGTGTTACTATGTTACTGTGTTACTGTGTTACTATGTTACTGTGTCACTGTGTTACTATATTACTGTGTTATTATGTTACTGTGTTACTATATTACTGTGTCACTGTGTTACTATATTACTGTGTTATTATGTTACTGTGTTACTATATTACTGTGTCACTGTGTTACTATATTACTGTGTTATTATGTTACTGTGTTACTGTGTCACTGTGTTACTATATTACTGTGTTACTATATTACTGTGTCACTGTGTTACTATATTACTGTGTTATTATGGTACTGTGTTACTGTGTCACTGTGTTACTATATTACTGTGTTACTATGTTACTGTGTTACTGTGTCACTGTGTTACTGTATTACTATATTACTGTGTCACTGTGTTACTGTATTACTATATTACTGTGTTACTGTGTTACTGTATTACTATATTACTGTGTCACTGTATTACTGTGTTACTGTGTTACTATATTACTGTGTCACTGTGTTACTGTCTTACTGTGTTACTGTGGTACTGTGTTACTATATTACTGTATTACTATGTTACTGTGTCACTGTGTTACTATATTACTGTGTTACTGTGTCACTGTATTACTATATTACTGTGTTACTGTATTACTATATTACTGTGTTACTGTATTACTGTGTTACTGTGTTACTATATTACTGTGTCACTGTGTTACTGTGGTACTGTGTTACTATGTTACTGTGTCACTGTGTTACTATATTACTGTGTTACTGTGTCACTGTATTACTATATTACTGTGTTACGGTGTTACTGTGTTACTGTGTTACTATATTACTGTGTTACTGTATTACTGTGTTACTGTGTTACTATATTACTGTGTCACTGTGTTACTGTGGTACTGTGTTACTATGTTACTGTGTTACTGTGTCACTGTATTACTATATTACTGTGTTACTGTATTACTATATTACTATAATACTATATTACTGTGTCACTGTTTTATTGTGTCACTGTGTTACTATAATACTGTGTTACTATGTTACTGTATTACTATGTTACTATATTACTATGTTACTATGTTACTATATTACTATGTTACTGTGTTACTGTACTACTATATTACTATAATACTGTCACTGTGTTACTATATTATTATAATACTGTGTTACTATATTACTGTGTTACTATATAATACTGTTACTATATTACTATAATACTGTGTTACTATATTATTATAATACTGTGTTACTATATTACTATAGTACTGTGTTACTGTGTTACCATATTACTATAATACTGTGTTACTATATTACTGTATTACTGTGTTACTATAATACTATATTACTGTGTTACTATATATAATGTGATAGTTTGTTACTGTGGAACTGTGTTAACATAATACTGTGATATATATAATGTGACTTTGTATCTATGGAACTGTGTTACTATAATACTGTGTTATAATTACTTTGTTACTGTAAACCTATGTTATAGTTAGTGTTACTATAATTCTGTGTTATAGTTACAGTGTTACTCTAAAACAATGTATTGTTACTATTAAACTCTGTTATACTTACAATGTTATTACAACATTGTGTTACTGTGTTACTATAATCGTGTTATAGTTACAGTATTACTATAATACTTTGTTACTCTGTTATTATAATACTATGTTGTAGAGACAGTGTTACTGCAATATTATGTTATAGTTACAGTGTTACTATAATATTATGTTACGGTGTTACTATTATACTCTGTTATACTTACAATGTTATTACAACATTGTGTTACTGTGTTACTATAATCGTGTTATAGTTACAGTATTACTATAATACTTTGTTACTCTGTTATTATAATACTATGTTGTAGAGACAGTGTTACTGCAATATTATGTTATAGTTACAGTGTTACTATAATATTATGTTACTGTGTTACTATTATACTCTGTTATACTTACAATGTTATTACAACATTGTGTTACTGTGTTATTATAATTGTGTTATAGATACAGTGTTACTATAATATTATTTTACTGTGTTACTATAATACAATGTTATAGTTACAGTGTTAGTGTAATACTATGTTATAGAGACAGTGTTACTATAATATTATGTTACTGTATTACTATAATACTGTTATACTTACAATGTTATTACAACATTATGTCATTGTGTTACCATAATTGTGCTATAGTTACAGTGTTACTATAATACTGTGTTCTCTGTTACTAAAATACTATGTTATAGTTACAGTGTTACTATAATATTATTTTACTGTGTTACTATAATACTATTTTATAGAGACAGTGTTACTGTAATACTATGTTACTGTGTTACTGTTATACTCTGTTATACTTACAAAGTTATTACAACATTATGTTATTGTTACTATAATTGTGTTATATTTACACTGTTACTATAATACTGTGTTCTCTGTTACTATAAATCTATGTTATAGTTACAGTGTTATTATAACATTATGTTACTGTGTTACTATAATATTATTTTTCTATGTTACTATAATACTATGTTATAGTTACAGTGTTACTGTAATAAAATATTACTATGTTACTATAATACTATGTAACTGTTTTTCTTAATACTATGTGAAATTTACACTGTTACTATAAAACTATGTTCCTGTATAACTATGTTACTGTACTACCATAATACTATGTCCTGTGTTACTATAATACTTTGTTACTGTGTTACTATTTAACTGTTACTATCTTACTGTTTCTATGTCACTGTGTTAGTGTCACTGTGCTACTGTATTACTGGTACTCTGTTACTATGTTACAGTTACTATGTTACTATTTAACTGTTACTATCTTACTGTTTCTATGTCACTGTGTTAGTGTCACTGTGCTACTGTATTACTGTTACTGTGTTACTATGTTACAGTTACTATGTTACTGTGATACTGTTACTATGTTACTGTTATTATGTTACTGTGTTAGTGTCACTGTGCTACTGTATTACTGTTACTGTGTTACTATGTTACAGTTACTATGTTACTGTGATACTGTTACTATGTTACTGTTTCTATGTCACTGTGTTAGTGTCACTGTGCTACTGTATTACTGTTATTGTGTTACTATGTTACAGTTACTATGTTACTGTGATACTGTTACTATGTTACTGTTATTATGTTACTGTGTTAGTGTCACTGTGCTACTGTATTACTGTTACTGTGTTACAATGTTACAGTTACTATGTTACTGTGATACTGTTACTATGTTACTGTTATTATGTTACTGTGTTAGTGTCACTGTGCTACTGTATTACTGTTACTGTGTTACTATGTTACAGTTACTATGTTACTGTGATACTGTTACTATGTTACTGTTTCTATGTCACTGTGTTAGTGTCACTGTGCTACTGTATTACTGGTACTGTGTTACTATGTTACAGTTACTATGTTACTGTGATACTGTTACTATGTTACTGTTATTATGTTACTGTGTTAGTGTCACTGTGCTACTGTATTACTGTTACTGTGTTACTATGTTACAGTTACTATGTTACTGTGATACTGTTACTATGTTACTGTTTCTATGTCACTGTGTTAGTGTCACTGTGCTACTGTATTACTGTTACTGCGTTACTATGTTACAGTTACTATGTTACTGTGATACTGTTATTATGTTACTGTTTCTATGTCACTGTGTTAGTGTCACTGTGCTACTGTATTACTGTTACTGCGTTACTATGTTACAGTTACTATGTTACTGTGATACTGTTACTATGTTACTGTTTCTATGTCACTGTGTTAGTGGCACTGTGCTACTGTATTACTGGTACTGTGTTACTATGTTACAGTTACTATGTTACTATGATACTGTTACTATGTTACTGTTATTATGTTACTGTGTTATTATATTACTATGTTATTGTTACAGTGTTACTATGTTACTGTATTACTATGTTAGTATGTTTCTATGTTACCATGTTACTGTTACTGTGTTACTACGTTGCTTTGTTACTGTGTTGCTGTGTTGCTGTGTTACTATGTTACGTTTACTGTGTTTCCATATTACTGTTACTATGTTACTGTGTTACTGTGTTACTGTGTTACTATGTAACTGTTGATGTGTTGCTATGTTACTATGTCACTGTGTTACTATGTTACTTTGTTACTGTGTTGCTGTGTTACTATGATACTATGTTAATCGGTTGCTTTGTTACAATGTTGCTATATTACTTTGTTACTGTGTCACTGTTACTTTATTACGATGTTACTATGTCAATATACTGTGTGACTGTGCTACTTAATTACTACATTACTATGTTACTTTGTTATTGTATTACTTTATTACTGTTACAAACATTATGTCACTATGTTTCTTTGCTACTGTTTTGCTGTTTTACTATGTTATTGTGTTATTAAATTACTGTGTTACCCTGTTACTTTCTCACTGTGATATTATGTTACTTTATTATTACATTACTGTGTTGCTATGGTACTATGTTACTGTCACTATTTACTATGTTAATTTTGTTACTGTATTACTTTGTTATTGATACTTTGTTACTGTGTTGCTGTGTAACTATGTTACTATTACTCTTTTACTATGTCACTATATTACTGTATTACTATGTTACTTTGTTACTGTGATACTGTGCTACCATGTTACTATGTTACCTTGTTGCTGTGTTGTTATGTTACTGTGTCACTGTGTTACTATTTTACTTTTTTGCTCTGTTACTATGTTACTTTGTTGCTTTGTTACAATGTTGCTGTGTTGCTATGTTACTATGTTAATGTGTCACTATGTTACTTTATTACTGTGTTGCTATCTTACTATGTCACTGTGTTACAATGTTACTTTGTTACAGTGTCACTCTGTTACTGTGTTACTTTTTTCTGTGTTGCTGTGTTACTTTGTTGCTTTATTACAATGTTGCTGTGTTGCTATGTTACTTTGTTAATGTGTCACTATTTTACTTTATTACTGTGTTGCTATGTTATTCTATTATTGTGCTGCATTGTTACTATGTCACTGTTTTACTATGTTAGTAACTAACATAGAGTGTTACTATTCCACTGTGTTAATATTCCACTGTGTGTTACTATTCTACTGTGTGTTACTATTCCACTGTGTGCTACTATTCTACTGTGTGTTAATATTCTTCTGTGTGTTACAATACCACTGTGTGTTACTCTTCTACAGCGTGGTATTATTCCATTGTGCGTTACTATTCTTGTGTGTTACTGTGTATTACTATTCCACTGTGTGTTACAATTCTTCTGTGTGTTACTATTTCGTTGTGTGTTGCTATTCTTCTCTGTGTTACTATTCCACTGTGTGTTACTCTCTACTGTGTGTTACTATTCTAATGTATTTTAATATTCTTCTGTGTAATACTATTCTACCATGTGTTACTATTCCACTGTGTGTTACTAGTCTACTGTGTGTTACTATTCTAATGTGTGTTACTATTCTACTGTGTTTTACTATTCCAGTTTGTGTTACTATTCCACTGTGTGTTACTATTCTACTGTGTGTTATTATTCCACCGTGTGTTACTATTCTACTTTGAGTTACTCTTCTACTTTGTGTTACTATTCCACTGTGTGTTACTATTCTACTGTGTGTTATTATTCTACTATGTGTTACTATTCTACTATGTGTTACTATTCTACTGCGTTACTATTCTTCTGTGTGTTACTATTCTACTGTGTGTTACTATTCCACTGTGTTACTATTATTGTGTGTGTTACTATTTTACTGTGTTACTAATCCACTGTGTGTTACTATTCTACTATGTGTTACTATTCTACTGCGTTACTATTCTTCTGTGTGTTACTATTCTACTGTGTGTTACTATTCCACTGTGTTACTATTCTTCTGTGTGTTACTATTTTACTGTGTTACTATTCCACTGTGTGTTACTATTCTACTGTGTGGTACTATTCTACTGTGTGTTACTGTTCCACTGTGTGTTACTATTCCACTGTGTGTTACTATTCTACTGTGTGTTACTATTCCACTGTGTGTTACTATTCTACTGTGTGTTACTATTCTTCTGTGTGTTACTATTCCACTGTGTGTTATTATTCTACTGTGTGTTACTATTCTACTGTGTGTTACTATTCCAGTGTGTGTTACTATTCTACTGTGTGTTACTATTCTACTGTGTGTTACTATTCCACTGTGTGTTACTATTCTACTGTGTGTTACTATTCCAGTGTGTGTTATTATTCTACTGTGTGATACTATTCTACTGTGTGTTACTATTCTACTGTGTGTTACTATTCTACTGTGTGTTACTATTCCACTGTGTGTTACTATTCTACTGTGTGTTATTATTCCACTGTGTGTTACTATTCTACTGTGTGTTACTATTCCACTGTGTGTTACTATTCTACTGTGTGTTACTATTCCACTGTGTGTTACTATTCCACTGTGTGTTACTATTCTACTGTGAGTTACTATTCCACTGTGTGTTACTATTCTACTATGTGTTACTATTCCACTGTGTTACTATTCTACTGTGTGTTACTATTCTACTGTGTGTTACTATTCTTGTGTGTGTTACTATTTTACTGTGTTACTATTCCACTGTGTGTTACTATTCTACTATGTGTTACTATTCCACTGTGTTACTATTCTACTGTGTGTTACTATTCTACTGTGTGTTACTATTCTTGTGTGTGTTACTATTTTACTGTGTTACTATTCCACTGTGTGTTACTATTCTACTGTGTGTTACTATTCTTCTGTGTGTTACTATTCCACTGTGTGTTACTATTCTTCTGTGTGTTACTATTCCACTGTGTGTTACTATTCTACTGTGTGTTACTATTCCACTGTGTGTTACTATTCTACTGTGTGTTACTATTCCACTGTGTGTTACTATTCTACTGTGTGTTACTATCTACTGTGTGTTACTATTCTACTATGTGTTACTATTCCACTGTGTGTTATTATTCTACTGCGTTACTATTCTTCTGAGTGTTACTATTCTACTGTGTGTTACTATTCTTGTGTGTGTTACTATTTTACTGGGTTACTATTCCACTGTGTGTTACTATTCTACTATGTGTTACTATTCCACTTTGTGTTACTATTCTACTTTCTGTTACTATTCCACTGTGTGTTACAATTCTCCTGTGTGTTACTATTCTACTTTCTGTTACTATTCCACTCTGTGTTACTATTCCACTGTGTGTTACAATTCTTCTGTTTGTTACTATTCCACTATGTGTTACTATTCTACTGTGTGTTACTATTCCAGTGTGTGTTACTATTCTACTATGTGTTACAATTCTACTGTGTGTTATTATTCTACTGTCTGTTACTATTACACTGTGTGTTACTATTCTACTGTGTGTTACTATTTCACTGTGTGTTATTAGTCTACTGTGTGTTACTATTCCACTGTGTGTTACTATTATACTGTGTGTTACTATTCTACTGTGTGTTACTATTCCACTGTGTGTTACTATCCCAGTGTGTGTTACTATTCCACTGTGTGTTACTATTCTTCTGTGTGTTACTATTCTACTTTGTGTTACTATTCCACTGTGTGTTACTATCCCAGTGTGTGTTACTATTCCACTGTGTGTTACTATTCTACTGTGTGTTACTATTCTTCTGTGTGATACTATTCCACTGTGTGTTACTATTCTACTGTGTGTTACTATTCCAGTGTGTGTTACTATTCTTCTGTGTGTTACTATTCCAGTGTGTGTTACTATTCTACTGTGTGTTACAATTCTACTGTGTGTTATTATTCTACTATGTGTTACTATTACACTATGTGTTACTATTCTACTGTGTGTTACTATTCCACTGTGTGATACTATTATACTGTGTGTTACTATTCCACTGTGTGTTACTATTTTAGTGTGTGTTACTATTCTACTGTGTGTTACTATTGTACTGTGTGTTACTATTCCACTGTGTGTTACTATTCTACTGTGTGTTACAATTCTACTGTGTGTTATTATTCTACTGTGTGTTACTATTACACTGTGTGTTACTATTCCACTGTGTGTTACTATTCTACTGTGTGTTACTATCCCAGTGTGTGTTACTATTCTACTGTGTGTTACTATTCCAGTGTGTGTTACTATTCCACTGTGTGTTACTATTCTACTGTGTGTTACTATCCCAGTGTGTGTTACTATTCTACTGTGTGTTACTATTCCAGTGTGTGTTACTATTCCACTGTGTGTTACTATTCTACTGTGTGTTACTATTCTACTGTGTGTTACTATTCTACTGTGTGATACTATTCCACTGTGTGATACTATTATACTGTGTGTTACTATTCCACTGTGTGATACTATTCTACTGTGTGTTACTATTATACTGTGTGTTACTATTCCACTGTGTGTTACTATTCTACTGAGTGTTACTGTTCCACTGTGTGATACTATTCCACTGTGTGTTACTATTCTACTGTGTGTTACTACTCCACTGTGTGTTACTATTCCACTGTGTGTTACTATTTTAGTGTGTGTTACTATTCTACTGTGTGTTACTATTCCACTGTGTATTACTATTCTTCTGTGTGTTACTATTCTACTGTGTGTTACTATTCCACTGTGTATTACTATTCTACTGTGTGTTACCTTTTTAGTGTGTGATACTATTCTACTATGTGTTACTATTCTACTGTGTTACTATTCCACTGTGTGTTACTATTCTATTGTGTGTTACTATTCCAGTGTGTGTTACTATTCTACTGTGTGTTACAATTCTACTGTGTGTTTTTATTCTACTGTGTGTTACTATTTCACTGTGTGTTACTATTCTACTGTGTGTTACTATTCCACTGTGTGTTACTATTCCACTATGTGTTACTATTCCACTATGTGTTACTATTCTACTGTGTGTTACTATTCCACTGAGAGTTACTATTCTACTGTGTGTTACTATTCCACTGAGAGTTACTATTCTACTGTGTGTTACTATTCCACTGTGTGTTACTATTCTACTGTGTGTTACTCTTCTACTGTGTGTTACTATTCCACTGTGTGTTACTATTCTACTGTGTGTTACTATTCCACTGTGTGTTACTATTCTACTGTGTGTTATTATTCCACTGTGTGTTATTATTCCACTGTGTGTTACTATTCTACTGTGTGTTACTATTCCACTGTGTGTTATTATTCCACTGTGTGTTATTATTCCACTGTGTGTTACTATTCTACTGTGTTTTATTATTCTACTGTGTGTTACTATTCCACTGTGTGTTACTATTCTACTGTGTGTTACTATTCTACTGTGTGTTACTATTCCACTGTGTGTTACTATTCTACTGTGTGTTACTATTCCACTGTGTGTTACTATTCCACTGTGTGTTACTATTCCACTATGTGTTACTATTCTACTGTGTGTTATTATTCCACTGTGTGTTACTATTCTACTGTGTGTTACTATTCTACTGTGTGTTATTATTCCACTGTGTGTTACTATTCTACTGTGTGTTACTATTCCACTGTGTGTTACTATTCCACTGTGTGTTACTATTCTACTGTATGTTATTATTCCACTGTGTGTTATTATTCTACTGTGTGTTACTATTCTACTGAGTGTTACTATTCCACTGTGTGTTACTATTCTACTGTGTGTTACTATTCCACTGTGTGTTACTATTCTACTGTGTGTTACTATTCCACTGTGTGTTATTATTCCACTGTGTGTTACTATTCCAGTGTGTGTCACTATTCCACTGTGTTTTACTATTCTACTGTGTGTTACTATTCCACTGTGTGTTACTATTCTACTGTGTGTTACTATTCCACTGTGTGTTATTATTCCACTGTGTGTTACTATTCTACTGTGTGTTACTATTCCACTGTGTTTTACTATTCTACTGTGTGTTACTATTCCACTGTGTGTTACTATTCTACTGTGTGTTACTATTCCACTGTGTGTTATTATTCCACTGAGTGTTACTATTCTACTGTGTGTTACTATTCTCCTGTGTGTTACTATTCCACTGTGTGTCACTATTCCACTGTGTTTTACTATTCCACTGTGTGTTACTATTCCACTGTGTGTTATTATTCCACTGTGTGTTACTATTCTACTGTCTGTTACTATTCCACTGTGTGTTATTATTCCACTGTGTGTTACTATTCTACTGTGTGTTACTATTCCACTGAGTGTTACTATTCCACTGTGTGTTACTATTCCACTGTGTGTTATTATTCTACTGTGTGTTACTATTCTCCTGTGTGTTACTATTCCACTGTGTGTTACTATTCCACTGTATGTTACTATTCCACTGAGTGTTATTATTCCACTGTGTGTTACTATTCTCCTGTGTGTTACTATTCCACTGTGTGTCACTATTCCACTGTGTTTTACTATTCCACTGTGTGTTACTATTCTACTGTGTGTTACTATTCCACTGAGTGTTACTATTCCACTGTGTGTTACTATTCTACCGTGTGTTACTATTCCACTGTGTGTTACTGTTCTACTGTGTGTTACTATTCCACTGTGTGTTACTATTCTACTGTCTGTTACTATTCCACTGTGTGTTATTATTCCACTGTGTGTTACTATTCTACTGTGTGTTACTATTCCACTGAGTGTTACTATTCCACTGTGTGTTACTATTCTACTGTGTGTTACTATTCCACTGTGTGTTACTGTTCTACTGTCTGTTACTATTCCACTGTGTGTTATTATTCCACTGTGTGTTACTGTTCTACTGTGTGTTACTATTCCACTGTGTGTTACTATTCTACTGTGTGTTACTATTCCACTGTGTGTTACTATTCCACTGTGTGTTACTATTCCACTGTGTATTACTATTCTACTGTGTCTTATTATTCTACTGTGTGTTACTATTCCACTGTGTTTTACTGTTCTACTGTGTGTTACTATTCTACTGTCTGTTACTATTCCACTGTGTGTTACTGTTCTACTGTGTGTTACTATTCCAGTGTGTGTCACTATTCCACTGTGTTTTACTATTCCACTGTGTGTTACTATTTTACTGTCTGTTACTATTCCACTGTGTGTTATTATTCCACTGAGTGTTACTATTCTACTGAGTGTTACTATTCCACTGTGTGTTACTATTCTACTGTGTGTTACTATTCCACTGTGTGTTACTATTCTCCTGTGTGTTACTATTCCACTGTGTGTTACTATTCCACTGTGTGTTACTATTCCAGTGTGTGTCACTATTCCACTGTGTTTTACTATTCCACTGTGTGTTACTATTCCACTGTGTGTTACTATTCTACTGTGTGTTACTATTCCACTGTGTGTTACTGTTCTACTGTGTGTTACTATTCCACTGTGTGTTACTATTCCACTGTGTGTTACTATTCCACTGTGTGTTACTGTTCTACTGTGTGTTACTATTCCACTGTGTGTTACTATTCCACTGTGTGTTACTATTCTACTGTGTGTTACTATTCCACTGTGTGTTACTATTCTACTGTGTGTTACTATTCCACTGTGTGTTACTATTCTACTGTGTGTTATTATTCCTCTGTGTGTTACTATTCTACTGTGTGTTACTATTCCACTGTGTGTTACTATTCTACTGTGTGTTACTATTCCACTGTGTGTTACTATTCTACTGTGTGTTACTATTCCACTGTGTGTTACTATTCTACTGTGTGTTATTATTCCACTGTGTGTTATTATTCTACTGTGTGTTACTATTCTACTGTGTGTTATTATTCTACTGTGTGTTACTATTCCACTGTGTGTTACAATTCTACTGTGTTTTATTATTCTACTGTGTGTTACTCTTCTACTGTGTGTTACTATTCCACTGTGTGTTACTATTCTACTGTGTGTTACTATTCCACTGTGTGTTACTATTCTACTGTGTGTTATTATTCCACTGTGTGTTATTATTCCACTGTGTGTTAGTATTCTACTGTGTGTTACTATTCCACTGTGTGTTACTATTCTACTGTGTGTTACTATTCCACTGTGTGTTACTATTCCACTGTATGTTACTATTCCACTGTGTGTTACTATTCTACTGTGTGTTACTATTCTCCTGTGTGTTACTACTCCACTGTGTGATACTATTATACTGTGTGTTACTATTCTACTGTGTGTTACTATTCCACTGTGAGTTACTATTCTACTGTGTGTTACTATTCCACTGTGTGTTATTATTCCACTGTGTGTTACTATTCCACTGTGTGTTACTATTCCACTGTGTGTTATTATTCCACTGTGTGTTACTATTCTACTGTCTGTTACTATTCCACTGTGTGTTACTATTCTACTGTGTGTTACTATTCTACTGTGTGTTACTATTCCACTGAGTGTTACTATTCCACTGTGTGTTACTATTCTACTGTGTGTTACTATTCCACTGTGTGTTACTGTTCTACTGTGTGTTACTATTCCACTGTGTGTTACTATTCCACTGTGTGTTACTATTCTACTGTCTGTTACTATTCCACTGTGTGTTACTATTCCACTGTGTGTTACTATTCCACTGTGTGTTACTATTCTACTGTCTGTTACTATTCCACTGTGTGTTATTATTCCACTGTGTGTTACTATTCTACTGTGTGTTATTATTCTACTGTGTGTTAATATTCCACTGTGTGTTACTATTCCACTGTGTGTTATTATTCTACTGTGTGTTACTGTTCCACTGTGTGTTACTATTCCACTGTGTGTTATTATTCTACTGTGTGTTACTGTTCCACTGTGTGTTACTATTCTATTGTGTGTTACTATTCTACTGTGTGTTATTATTCTACTGTGTGTTACCATTCCACTGTGTGTTACTGTTCTACTGTGTGTTACTATTCCACTGTGTGTTACTATTCCACTGTGTGTTACTGTTCTACTGTGTGTTACTATTCTACTGTGTGTTACTATTCCACTGTGTGTTATTATTCTACTGTGTGTTACTATTCCACTGTGTGTTACTATTCCACTGTGTGTTACTGTTCTACTGTGTGTTACTATTCCACTGTGTGTTACTATTCCACTGTGTGTTACTATTCTACAGTGTGTTACTATTCTACTGTGTGTTACTATTCCACTATGTGTTACTATTCTACTGTGTGTTACTATTCCACTGTGTGTTACTATTCTACTGTGTGTTATTATTCCACTGTGTGTTATTATTCCACTGTGTGTTAGTATTCTACTGTGTGTTACTATTCCACTGTGTGTTACTATTCTACTGTGTGTTACTATTCCACTGTGTGTTACTATTCCACTGTATGTTACTATTCCACTGTGTGTTACTATTCTACTGTGTGTTACTATTCTCCTGTGTGTTACTACTCCACTGTGTGATACTATTATACTGTGTGTTACTATTCTACTGTGTGTTACTATTCCACTGTGTGTTACTATTCTACTGTGTGTTACTATTCCACTGTGTGTTATTATTCCACTGTGTGTTACTATTCCACTGTGTGTTACTATTCCACTGTGTGTTATTATTCCACTGTGTGTTACTATTCCACTGTGTGTTACTATTCCACTGTATGTTACTATTCTACTGTGTGTTACTATTCCACTGTGTGTTATTATTCCACTGTGTGTTACTATTCCACTGTGTGTTACTATTCCACTGTGTGTTATTATTCCACTGTGTGTTACTATTCCACTGTGTGTTACTATTCCACTGTGTGTTACTATTCCACTGTGTGTTACTATTCCACTGTGTGTTACTATTCTACTGTGTGTTACTATTCTACTGTGTGTTACTATTCTACTGTCTGTTACTATTCCACTGTGTGTTACTATTCTACTGTGTGTTACTATTCTACTGTGTGTTACTATTCCACTGAGTGTTACTATTCCACTGTGTGTTACTATTCTACTGTGTGTTACTATTCCACTGTGTGTTACTATTCTACTGTGTGTTACTATTCTACTGTGTGTTACTATTCCACTGAGTGTTACTATTCCACTGTGTGTTACTATTCTACTGTGTGTTACTATTCCACTGTGTGTTACTATTCTACTGTGTGTTACTATTCCACTGTGTGATACTATTATACTGTGTGTTACTATTCCACTGTGTGTTACTATTCCACTGTGTGTTACTATTCTACTGTGTGTTACTATTCCACTGTGTGTTACTATTCTACTGTCTGTTACTATTCCACTGTGTGTTACTATTCTACTGTGTGTTATTATTCCACTGTGTGTTACTATTCTACTGTGTGTTATTATTCTACTGTGTGTTAATATTCCACTGTGTGTTACTATTCCACTGTGTGTTATTATTCTACTGTGTGTTACTGTTCCACTGTGTGTTACTATTCCACTGTGTGTTATTATTCTACTGTGTGTTACTATTCTACTGTGTGTTACTATTCCACTGTGTGTTATTATTCCACTGTGTGTTATTATTCCACTGTGTGTTACTATTCCACTGTGTGTTATTATTCCACTGTGTGTTACTATTCTATTGTGTGTTACTATTCCACTGTGTGTTATTATTCTACTGTGTGTTACTATTCTACTGTGTGTTACTATTCTACTGTGTGTTACTATTCTACTGTGTGTTACTATTCTACTGTGTGTTACTGTTCCACTGTGTGTTACTATTCTATTGTGTGTTACTATTCTACTGTGTGTTATTATTCTACTGTGTGTTACTATTCTACTGTGTGTTACCATTCCACTGTGTGTTATTATTCTACTGTGTGTTACTATTCCACTGTGTGTTACTATTCCACTGTGTGTTACTATTCTACAGTGTGTTACTATTCTACTGTGTGTTACTATTCCACTCTGTGTTACCATTCCACTGTGTGTTACTGTTCTACTGTGTGTTATTATTCTACTGTATGTTATTATTCCACTGTGTGTTACTATTCCACTGTGTGTTACTATTCTACTGTGTGTTATTATTCTACTGTGTGTTACTATTCCACTGTGTGTTACTATTCTACTGTGTGTTACTATTCCACTGTGTGTTACTTTTGCACTGTGTGTTACTATTCTACTGTGTGTTATTATTCTACTGTGTGTTACTATTCCACTGTGTGTTACTATTCCACTGTGTGTTATTATTCCACTGTGTGTTACTATTCTACTGTGTGTTATTATTCTACTGTGTCTTATTATTCTACTGTGTGTTACTATTCCACTGTGTGTTACTATTCCACTGTGTTACTATTCCACTGTCTGTTACTATTCCACTGTGTGTTATTATTCCACTGTGTATTACTATTCCACTGTGTGTTACTATTCTACTGTGTGTTACTATTCCACTGTGTGTTATTATTCTACTGTGTGTTACTATTCTACTGTGTGTTACTATTCTACTGTGTGTTACTATTCCACTGTGTGTTATTATTCCACTGTGTGTTACTATTCTACTGTGTGTTACTATTCTACTGTGTGTTACTATTCTACTGTGTGTTACTATTCTACTGTGTGTTACTATTCTACTGTGTGTTACTATTCCACTGTGTGTTATTATTCTACTGTGTGTTACTATTCCACTGTGTGTTACTATTCTACTGTGTGTTACTATTCTACTGTGTGTTATTATTCCACTGTGTATTACTATTCCACTGTGTGTTACTATTCCACTGTGTGTTTCTATTCCACTGTGTATTACTATTCCACTGTGTGTTACTATTCTACTGTGTGTTACTATTCCACTGTGTATTACTATTCCACTGTGTGTTACTATTCCACTGTGTGTTACTATTCCACTGTGTATTACTATTCCACTGTGTGTTACTATTCAACTGTGTGTTACTATTCTACTGTGTGTTACTATTCCACTGTGTGTTACTATTCCACTGTGTGTTACTATTCTACTGTGTGTTACTATTCCACTGTGTGTTACTATTCAACTGTGTTACTATTCCACTGAGTGTTACTATTCCACTGTGTGTAACTTTTCTACTGTGTGTTACTGTTCCACTGTGTGTTACTATTCTACTGTGTGTTAATATTCCACTGTGTGTTACTATTTCACTGTGTGTTACTATTCTACTGTGTGTTACTTTTCTACGGTGTGTTACTATTCCACTGTATGTTACTATTCTACTGTGTGTTAATATTCCACTGTGTGTTACTATTTCACTGTGCGTTACTATTTCACTGTGTGTTACTATTCCACTGTGTGTTACTATTCCACAGTGTGTTACTATTCTACTATGTTATTATTCTACTGTGTGTTACTATTCCACTGTGTGTTACTATTCTACTGTGTGTCACTATTCCACTGTGTGTTACTGTTCTACTGTGTGTTATTATTCTACTGTGTGTTACTATTCTACTGTGTGTTACTATTCTACTGTGTGTTACTATTCCACTGTGTGTTACTATTCTACTGTCTGTTACTGTTCCACTGTGTGTTACTATTCTACTGTGTGTTACTATTCCACTGTGTGTTACTATTCCACTGTGTGTTACTATTCTACTGTGTGTTACTATTCCACTGTGTGTTATTATTCCACTGTGTGTTACTATTCTACTGTGTGTTACTATTCCACTGTCTGTTACTGTTCTACTGTGTGTTATTATTCTACTGTGTGTTACTATTCTACTGTGTGTTACTATTCTACTGTGTGTTACTATTCCACTGTGTGTTATTATTCTACTGTGTGTTACTATTCTACTGTGTGTTACTATTCCACTGTGTGTTACTATTCTACTGTGTGTTACTATTCCACTGTGTGTTACTATTCCACTGTGTGTTACTATTCCACTGTGTGTTATTATTCTACTGTGTGTTACTATTCTACTGTGTATTACTATTCCACTGTGTGTTATTATTCTACTGTGTGTTACTATTCTACTGTGTGTTATTATTCTTCTGTGTGTTACCATTCCACTGTGTGTTACTGTTCTACTGTGTGTTATTATTCTACTGTGTGTTACTATTCTACTGTGTGTTACTATTCCACTGTGTGTTACTGTTCCACTGTGTGTTACTATTCTACTGTGTGTTACTATTCCACTGTGTGTTACTATTCTACTATGTGTTACTATTCTACTGTGTGTTACTATTCCACTGTGTGTTACTATTCCACTGTGTGTTATTATTCTACTGTGTGTTACTATTCCACTGTGTGTTACTATTCTACTGTGTGTTACTATTCCACTGTGTGTTAGTGTTCTACTGTGTGTTATTATTCTACTGTGTGTTACTATTCCACTGTGTGTTATTATTCCACTGTGTGTTACTATTCCACTGAGTGTTACTATTCCACTGTGTGTTACTATTCCACTGTGTGTTACTATTCTACTGTGTGTTACTATTCCACTGTGTGTTACTATTCCACTGTGTGTAACTGTTCTACTGTGTGTTATTATTCTACTGTGTGTTACTATTCCACTGTGTGTTACTATTCTACTGTGTGTTACTATTCCACTGTGTTTTACTATTCTACTGTGTGTTACTATTCTACTGTGTGTTACTATTCCACTGTGTGGTACTATTCTACTGTGTTATTATCTACTGTGTGTTACTATTTACTGTGTGTTACTATTCTACTGTGTGTTACTATTCTACTGTGTGTTATTATTCTACTGTGTGTTACTATTCCACGGTGTGTTACTATTCTACTGTGTGTTACTATTCCACTGTGTGTTACTATTCTACTGTGTGTTACTATTCAACTGTGTGTTACTATTCTACTGTGTGTTACTATTCCACTGTGTGTTACTATTCTACTGTGTGTTACTATTCAACTGTGTGTTACTATTCTACTGTGTGATATTATTCTACTGTGTGTTACTATTCCACTGTCTGTTACTTTTCTACTGTGTGTTATTATTCTACTGTGTTACAATTCCACTGTGTGTTACTATTCTACTGTGTGTTACTATTCTCCTGTGTGTTACTATTCTACTGTGTGTTACTATTCTACTGTGTGTTACTATTCCACTGTGTGTTACTATTCTACTGTGTGTTACTATTCCACTGTGTGTTACTGTTCCACTGTGTGTTACTATTCCACTGTGTGTTACTATTCTACTGTGTTATTATCTACTGTGTGTTACTATTCTTCTGTGTGTTACTATTCAACTGTGTGTTACTATTCTACTGTGTGTTACTATTCTACTGTGTGTTACTATTCCACTGTGCGTTACTATTCTACTATGTTATTATCTACTGTGTGTTATTATTCTTCTGTGTGTTACTATTCCACTGTGTGTTACCATTCCACTGTGTGTTACTATTCCACTGTGTGTTACTATTCTACTGTCTGTTACTGTTCCACTGTGTGTTACTATTCCACTGAGTGTTACTATTCCACTGAGTGTTACTATTCCACTGTGTGTTACTATTCCACTGTGTGTTACTATTCTACTGTGTGTTACTATTCCACTGTGTGTTACTATTCTACTGTGTGTTACTATTCCACTGTGTGTTACTATTCTACTGTGTGTTACTATTCCACTGTGTGTTACTGTTCTACTGTGTGTTACTATTCCACTGTGTATTACTATTCCACTGTGTGTTACTATTCTACTGTGTGTTACTATTCCACTATGTGTTACTATTCCACTGTGTGTTACTATTCTACTGTGTGTTACTATTCCACTGTGTGTTACTATTCCACTGTGTGTTACTATTCTACTGTGTGTTACTTATCCACTGTATTTTACTATTCCACTGTGTGTTACTACTCTACTGTGTGTTATTATTCCACTGTGTGTTACTATTCTACTGTGTGTTACTATTCTACTGTGTGTTATTATTCCACTGTGTATTACTATTCCACTGTGTGTTACTATTCCACTGTGTGTTACTATTCTACTGTGTGTTACTATTCTACTGTGTGTTACTATTCCACTGAGTGTTACTATTCAACTGTGTGTTACTATTCCACTGTGTATTACTATTCCACTGTGTATTACTATTCCACTGTGTGTTACTATTCTACTGTGTGTTACTATTCCACTGTGTATTACTATTCCACTGTGTGTTACTATTCTACTGTGTGTTACTATTCTACTGTGTGTTACTATTTCACTGTGTGTTACTATTCTACTGTGTGTTACTATTCCACTGTGTGTTACTATTCTACTGTGTGTTACTTTTCCACTGTATGTTACTATTCCACTGTGTGTTACTACTCTACTGTGTGTTACTATTCCACTGTGTGTTACTATTCTACTGTGTGTTACTGTTCCACTGTGTGTTTCTATTCCACTGTGTGTTACTGTTCCACTGAGTGTTATTATTCCACTGTGTGTTTCTATTCCACTGTTTATTGCTATTCCACTGTGTGTTACTATTCTACTGTGTGTTACTATTCCACTGTGTGTTACTATTCCACTGAGTGTTACTATTCCACTGTGTGTTACTATTCCACTGTGTGTTATTATTGTACTATGTGTTACTATTCTACTGTGTGTTATTATTCCACTGTGTGTTACTATTCTACTATGTGTTACTATTCTACTGTGTGTTACTATTCCACTGTGTGTTACTATTGCACTGTGTGTTATTATTCCACTGTGTGTTACTATTCCACTGTGTGTTACTATTCTACTGTGTGTTATTATTCCACTGTGTGTTATTATTCTACTATGTGTTACTATTCTACTGTGTGTTACTATTCCACTGTGTGTTACTATTGCACTGTGTGTTATTATTCCACTGTGTGTTATTATTCCACTGTGTGTTACTATTCCACTGTGTGTTACTATTCTACTGTGTGTTAATTTTCCACTGTGTGTTACTATTTCACTGTGTGTTACTATTCTACTGTGTGTTACTATTCCACCGTGTGTTACTATTCCACTATGTGTTACTATTCTACTGTGTGTTAATATTCCAATGTGTGTTACTATTTCACTGTGTGTACTATTTTACTGTGTGTTATTATTCTACTGTGTGTTACTATTCTACTCTGTGTTACTATTCCACTGTGTGTTACTTTTCTACTGTGTGTTACTATTTCACTGTGTGTTACTATTCTACTGTGTGTTACTCTTTCACTATGTGTTACTATTCTACTGTGTGTTATCATTCTACTGTGTGTTACTATTCTACTGTGTGTTACTATTCCACTGTGTGTTACTTTTCTACTGTGTGTTACTATTCCACTGTGTGTTACTATTCTACTGTGTGTTACTATTCCACTGTGTGTTACTATTCCACTGTGTGTTACAATTCTACTGTGTGTTAATATTCCACTGTGTGTTATTATTCCAGTGTGTGTTACTATTCTACTTTGTGTTACTATTCCACTGTGTGTTACTATTCTACTGTGTTATTATCTACTGTGTTTTATTATTCTACTGTGTGTTACTATTCCACTGTGTGTTACTATTCCACTGTGTGTTACTATTCTACTGTGTGTTATTATCTACTGTGTGTTATTACTCCACTGTGTGTTACTATTCCACTGTGTGTTACTATTCTACTATGTGTTACTATTCCACTGTGTGTTATTATTCCACTGTGTGTTACTATTCTACTGTGTGTTACTATTCCAGTGTGTGTTACTATTCCACTGTGTGTTACTATTCCACTGTGTGTTACTATTCCACTGTGTGTTACAATTCTACTGTGTGTTAATATTCCACTGTGTGTTATTATTCCAGTGTGTGTTACTATTCTACTTTGTGTTACTATTCCACTGTGTGTTACTATTCTACTGTGTTATTATCTACTGTGTTTTATTATTCTACTGTGTGTTACTATTCCACTGTGTGTTACTATTCCACTCTGTGTTACTATTCTACTGTGTGTTATTATTCTACTATGTGTTACTATTCCACTGTGTGTTATTATTCCACTGTGTGTTACTATTCCACTGTGTGTTACTATTCTACTATGTGTTACTATTCTACTATGTGTTATTATTCTACTGTGTGTTATTACTCCACTGTGTGTTACTATTCCACTGTGTGTTACTATTCTACTATGTGTTACTATTCCACTGTGTGTTATTATTCCACTGTGTGTTACTATTCTACTGTGTGTTACTATTCCAGTGTGTGTTACTATTCCACTGTGTGTTACTATTCCACTGTGTGTTACTATTCCAGTGTGTGTTACTATTCTACTGTGTGTTACTATTCTTCTGTGTGTTACTATTCCACTGTGTGTTATTATTCTACTGTGTGTTATTATTCTACTGTGTGTTACTATTCTACTGTGTGTTACTATTCTACTGTGTGTTATTATTCTACTGTGTGTTACTATTCTACTGTGTGTTACTATTATACTGTGTGTTACTATTCTACTCTGTGTTACTATTCTACTGTGTGTTACTATTCTACTGTGTGTTATTATTCTACTGTGTGTTACTATTCTACTGTGTGTTACTATTATACTGTGTGTTACTATTCTACTCTGTGTTACTATTCTACTCTGTGTTACTATTCTACTGTGTGTTATTATTCCACTGTGTGTTATTATTCTACTGTGTGTTATTATTCCACTGTGTGTTACTATTCTACTGTGTGTTATTATTCTACTGTGTGTTATTATTCCACTGTGTGTTACTATTCTACTGTGTGTTACTATTATACTGTGTGTTACTATTCTACTCTGTGTTACTATTCTACTGTGTGTTACTATTCTACTGTGTGTTATTATTCCACTGTGTGTTATTATTCTACTGTGTGTTATTATTCCACTGTGTGTTACTATTCTACTGTGTGTTATTATTCTACTGTGTGTTATTATTCCACTGTGTGTTACTATTCTACTGTGTGTTACTATTCTACTGTGTGTTACTATTCTACTCTGTGTTACTATTCCACTGTGTGTTATTATTCTACTGTGTGTTATTATTCTACTGTGTGATACTATTCCACTGAGTGTTACTATTCCACTGTGTGTTACTATTCCAATGTGTGTTACTATTCTACTGTATGTTACTATTCCACTGTGTGTTACTATTCCACTGTGTGTTATTATTCTACTGTGTGATACTATTCCACTGAGTGTTACTATTCCACTGTGTGTTACTATTCCAATGTGTGTTACTATTCTACTGTGTGTTATTATTCCACTGTGTGTTATTATTCTACTGTGTGTTACTATTCTACTGTGTGTTACTATTCCACTGTGTGTTACTATTCCACTGTGTGTTACTATTCCACTGTGTGTTACTACTCTACTATGTGTTACTATTCTACTGTGTGTTACTATTCCACTGTGTGTTATTATTCCACTGTGTGTTACTATTCCACTGTGTGTTATTATTCTACTGTGTGTTACTATTCTACTGTGTGTTACTATTCTACTGTGTGTTACTATTCTACTGTGTGTTACTATTCTACTGTGTGTTACTATTCTACTGTGTGTTATTATTCTACTGTGTGTTACTATTCTACTGTGTGTTACTATTCTACTGTGTGTTATTATTCCACTGTGTGTTACTATTCTACTGTGTGTTACTATTCTACTGTGTGTTACTATTCTACTGTGTGTTATTATTCCACTGTGTGTTACTATTCTACTGTGTGTTACTATTCTACTGTGTGGTATTATTCTACTGTGTGTTATTATTCTACTGTGTGTTACTATTCCACTGTGTGTTATTATTCCACTGTGTGTTATTATTCTACTGTGTGTTATTATTCTACTGTGTGTTATTATTCCACTGTGTGTTACTATTCCACTGTGTGTTATTATTCCACTGTGTGTTACTATTCTACTGTGTGTTACTATTCTACTGTGTGTTATTATTCCACTGTGTGTTACTATTCCACTGTGTGTTACTATTCCACTGTGTGTTACTACTCTACTATGTGTTACTATTCTACTGTGTGTTACTATTCCACTGTGTGTTATTATTCCACTGTGTGTTATTATTCTACTGTGTGTTATTATTCCACTGTGTGTTACTATTCTACTGTGTGTTACTATTCCACTGTGTGTTACCATTCCACTGTGTGTTACTGTTCTACTGTGTGTTATTATTACACTGTGTGTTACTATTCTTCTGTGTGTTACTATTCCACTGTGTGTTATTATTCTACTGTGTGTTACTATTCTACTGTGTGTTACTATTCCAGTGTGTGTTACTATTCTACTGTGTGTTACTATTCTACTGTGTGTTACTATTCCACTGTGTGTTACTATTCTACTGTGTGTTACTATTCCAGTGTGTGTTATTATTCTACTGTGTGATACTATTCTACTGTGTGTTACTATTCTACTGTGTGTTACTATTCTACTGTGTGTTACTATTCCACTGTGTGTTACTATTCTACTGTGTGTTATTATTCCACTGTGTGTTATTATTCTACTGTGTGTTACTATTCCACTGTGTGTTACTATTCCACTGTGTGTTACTATTCCACTGTGTGTTACTATTCTACTGTGAGTTACTATTCCACTGTGTGTTACTATTCTACTATGTGTTACTATTCCACTGTGTTACTATTCTACTGTGTGTTACTATTCTACTGTGTGTTACTATTCTTGTGTGTGTTACTATTTTACTGTGTTACTATTCCACTGTGTGTTACTATTCTACTATGTGTTACTATTCCACTGTGTTACTATTCTACTGTGTGTTACTATTCTACTGTGTGTTACTATTCTTGTGTGTGTTACTATTTTACTGTGTTACTATTCCACTGTGTGTTACTATTCTACTGTGTGTTACTATTCTTCTGTGTGTTACTATTCCACTGTGTGTTACTATTCTTCTGTGTGTTACTATTCCACTGTGTGTTACTATTCTACTGTGTGTTACTATTCCACTGTGTGTTACTATTCTACTGTGTGTTACTATTCCACTGTGTGTTACTATTCTACTGTGTGTTACTATCTACTGTGTGTTACTATTCTACTATGTGTTACTATTCCACTGTGTGTTATTATTCTACTGCGTTACTATTCTTCTGAGTGTTACTATTCTACTGTGTGTTACTATTCTTGTGTGTGTTACTATTTTACTGGGTTACTATTCCACTGTGTGTTACTATTCTACTATGTGTTACTATTCCACTTTGTGTTACTATTCTACTTTCTGTTACTATTCCACTGTGTGTTACAATTCTCCTGTGTGTTACTATTCTACTTTCTGTTACTATTCCACTCTGTGTTACTATTCTTCTGTTTGTTACTATTCCACTATGTGTTACTATTCTACTGTGTGTTACTATTCCAGTGTGTGTTACTATTCTACTATGTGTTACAATTCTACTGTGTGTTATTATTCTACTGTCTGTTACTATTACACTGTGTGTTACTATTCTACTGTGTGTTACTATTTCACTGTGTGTTATTAGTCTACTGTGTGTTACTATTCCACTGTGTGTTACTATTATACTGTGTGTTACTATTCTACTGTGTGTTACTATTCCACTGTGTGTTACTATTCCACTGTGTGTTACTATTATACTGTGTGTTACTATTCTACTGTGTGTTACTATTCCACTTTGTGTTACTATTCCACTGTGTGTTACTATTCTACTGTGTGTTACTATTCTACTGTGTGTTACTATTATACTGTGTGTTACTATTCTACTCTGTGTTACTATTCCACTGTGTGTTACTATTCCACTGTGTGATACTATTCCACTGTGTGTTACTATTCTACTATGTGTTACTATTCTACTCTGTGTTACTATTCCACTGTGTGTTATTATTCTACTGTGTGTTACTATTCTACTGTGTGTTACTATTCCACTGTGTGTTACTATTCCACTGTGTGTTACTATTCTACTGTGTGTTATTATTCCACTGTGTGTTACTATTCTACTGTGTGTTACTATTCCACTGTGTGTTACTATTCTACTGTGTGTTACTATTCTACTGTGTGTTATTATTCTACTGTGTGTTATTATTCCACTGTGTGTTACTATTCCACTGTGTGTTACTATTCCACTGTGTGTTACTACTCTACTATGTGTTACTATTCTACTGTGTGTTACTATTCCACTGTGTGTTATTATTCCACTGTGTGTTATTATTCTACTGTGTGTTATTATTCCACTGTGTGTTACTATTCTACTGTGTGTTACTATTCTACTGTGTGTTACTATTCCACTGTGTGTTATTATTCCACTGTGTGTTATTATTCTACTGTGTGTTATTATTCCACTGTGTGTTATTATTCTACTGTGTGTTACTATTCCACTGTGTGTTACTATTCCACTGTGTGTTATTATTCTACTGTGTGTTACTATTCTACTGTGTGTTACTATTCTACTGTGTGTTACTATTCCACTGTGTGTTACTATTCGACTGTGTGTTACTATTCCACTGTGTGTTATTATTCTACTGTGTGTTACTATTCCACTGTGTGTTACTATTCCACTGTTTGTTACTATTCCACTGTGTGTTACTATTCTACTGTGTGTTACTATTCTACTGTGTGTTACTATTCCACTGTGTGTTACTATTCGACTGTGTGTTACTATTCTACTGTGTGTTATTATTCTACTGTGTGTTACTATTCTACTGTGTGTTACTTTTCCACTGTGTGTTAGTATTCCACTGTGTGTTACTATTCTACTGTGTGTTACTATTCCACTGTGTGTTACTATTCTACTGTGTGTTACTATTCCACTGTGTGTTACTATTCTACTGTGTGTTACTATTCCACTGTGTGTTACTATTCTACTGTGTGTTAGTATTCCACTGTGTGTTACTATTCCACTGTGTGTTACTGTTCTACTGTGTGTTACTATTCCACTGTGTGTTACTATTCCACTGTGTGTTACTATTCTACTGTGTGTTACTATTCCACTGTGTGTTAGTATTCCACTGTGTGTTACTATTCCACTGTGTGTTACTATTCTACTGTCTGTTACTGTTCCACTGTGTGTTACTATTCTACTGTGTGTTACTATTCCACTGTGTGTTATTATTCCACTGTGTGTTACTATTCTACTGTGTGTTATTATTCTACTGTGTGTTACTATTCCACTGTGTGTTACTATTCCACTGTGTGTTACTATTCTACTGTGTGTTACTATTCCACTGTGTGTTATTATTCTGCTGTGTGTTCCTATTCTACTGTGTGTTACTATTCTACTGTGTGTTACTATTCCACTGTGTGTTACTATTCCACTGTGTGTTACTATTCCACTGTGTGTTACTATTCTACTGTGTGTTAGTATTCCACTGTGTGTTACTATTCCACTGTGTGTTACTATTCTACTGTGTGTTACTATTCCACTGTGTGTTAGTATTCCACTGTGTGTTACTATTCCACTGTGTGTTACTATTCTACTGTCTGTTACTGTTCCACTGTGTGTTACTATTCTACTGTGTGTTACTATTCCACTGTGTGTTATTATTCCACTGTGTGTTACTATTCTACTGTGTGTTATTATTCTACTGTGTGTTACTATTCCACTGTGTGTTACTATTCCACTGTGTGTTACTATTCTACTGTGTGTTACTATTCCACTGTGTGTTATTATTCTGCTGTGTGTTCCTATTCTACTGTGTGTTACTATTCTACTGTGTGTTACTATTCCACTGTGTGTTACTAGTCTACTGTGTGTTACTATTATACTGTGTGTTACTATTTCACTGAGTGTTACTATTCCACTGTGTGTTACTATTCTACTGTGTGTTACTATTCCACTGTGTGTTACTATTCCACTGTGTGTTACTATTCCACTGTGTGTTACTATTCCACTGTGTGTTATTATTCCACTGTGTGTTACTATTCCACTGTGTGTTACTATTCCACTGTGTGTTACTATTCTACTGTGTGTTACTATTCCACTGTGTGTTATTATTCTACTGTGTGTTACTATTCTACTATGTGTTATTATTCTACTGTGTGTTACTATTCCACTGTGTGTTACTATTCTACTGAGTGTTACTATTCCACTGTGTGTTACTATTCTACTGTGTGTTACTATTATACTGTGTGTTACTATTTCACTGAGTGTTACTATTCCACTGTGTGTTACTATTCCACTGTGTGTTATTATTCTACTGTGTGTTACTATTCCACTGTGTGTTATTATTCAACTGTGTGTTACTATTCTACTGTGTGTTACTATTCCACTGTGTGTTACTATTCCACTGTGTGTTATTATTCCACTGTGTGTTTCTATTCCACTGTGTGTTACTATTCTACTGCGTGTTACTATTCCACTGTGTGTTATTATTCCACTGTGTGTTACTATTCCACTGTGTGTTACTATTCTACTGTGTGTTACTATTTTACTGTGTGTTACTATTCCACTGTGTGTTACTATTCTTCTATGTGTTACTATTCTACTGTGTGTTACTATTCCACTGTGTGTTATTATTCCACTGTGTGTTACTATTCTACTGTGTGTTACTATTTTACTGTGTGTTACTATTCCACTGTGTATTACTATTCTTCTGTGTGTTACTATTCTACTGTGTGTTACTATTCCACTGTGTGTTACTATTCCACTGTGTGTTACTATTTCACTGAGTGTTACTATTCCACTGTGTGTTACTATTGCACTGTGTGTTACTATTCCACTGTGTGTTACTATTCTACTGTGTGTTACTATTCCACTGTGTGTTACTATTCTACTTTGTGTTACTATTCCACTGTGTGTTACTATTCCACTGTGTGTTACTATTCTACTATGTGTTACTATTCCACTGTGTGTTACTATTCCACTGTGTGTTACTATTCTACTGTGTGTTACTATTCCACTGTGTGTTACTGTTCTACTGTGTGTTACTATTCTACTTTGTGTTACTATTCCACTGTGTGTTACTATTCCACTGTGTGTTACTATTCCACTGTGTGTTACTATTCTACTGTGTGTTACTATTCCACTGTGTGTTACTATTCTACTGTGTGTTACTATTCATCTGTGTGTTAATATTCTTGTGTGTGTTAATACTCTTCAGTGGTGAATTTACCTGAGTTTTTATCATGAAGACACAATTGTGTAAATAAACACAAGCAAACACTTGATAATCTATTTTATGTGTAAAACCACAATTCTTGGTTAACCCTTGATAAGCAATGTGTTGCACACTCCTCTGTTCTGAAAAGGTTAATGTCAGTCAATATGTGTACTTGGTGAAGAGGTATGCGTCCCCAGGAAATGCCTGCACCTCGCACGCTGTCCGCTCCATGCCGCACGCAGCTCAGAGCTGCCATCTTTTCACACAATCAGCTTTGTACTGAGGTGATACCATTCCGTGTAAAACCACAGATCTGCAGGAATGGATTCATACATTTCTTTTTATTTCTGTTTAATTCAACATTCATAATGTTCGTTCACAATTTAAAATAATAATAATTTTCCACCCAGTTTTTACAATTGCTGGGTACGATTATAATTTTCAGTCCGTGTATGGTTGTGGGTACTATTATTCCTCCGTTTATACCGGAGGACTGTACGAGCACTTTATAAAACACTGTTAATATTTATGATAATTCAATGTCTTCAAGACCTCTCATATCACTTGTCGTGTCTCAGATTCCAGGGGAAGAAACCTACATTTTATCATTCCATGTTTTATTCACAGGGTTTATCCCTCAGGAATTAGTCCTGAAGCAATGACCCCGATCACACACAGCGATGTGGATAACACCATAATTACTGCACCCACCGCAGCGTCTCTCTCACGGAATAAATGAGTACGCACTAAAATGGAAACGTTGACTTGGGTCACTGCGCTGTAGTTCTCACAGATGTAAGGCTCGTGGACAGCATTAACCCTATCAGTGTCAGAGGAACGTCCATATACCATGCCAAGTAATGTCTTAAACACTGCTAAAGAACTCAAAGTGTTAAAACTGAACAGCAGAATTCATAATCAAAGTGGGTCAGAGAGGCAGTATACATTAATAAGGAAAATATATATATATATATATATATATATGTATATATATATATATATATATATATATATATATATCATGCTGAGTAAAACAAGGGTACTTCCATTACTGAGAACAGTCTGGCACTTTATGCTAATTAGTGCCTGTATCTCCACACACACTGTGCTAGGAACGAGTCCAGAAGACACCCACACACTGTGCTAGGAATGTGTCCAGGTGATACCCACACACTGTGCTAGGAATGAGTCCAGGTGATACCCACACACTGTGCTAGGAATGTGTCCAGGTGATACCCACACACTGTGCTAGGAATGAGTCCAGGTGATACCCACACACTGTGCTAGGAATGTGTCCAGGTGATACCCACACACTGTGCTAGGAATGAGTCCAGGTGATACCACACACTGTGCTAGGAATGTGTCCAGGTGGTACCACACACTGTGCTAGGAATGTGTCAAGGATACACCCACACACTGTGCTAGGAATGAGTCCAGGTGATACCCAAACACTGTGCTAGGAATGAGTCCAGACAAAAAGTCCTGTGCTTGTTCGATGGTGTTCGAGAGCCGTGACCCCTCCGGTAGCCGCATCCTTCGGAGCAGAGTCGGTCTTCCCGAGGTTCGACTCCGCTTTGAGTCGACCTCCGGAAAGCTGATTTGCTCGACCGGTGCACTCGACGGCGCCAGTCCGGCGTCGAGAAGGAGAGACCCGGGAACTAAGACGGAAGGCAGGCGGGCGCCTTGGCAGCGAGGTGGGATTTCTCCTTCTTTCATCGAGTGTATCGAATGAGGAATAGCGGCACGCGGATCCGGCGGAGCAGTATTGCCCGAATGGGGTTTTCTGGACTTTTTGGATCTTATCGAATCAGTTGGACCCGCATGGGGTCTCAGTGACTTCCACAAGCGCCTCGGAGCTGTAGAGCCCGACTGGGAGTACATTGACTTTTTAGTGAAGGAAAAGTGGACCATTATTGGGATCGGACCAAGTGAGGACCCGGTGTACCGGAGGATGGTGAATCTCATGCCACTCCTGGGATACAAGTCATCAGTTGCCAAGATTAATAGACTGATGGATATAGTGCATGACCGGTACATGCGTGAACTTTGTACAGGAAGAGAGGAAGAATATTGGGGGGGACACTCATCTGAGGAGGACTTGGATGGAGCTGCCCCTGTTCACTCCACACTGGTGATTGGGGATGCGTTCCTCACCATTGCCCCTGTTGTCCTGCCTGATACCCTTTGTTCCCTGGACTGTCTGTTGCCTGAGCTGAGGGGTGGGAATTCGTTCCTCCTCAGTGAAGAAGACGCCTCGGCATCAGGGGATGGGACGGACGTCTCCCCTGAGAGGCCAGTTGCCCCTTTCCCTGTTTTCCCAGCTGCGGTGGACGAGACGCAGGTCCCCACCAGCAGCAATTGTGTGCCCCAACTGATGGGTGGGAGTGAGCCCATCAGTCCCCCTGAGGCCCCTGCTGTAGTGGGTGTGAGAGAACCCAGCAGCAGCCTCAAGATATTGCCCCTGGTGGGGGTGGAAGATGTGCTGGGAGCAGAGCCGTGCGGGCTCCCCAGGAGTACAAGTAATGCGGCCTTGAGGGATGGGACTGCGGTCTCCCTCAAGGAAAAAGAAAGGCCTGTGTGTGATGGCTTGGCAGAGGAGGACCCCAGCGGACTGGAAGAGAGTAGGGCTGCTGGACCTCCTATGGATATGTTGTATGACCTGATGGGTGGGGAAGAGTGCCCCATCAGTCCCCCTGTAACCCCTGACTTGGTGCGTGGGAGCAAGCGCACCAGGTCATGTGAAGTCCTGGCTGGGATGAGTGGGACAGCCGTCCTCGTCCCCAACCCAGCATTTGTTCTGCCTTTCCCTGAGACCCCTGGCCTAGTGAGTGGGGCCACGGTCATCATTAAGGAGCCTGTTATTACCATTGCACTGGAGATCCCCACCTGGGTGAGTGGGACCGCGATCCTCACCAAGGACATCTGTGTTGCCCTGTCCCCTGTTGACCCCAGCTTGGTGGGTGGGAATGTATTCCCCATCAGGCCCATACCTGATTTGACTCAGGAGCGTGGGAACCGCATCCGCTCCTGTCCCTCTGGGGCCCTGGCCCAACTAAAAGGGGGGGATGTGCCTCTCTCCCCAAACTCTGATGCCCAGAAGCCAGAGTCCCAATGGCCGCAGGGAGATCCCCCTTATAGACTGGCTCTTGACCCTGAGCCACTGGCCCCAGACCCAGAAGGATTTGACCTCAGCACTGCCTGGAGAGGGGCCCAGGAGAGGCCACCTAATTTGATGTTTGCCAGGACAAACAGGCATCAGTTCCCCTGGCCCAGAAGTAGGGACAAAAGAACTGGGCGGTGTTACCCTGGCCCAGACAAGGGGCTCCTGTTTTCACCTGGCCCAGGACAAAAAGACTGCTTCAACCTCTGGCCCAGGATTAAGGACAAAGAGGCTTGCATTTTCTTCACTGGCCCAGGACAAGGGCCTTGTTCCCCACTACCAGGCCCAGACAAGGGCTCATGTTTCCTCCTGGCCCAGGACAAAAAGACTACTTCAACCTCTGGCCCAGGACAAGGGGCCCCTCAGTGGAAACTGGCCTAGGACCAAGGCCTTTGCACTAGTGCCCTGTCCAGACAAGTGCCTCACCACCTCCATGCTCTCCTACAGCTCCAAGCCAGCGTTTACTACCGCACCCGCTGGCTTGGTACCAAAAGGGGGAGAAGTGTAACGGATGCTATCCGTTACTTGGGCCCTTGTCTGGACCGCGAACAGTTTTGTCAAAGACTATGGCCCTGTGGCCTTATTTCAACTGTGATAGGGGTTTCCCTATCATTATGTTAAAATGATTTATGTTGAACGTTGTACGTGTTGTATATTGTAGAATGTCGAAAGTTTAATGTATTGTATGGTTTAATGTACGAGGGATACACGGACACCAAAGCCGGTGGTTCCCCGGTTCCTTTGTTCGAGGTATCAATGCCGTCTCGAACGCGGGAAACCGGAGGCAGTGAGTCGACGTCGGATTGGCCGACGTATGACTCACTGCGCACACTGATTGGCCAGGGTTGAAGCCGCATATTCAAACTAGTGTGTACGTGCTTCAACCCCTGGCCCAGTTCTCAGATGTGTATTCCCTCTGATCAACCCATTGTCTTTGTCCAGACGTTGATTAATCATGTTAATCCTACCATTGTCATTATTGTGTTCAGTTGCTCATCTGTCATTGGTCTGTTTCCCTTAGTTACTATTGGTCCCTTTGTACCCTCTGCCATTGGTCCATTGTTCACCGTCACCATTGGTCTGTTGTGCCCGTGTCACATGCCCATTGTGTCTGATTGGCCCGTGGGCCAAGCCTGCATTAGAATGCCTGGCCCTTGCCATCCCTATTGTGGTACCATGTTGTAAACTGTATAAAAGATGTGTTGGTTGATCAATAAAGTGTGTTACATTTGGAGTGAACCAGAGTCCTGGAGTCTGTTGTTCCCATGGTAAAAGTGGCCACTCTGCAGCCCATTCGAACCAGGTTCCTGTACGTTCGTCCGTCTGCTGCCAGGATCCCGCTACCGAACTTTGTATCCTGTCAGGCGGCAACGTGGACTCTGCCTTGTGGTTCTCCTGCCTAAAGCTTCAACCTTCGAGTCGAGCACCGGAGTGCTCGAACGGCTGGAGATACAGTCTGTGGTTCCTGCTACACTTTTCCTGATTCGGTCCTGTGCTTGTTTGACGGTGTTCGAGTGCCATGACCCCTCCGGTAGCCGCATCCTTCGAGCAGAATCGGTCTTCCCGAGGTTCGACGCTGCTTTGAGTCGACCTCCGGAACGCTGATTTGCTCGACCGGTGCACTCAACGGCGCCAGTCCGGCGTCGAGAAGGAGAGACCCGGGAACTAAGACGGAAGGTGACCTGGTCCTCATACCACCTTCCGTTACAAGATCCATTACTGTTCCTCTGCTTTTCCAGGACCCAGCATCAAGAAGGGATCTGCTATTGAACCATGTGTCTCCTGCACGGTCTAGCTCTGCCCGAACCTGCCGCATTACCTCTATTATGGTGCCCTCAGAGACAGGTGGGGTCAAGTAAGCCAGTCTCTCCCGCATCCTCTGTTGACAGGGGGTTTCTGTCCTTTGCTGTGGAGCTGGGGCCTTAGCTATGCCAGCCTCCACATCCATCCTGATCAGCTGAACAACAAGCTCTGGCTTACTGTGTTGACCATGATCAGACCCTCGGGCGATGATCAGCTGCTTCAGAGATGTGATGTTCAGCTGCTTGTAAATGGCTTCCATCTCGGGGTCTGGCTGTGCTCTTCTCTGAACCTCCCGATGGAGGTGAATCCCGGTGGTGGTGGTTTGGACTCTGTAGTACAGAGGTCCCACCGCTGCCACCAATGTGACGCTCCCCTGAGGCAAGCACCCTCCCCTATAGTATTAGGGGGGCACCTACCAGGTCATTTACACCGGACCAGCCTCAGAGGACCACTGGACAGACCTGGGCCATTTGCCACTGGATCTAGCTGGGCAGGCACTGACCCCTCTTCGTTGTTCTGGGGAACAGGTTCAGTCCCCTTTGCAACGACAACACCTGGCAGGAACTCGCCCCTCTGCCCTGGTAAAACAACACTGCCTTTACAAGGCGCTTTTGGCTACATGGGCCTGGTGTCATCAATCCCCATCCCCACCCCACCCCACTGTCCCATCAGCACATACATGGTTATTTCTTAAAAGCTCTTTATTTTACAGTAAAACGGTCAGTCCAGCTCATGGGCAGATTTTACTTCTCTGTTAATACAAGTTGTCTTGGTGTGACAGGAACACTAAAGGCTGTAGAGACAGTAATGTGAGTCCTCCATTTATACCTTTTTAATCAGTTATATGTCTTAAATTTTTAATTGCACACACTAGGACCCTAGAGCGTTGAAACATTATATTTAAAGTATCCCCTTCCAAAGCATTTACCATAACAGCTCTTCAGGGAATGCCCAATTTTAATTTAGATAGAGTTTTATAGGTGTATTAGAGTAGGACTTGCCATATAGTGAGGTTCCTTGATGGGGTGGCAAGCTTCCACACAGTTTGGCCAAATTGTGACACTAAATCCTTACTTATTTAATAAGAAGTATTACATATTCCCAATACAGGGCACGCACTGGCACTTTGTATGGTGGAGCAGAGGTTTGTCTTTCTGTTTGTGTCAAGATAGTCAAACAACAGCACAATGGCCTGTCCTACGGCTAGTCACCACTCAGAAGCATCACGTTTTAGCTCTTTAGTGCCATTACAGAGGAGAAATTTCCACATACATATTAGACTAATCCTGCCCAAAAGGGAAGTCCAGTTCCAAAATGACGGGCAAGTCCCCTCTGCATGGGAACACTAGCTAACCCCCAATTCATGTTTCGGCCTTGTTGGGCCTTGTCAGGGAGGTGCAGCTGGATCCCCTATGCACTGAGAGCAAGGGGTCCACATCTGGGTTACCATTCACTCTTAGTGAGACCCCCTAAGAGTATTCAAAATAAGCATACCTAATGTGAGAAGCATCTGAGGACTAACAACAGCACAATGACCTGTTCCACGGCTAGACCCAGAAACATCAAGTTTTAGCTCTCTAGTGCCATTACAGAGGAGATATTTCCAAATACGTAATAGAATAATCCCGCCTAAAAGGGCGGACCTGTTCCAAAATGACAGACAAGTCACCTCTGCACAGGAACACCAGCCAACCCCTGAATTACATTTTGGCTTGTTGGGCCTCATCAGGGAAGTGCAGCTGGATTCCCTAGGCACTGAGTGCAAGGGGTCTGGATTATCATTCACTCTTAGGGAGCACTCCGTAGCTCGAATCAAAGGATCGCAGGAACTTGAAGAAGCAAGGGGACCACGTTGCCGCCTGACAGCATCCGAAGTTGGGTCGCAGGATTCTGGCAGCACAAAGTCGAACGGATGCAGGATACTCAGCTCAGATGGGTGTCAGAGTGGCCCTTTAATACCATAAGAACACACAAGACTCCAGGATGCTTGTTCACTCCAAAAGTAACTCTCTCTTTATCGATGCAAACCACACATATTTATACACAAATCTTACATTGGGATACATGGATCAGCCAGATACAATAGGAACATAATTCAATCACAATACAGTAGACAAAAGGCCAACAGCAGATGGCCTAACAACGCAATGACTCAGACATGATTACATTTCAGATACAAAAGGGTTTGATTAATTCTAGACATAAGATACAAAGACTTGAGAGGCGGGAATACACATTTGAGGAACAATGGCCAGGGGTTGAATCACGTACACATTGGTTTGAATATTCGGCTTCAACCCTGGCCAGTTCAAATCATACAGTGAATCTGCTGGTCGACCAATCCCCAAGCCGCCTACTTTTCCCCATGTTAAGTCTATCAGAGACCTTTAAACCTCCTGCTCAGGGACTCGACCAATCCGGCGTCCACTCACTGCCCTCGGCTCCCAGTGCTCGACCCGGTGTCGACCCTCAAACCGGGAACCTCCGACCCATAGTCGGTGAATGTGTAAACCCTCAAATACACCACGTACATTAATACAAACCGTTCGACATACATTAACCATAGTCTATGAACATAGGTCCTTAACCGGGCTCTTAAGCAAACGTTCGACTTTACCGCCGGTTCCCATAAAGCAGAGTGGAAGTCTTTTATTCAGTTTACCAGCTGCCGCGGTTGTACAACTGGGCCCCATAAAGGATAAATGTCCATAGTCTTAGGTGTTTTTAGGGCTAAACAGTCTTATGGCCAGACAAGGGCTCCAGTATCAGACTAAGCTCCGTTACAGGGATCCCCATAAAACTGAGAGGAGCCCACAGCAGAACATTCCTCAACATCTGAATCCACCAGCAGTTCCTCCTCAGAGGATCCTGATACGTCAGGTACTCCCTGTGGTGTTGGCAGGGAAGACTTGATGGAGGAGGGGGTCTGCCAGGAATGGAAGACCCCCTGTAACTGGGATGGGAAGAGTTGTAATGTGGACCTAAGGTCCTTATTAGCAGCCTTGAACTCTTGCACCCAAGCTGACTCTAATGCATGGCTGGAGGTCCCAGGGAGACTCTCAGGGACATCAGAACATGCTAGGTATAGACATTCTCACAGTGTCAAATAACCTTACAATAAAATAAATCACCCAAGTTTCACCCCAGAAATCACTAAACTAGACTTATCTGGCAGGTAAAGGGTTAATCAGCAGAGGAGAGAAGGAGAGTCCAAGCCCTGCGTAGGATACTCGTTCTGGTAATAGCACAAAATGGCTGCCGCGGGGGGAGCCAATCAGAAACAAGTGTGTGAAGCAAGCGCTCATGGGAAATGTAGTTTTCTCAGAAAAAGTACCCAGACGGTGCCCGAAGCCCCCTGAGCCCCCCAACACACTAGAAACATGAAACAGATGATAGAGCAAAGGCAGACAAGTAAAATGAGCCATCTCTGAAGTCGCGAGGTTTAGCGGTTGCAGAGATATGTCCCAAACTGTACAGTGCACACAGTGCAGGAGTGTGCAATAGGAACTCCAACTGTAAACCCCTGTGTGGTGGGGCACTGTGGGACAAGTGGACCTGCAGCACTCAAAGGGTTGCTCACCTTTCCTGCAGATCTTCTGTCTTCAGATTACCATGTATTAAGAAGAAGCCTCAGTGGGCAACTCCTGAGGAAAGAACTTGCAGCCAAGATTCCTCCCCCCCATGGCTTAAGGTCCACAAAAAGCACCTGGTCACTGAGCTAGTCACATCTAAGGGCATTGTCAGTTATGGTAATCCGCCTAATGGTGGTATTCCATTTCTAACAGAAAAATAAAAACATTTCTAAAACTATAGCAGAACTGTTCTCTTGCCTGTGTCTTCACCAAGGAACAAATCTTTCTGGAGCTGGTTGGCTAGCTGCAGCCAAGGAAGGAAGGTAGGCTCCACCCTCTGCATACAATTCTAGAATTGTTCCTGCCTACAATTAAAGGGGTGGATGGCCTACCCAAAGTTACCAGTAACCTGTATTGGATGACAGAGAAAAGAGATTAAGCGAGAGAATACAAGGTGTTCCAAGATCTTAAATACAAAGGGGAGGAGTGAAACTGGATGATAATTTCAAAGACAGCTGGGATTGGGTTTTTTGAGTATAGGTCTGACTATCGCATGTTTGAATGAGGATGGAAAGGTGAGTTTGTGTTGTTTTGGTGAGTTTGTGTTGTTTTGGGAATGACAAGTGTGCATGTTGTGCTGTGTGTGCAAATGTGTTGTTGTGTGTTAACCCCTGTTGTTCCGGAGTCTATTGTGATGGATTGGGTTGCTTTATCAAGCCCTTGTCCCTGGGGGGTTGCTAGGTTACTGTCGGTTGCCCAGGACTTGTTTGTAGGGCATGGACATTGTTCATGTGTTTGCTTGGCTTTGCAGGGGTTAATGTTGACATTGGTGTGTTTGTGCTGTGTGTTATGTGTGTGCTGACGTTTCCCTGCTTTGTTTTGTCTGACGGTGGTTTTCTTTTCTCTGCTGTGTTGTGTACAGCCAAATAAATTTTGTGCAAAATGTCATCCTGAAACTGGATCTATCACCCTAATTCAAGTTTGTATATCTGAAAACTGTATTAAAAACTGCCTAAATGTCATGTTACCCAAAAGTCCAGCAGATGTACAGTTCCGGAGATATTCACAATCTTATTTCTGGGCAAAGTGAAACTGAACGCTTCCTGGTACTGCTCCTGCAGAGTGCAGGTGTCTGCCTCTGTTACTGCTACGGCAGTGTGCGAGTGGTCTGGTCTCCGTTACTGCTCCTGCAGAGTTCAAGTGTCTGGCCTCCGTTACTGCTACGGCAGTGTGCCATTGGTCTAGTCTCCGTTACTGCTCCTGCAGAGTGCAAGTGTCTGGCCTCCGTTACTGCTACGGCAGTGTGCCTTTGGTCTAGTCTCCGTTACTGCTCCTGCAGAGTGCAAGTGTCTGCCTTCGTTACTGCTTCGGCAGAGTGCGAGTGGTCTGGTCTCCGTTACTGCTACGGCAGTGTGCCATTGGTCTGGTCTCCGTTACTGCTCCTGCAGAGTGCAAGTGTCTGCCTCCATTACTGCTACGGCAGTGTGCCATTGGTCTGGTCTCCGTTACTGCTCCTGCAGAGTGCAAGTGTCTGCCACCGTTACTGCTACGGCAGTGTGCCATTGGTCTAGTCTCCGTTACTGCTACGGCAGTGTGCCATTGGTCTAGTCTCTGTTACTGCTCCTGCAGAGTGCAAGTGTCTGCCTTCGTTACTGCTTCGGCAGAGTGAGAATGGTCTGGTCTCCGTTACTCCTACGGCAGTGTTCTACGTTACTCAATTCCTGATATTACTCTGGCAGTTCACGTTTGTTCTGCTAATCTGTTCCTCTACGTTACGTATCCTGAAGCTGTCTATATGAAGTGAGCTCTATCACAGAACTCTCTGCACATGGGACTGTTTACACTCCTTGAAGACCATTAACCCATGCAGTACCTTTCTCCTGGGAATCCAACATATTCTGCCTGACCTGTGTCAGTATAGACTGTTATGGACTCTATGGTTATACTGGACCTGTGTAGGCATATGTATATATAACCTGTCGTGTGTATTATTCCGCTTATATACTACAGGACCTGTGAGGGTTATTATTTTATTGTGATTTCAAAAAAACTGTGTTTTATCCTAAACCACGTGTCTGTGTGTCAAACAAACCGTTACAGGTTCCCACTGTCACCCCTGTTGTTTGTCCTTACAATGGAGGTATTTACACATCATGTTAGGGCCAACACTTCCATTTCAGGCATTCCACTAGGACCCCACATGTGTAAACTCTCAGTTTTTGCTGATGATATTGTATTGTTCACTTGAAATCCTGAGGTAGCTATGCCGTCTTTCCTAACTGAATCTGATTGATTTTCTGCTCTTTCGGATTTTAAGATCAATGTACACAAATCGGAAACACTGGCCCTAAATTTATCTGACTCTACTCTTACCTCCATGACATCTAGATTTCCATTCAAATGGTCCACCAAATCTATCTCATTTTTGGAGATTTATCTTCCGGCCATATTGCAATCAGCTTTCACTTTGAATTTCCCACAGCTCCTGAAATATATTCAAAAAGATTTGTCCAATTGGAACAGATTATACATTTTCTGGATAGGTAAAATACATACTATCAAAATGACTATACTGCCACAATTTCTTTATTCATTCCAGACTCTTCCTGTCTATGTCCCAAGTTCTAATTTCTCTAAGGCTCAATGACTTCTTTCAAACTTTTTATGGGGCGCAAAGAAGCCTAGGATTAACTTTCAAACCCACTGTAAAGAAAGACAACGTGGTGGCTTAGGCTTCCCTGATCTGAGACGGTATAACAGAGTGTCTCTCTTGGCCAGTCTCCCAAATTGGTCAAGTAATAGAGACAATAAATTTTGGGTCCTACTATAGAGGGCAGTATCTCCGGTGAACCCAATGTCCTTGGCACTTTCTAATTCACCCTTGAAATTCCCGTTATCACAATTTAATCCTATTGTACGAAATGTTCTATCATGCTGGTTATCGTGTAATAAATCTGAAAATTTAATGCCCCGGCCTTCTCTTTTATCTGAGATTTTTTCTACGTCCAACACTCCTGGCTCTCTCCCCTCGCACCATTTCCCATGCTGGACAGACATTCTGGATCTTAGAATCCGCAATTTCTAGACGGGAGAGGGCATGACGGACTTTCCTTCTGTCCAAATAAAATATAATTTGCCTCCAGCGGAGATATGGAGATATCTCTGTATGAAACATTTCTTGATGCAACCGGCTGTCTGTCAAAATCTCCCCGGGCCATTGACACCATTTGAATTTCTGTTAGACCCCTTCGCCAAAGTATCAAAAGGATTTCTGGGGAAGATTTATAAGATTGTCCTAGAAGAGTCCAGGATGGATAAAACATCTTACGCTCGCATGGAGAAAGAACTTGGGAGATTTTTAGTGCTCTGAGTGGCATATGATCTGGAAATCCACACATTTTATAGTATATGAAATGATTGTAAACTACTTGTTTCAATGGTATACAGGCCTGGTGATTCTTATATATGTGAAGATAGTGCTGTATTTAGTTATGTAATATTTAGTAGATTAGTGAAATAAGTGAGAATTTTGTCCCAAAATTGGCCAATCCGTGTGTAAGCTTACCACCACGCCAAGGTATCTCACTTTGAGGTAAGTCCTACTTTAATACACCTATAGAGGCCCTGTCTAAATTAAAAACAGACATTCTCTGAGGAAAGATGTTAAACTTATAATAACACATTTTTTTCTTTCACATGTGATTACTTCATTTCATTTCACCATTCTTTTTTCTTTCTCACTTGGCCTTTAAGAACAAGGCTTTTTGGCCTGTTCCAGTATGCAACTCCCCGTTGCCTGTTTGGTATCATCCATTCCTCACATGACTTGTGGGGAAGGATATAAATGGAACATAGTTGTCAATGCAGGCCCTTATGGGCCATGTATCAGGTAAGTCCTCCCTCTACACCTAATTTGTTTTTTTTTTTTTGTCTTGTTGTATGTCTGTTGTTTTTAATTGCACTACACTAGGACCCACAAGAAATAAAAACACCAAAATCATATTTAAAGGGTCCCCACTGACGCGTTTATTATAACATCTTTCTTCAGAGAATGTCTGTTTTTAATTTAGATAGGGCCTCTATAGGTGTATTAAAGTAGGACTTACCGCAAAGTGACATACCTTGGCGTGGTGGTAAGCTTGCACACGGATTGGCCAATCTATGAGACTAAATTCTCACTTATTTTACTTAGATTTACTAAGAGTTATTATATAAGCTAAACACAGGGCACTTATGTTCACAGTATATAGAGGAGTGCAGGACTGTCTTTCTTGTCTGTGTTTTCACTTTTGGCTTTAGGCCTAATGTCAGGGGGACTGGAGAACCCTCTCATTCCTTGCTGCTATCTATATTTCTAACTTTATACTTATAATTAATGTATAATATGATATGGATAATTTATGGTGAGTAAGCGCTGTGAGCTTTCTTCTCTTTTCTGCTTTTGTTTTACACATAGCCTATGATTAAGTGAGAACAATCATGAAACGCGTTACGGGGGTGTCCAGCGTTTTGGACTTCTAAATATGTTCCTCCAGGACTATATATGTGTTTTATTTTTTGTACGAGTAAAAGCTATGAACTTTTTAATTCGTCTGAAACTAGCTTGTTTGTCTAGCGGATCCGTAGAGCGATCCCATCCTGTTGACTTCTTGTATGTTGAAGCCTTGGCAGAGGCTGTTGGGGGCAGTGCTGAATCTGCGAGGCCTTGGCGTCTGGGTGAGTTTAAACTCCATATCATTACCTGATACATTGTAGCAACATTGGTTCATATTTTTCTACGTGTGTACTACTAAAAGAGGGTTGCTGTTTTATATTTTGACTAGATATCTCACATTTTGCAATACGAAGTGTACGAACTTGAGTTTTCCATTCTTGGTCAACTGTGACAACTTTGGAATGTATTGTAATATGCTTGGATGTACTTCTCAACCCTTAATAAAAAATCTAATGATAAAAAAGGTGTCAGTGTCACAGTAGCCATTCTGTGTACAGACATATAAAAGGGTGTCAGGGTGTCACAGCAGCCATTCTGTGTACAGACATATAAAAGGGTGTCTGGGTGTCACAGCAGCCATTCTGTGTACAGACATATAAAAGGCTGTCAGGGTCTCACAGCAGCCATTCTGTGTACAGACATATAAAAGGGTGTCAGGGTTTCACAATGTGCCATTCTGTGTATAGACATATAAAAGGGTGTCAGGGTGTCACAGCAGCCATTCTGTGTACAGACATATAAAAGGATGTCAGGGTGTAACAGCAGCCATTCAGTGTATAGACATATAAAGGGTGTCAGGGTTTCACAGCGTGCCATTCTGTGTACAGACATAAAAGAGTGTCAGAGTGTCACAGCAGCCATTCTGTGTACAGACATAAAAGGGTGTCAGGGTGTCACAGCAGCCATTCTGTGTACAGACATATAAAAGGATGTCAGGGTGTCACAGCAGTCATTCTGTGTACAGACATATATAAGGGTGTCAGGGTGTCACATCATGCCATTCTGTGTACAGACATATAAGAGGGTGTCAGGGTGTCACAGCAGCCATTCTGTGTACAGACATATAAAAGGGTGTCACATCAGCCATTCTGTATACAGACATATAAAAGGGTGTCAGGGTGTCACAGCAGCCATTCTATGTACAGACATAAAAGGGTGTCAGGGTGTCACAGCATGCCATTCTGTGTACAGACATATAAAAGGATGTCAGGGTGTCACAGCAGCCATTCTGTGTACAGACATATAAAAGGGTGTCACAGCAGCCATTCTGTGTACAGACATATGAAAGGGTGTCAGGGTGTCACAGCAGCCATTCTGTGTACAGACATATAAAAGGGTGTCAGGGTGTCACAGCAGCCATTCTGTGTACATGCATATAAAAGGGTGTCAGGTTCTCACAGCAGCCATTCTGTGTACAGACATATAAAAGGGTGTCAGGGTGTCACAGCAGCCATTCTGTGTACAGACATATAAAAGGGTGTCAGGGTGTCTGTAACGGTTTTGTAGGACACTCAGACCAGCAGGTTAGAATAAAACACAGTTTTATTAAAAGACAAGAAAGACTGCCCTCTATAGGCAATAAAGAATAACTGGAATAGACAGTAAAGTACAGATGCCCTCTCAGGCCCAGTATACAGGGAAATAAATATATACTGTCACAGGACAGGCATAAATTAGCATACAGGATACTCAAGGGTTAAAGTACATAGAAATCAAATCAGTCTCTGTTGTGGTGTGTTTGACACGCCCATAAGTTGGTAAAGGAGCGATGTAGTGGTGCTAGATGAGAACACCAGTAAACAGAACAGGACAGAGACTACTGCTTATGCTGAGCAGGGAACTGAGGCCAAAATACTCTGAAAGAGCTTAAGGAGCTAGAGCCACTAGCACCCCAACCGGTGTGTTAACGGAGAGCAAGTGCACTGCAAGAGCTGAAATGTTAAGATCCAATAGCACCCACCCGGTGCATTAACGGAGACCAAATACACTGCGAGAGCTGAGGATAATAGAGCCAATATCCCCCACAAGCATTGTAAAGGAGACCAATTACACTGCAAGAGCTGAGGGGTATAGAGCCAATGGCACCCCCACGGGCACTGTAATGGAGACCAACTACACTGCCAGAGCTGAGGTGTATGGAGCCAATCGCACCCAACCGCTGAGTAACGAGACTACTGCGCCCAACAAGTGTAACCGGATGTGCAGGGTAAATTGGAGGCCACAATGCTCTGCAAGTGTTAACGGGAGACTCTAGTAACGGAGACTACAAGGCTCTGCAAGTGTAACGGGAAGGCTCAGGGTAGCGGAAGCAAAGACTCTGCAAGTGTTAATGGAGGCTCATAGAACAGAGGCAACAGCTCTGCAAGTGTTAACTGAGGCTCAGTGAACGGAGGCAACTGCTCTGCAAGTGTTAACGGAGGCTCAGTGAACGGAGGCAACAGTGCTCTGAAGTGCAAACGGAAGGCTCAGTGCTCTGTAGGTGTTAACGGAGGCCCAAAGTGACGGAGGCAACAGAGCTCAGCAAGAGTAAACGGGAAGGCCCAGTATACAGGAGGCAACAACTTTATCAGCCCTGCAACCAGCACAGCGAAAGTCAGAATGTCACCCGGGCGACACTGGAACAGGAACTCAGCAGGAACACAGGCAGGGTCATCAACATAGCCGGGTCAGGTCACGGAGCAGGAACGTCAGCCAGGCCGGGTCAAATCACGAAGCAGGAACTAAGGAGCGTAGTCGGATGGGCCAAGTTGGTACACAGGAACGCAGGAACACTGGAACACAGCTACAAAACAACACTGGCTCAGGAACACCACGAAAGGGCACCTGACAGGTGTCAAAGGACGAGTATAAAAAGGCCATACTGAGCAGGCCAAACAAGCATATGAAACGGGATTAACCCTGCGGAGGACACGAAATGGACTGACAAATCGAGGAGCAAACTTGTTGCATGGGGTTTGCAAATTCAGATTTTTGGATGAAAGCCGCACACGGTCCCCAACCTGGAAAACAGTAGCCGGCAGTCTTCTGTTGTTGGCATGCCATTGGTACCGTTGAAATGACTCCCGTAGGGAGGTTTGCACTTGCGCCCAAATGGAGTGAAGCTGACAAATATGTTCGTCTAGGGCTGGAATCTGCTGCTCTTGATACGAATCCGGGAGCAAACATGTTTGGAACCCATAGTTGACAAGAAAAGGTGAGCTCCCGGACGAGGTGTTAATGGCACAGTTTCTGGTAAAGTCTGTCCAAGGCAGCAAATCGGCCCAGTTGTCATGATGATTAGATACGAAACAACGAATGAATTGCTCTAGCCCTTGGTTAGAGCACTCAGCTGCCCCATTCGTCTGTGGGTGGTGAGCGGAAGAGTAAGACAATTGGATGCCCATTTGATCCCAAAACACCCTCCAAAATCTGGAAACAAATTGACTGCCACAGTCGGAGACAAGCACCCTGGGTACACCATGGAGTCTGAATACTTCTTTGGCAAATATTACCACCAGCTCCTTGGCGGAAGGCAGACCAGGGAGTGGCACAAAATGAGCCATCTTAGAGAACCTGTTTACCGTCATCAGAATATACGCGCAGCCATTAGAGACAGGTAACTCTCCCAAAAAATCAATAGACACATGTGACCACGGACGATCACCATTCGGAACGGCCTGCATAAGCCCCACTGGAAGTTCCTCGGTGATTTAGAATGAGAGCACACAGTACAGGCCGCAATAAAGTCAGCACAGTCAGTTCTTAGGGTAGGCCACCAGAACATACGAGATAAGGACCAGAATAATTGATCTCTGCCCACATGTCCGGCAGCCTGTGAAGCATGGTATGTTTCTAGTAATCTAGTTTGAAATGGTTCAGCCACGAAACATTTTCCCATCGGTTTTTCTGGGGGTGTCTCAGCCTAAGTTGCAAAGATGTCATGGCCAAGTGGAGACGTAATGCTGGTACGTAATGTAGCAAGGATGAGATCATGAGGAAAAATTGGTACTGGATTCACCTCAGACTCCAAATCAGGCCATGCTGCCTGGACAGTGCATCAGCACGAACATTCTTGGACCCAGGTAGATAGGACACTATGAAATTGAAGCGAGAAAGAAAAGTGCCCATCTAGCCTGTCTAGGCGACAATCTCTTAGCTTTGCAAAGATACAACAGATTTTTATGATCGGTAAGAATTAGAATCGGTGCTCTCCAAGAAGTGGCGCCATTCACGGAGAGCAAGAATGATGGCCAACAGTTCTCTTTCGCCAATCTCATGCACCGACTGCTCCTTGGTCAATTTTTTAGAAAAAAAAACACACATGGTTTGAGTACTTGACCAAGCCAAGACCTTTGTGATAGCACAGCCCAAACCCCTGTATCCGAGGCATCTACCTCCAGGGTATATGATAGATCAGGTTTGGGGTGGGACAGAACCGGTGCGGAAGTAAATGCGACCTTTAATAACTCAAAGGCACCTTCGGCTTCTTATGTCCACTCAGATGTTTTTGCCCCCTTATGTGTCAAATCAGTGAGAGGCTTTACAATCTTGGACAAGTCACAAATAAACTTACTATAATAATTGGCAAAGCCAAGAAATCTTTGGATGGCCTTGAGACCAGTGGGACACGGCCACTGCAGCACAGCAGCAAGTTTTTCTTTATCCATAGCTATGCCATGTTTGGAAATGACATAACCCAAGAAAGGCCACACTTTTCGATCTTACAGAAAAGTTTGTTCTCTCTTAGCCTCTGAAGCACTGTAGCAACATGTATACGATGCATATCCAAGTCAGGGCAATGAATTAAAATGTCGTCCAGGTAAACCACAGGACTGCAATAAATCTCGAAGTACATCATTGATTAGTTCTTGAAACACTGCTGGAGCGTTACAAAGCCCGAACGGCATTACCAGATATTCGTAATGCCCTGAGCGAGTATTAAAAGCAGTTTTGGTCGGGACGGTAATGGCTGTGGGAAAACAAAGCAGGAACCGCAACACACAGTCCCCAGACAATACGAAGCCCAAACCGGGCAGCTTAACGCACCCACAGCCGTTTACCAGACCAACCCCAACATGTATACATCCAGCACAGATTTGAACAGAATAACGTTTTTGGATTAGAAAAATTAGGATAATGACAAAAATATTAAACATAGAAAACAGTGAACACAGCACTATGAAATAAAAACATGTCAGCTATACATATTACACCATTGTAGCAAACAAGGGATGATAACCAAAATCTGACCTGTCTGCGTTGGAGCAGCAAAGAAAGACGAGGGGCTTAGTTATGTAGGGCCTTATATCACCTCTTCAGTATATTCTGATTGGTCAGTTGTTTTCTCCTCTATTCTATGCTGCTATGGAGTTAAGTAAAGAAAGTCTATGCAAACTATTCACCTCCTGTCATTACTAAAATTAAGATTATAAGTACACTATGCTAAAATAATCTACAATTTTACACTCATCAGAATGAGATTATATGAGGCTCTTAGATCCAACTTAGTAAATATGGTAGCACCCTTAAGACGGTCAAACAATTCCCTGATGAGCGGAATAGGGTAGGCACTTTTGACCATTAACTTATTAACTTATTAAGGCCCTATAATCAATACATGGCCTAAGCTCACCAGACTTCTTTTTTACGAAAAAGAATCCAGCCCACGCGGGCGAGGATGATCTTCGAATGATGCCACGCTCCAGTGCATCCGAAATATACTCTTCCATAGCACGATTCTCCTCACAGGAGAGAGAATATGTTCTGCCTCTCGGGCGCACAGACAAGAAGCAATATCAGTAGCACAATCGTACGGTCAGTGTGGTGGCAATGTGCTAGCCTCTCCCTTACTAAACACATCACTGAAAGACTGGTATTCATGCGGTAGGGAGGGAGAGGTACACAGGATACTAGTAGTCTGCCATAAACAATGAATCATACAGTAATCCGACCAATCCAATATCTCACCGGATCTCCAATCAAATCTGGGATTGTGTGTCCGCAACCAAGAGAAACCCAAAATAACCACATAATGTGGGGACTGAATGATCTGGAAGGATATTGTTTCAAAATGCAGTGCTCCAATCTGCACAGATAGTGGACAAGTCTCCTGGGTAACTTGAGGAGGCACCAAAGGTCACCCATCAATTGCCTCGATGGCCATAGGGTTCACAAGTTTGATCAATGGAATATTGTGAAGGGCGGCAAACTCCTTGTCCATGAAATACCCAGCCGTGCAGATGTAGTAAACAAGGAGCTAAACCAGGATACCAATACCTCTACTACTGGCTTGGACTGTACAACCTCTGGGGACTGTTGAACACCACCTAGGACCTGTCCCCTACGGGTACCTAGGTGTGTGCGTTTTCCGGATGCACAGGACAATTGCGTAAACAGTGGCCATCTTTGCCACAGTAAAGACACAAGCCGTTCTTGCAGAGGAAGGACCGTTCCTCCTTAGTCAGCCTAGTGAATCCCACCTGCATAGGTTCCACTAAGTCGGCATTACCAGGCGGCAAGGGAGGAGAGGGAGGCAAGGGTGGGACTTCATTCTTGTGCCACTGCCCAGTGGAGGGCTTTTTGTTCAAAGTGCCCTCGGCCCTTTTAACAACAACAAAAAAAAGTTGCCTCACCACCCGCACATACCCCCCCCCCCCCACCGCCCAGTAAGGTCTGTGCCTCCTTCAGGACAGACCTGTAGATGCTGCGCTCCCTCGTCGGCTCTTTATTATTACAGAGCGCTGGGAGATGACATCATCTCCCAGCGCTCTGCATGAAGAGAAGACCGCGCGGGAGCTCCAGCAGCTACAGGTCTGTGACAAAGGAGGCACATACAGACCTCTCCTTCTGCTGGACCACCAGGGAAGAGGTAGGAAATGGACACTGGGGGGCAATGTGCAAATCATGGGGCAAAATGGATCTGATGGGGGGCAAGATGGAGATGATGGCAATGTAGAGATGATGGGGCAATGTATGTGAGGGTAAGTTGGAGCTGATGGCAATATGGAGCTGATGGGGGGCAATATGGAGATGAAGGGGGCAATGTGAGGGTAAGTTAGAGCTGATGGGGCAATATGGAGTTGATGGGGGCAATATTGAGATGATGGGGGCAATGTGAGGGTAAGTTGGAGCTGATGAGGCAATATGGAGCTGATGGGGGCAATGTGAGGGTAAGTTGGAGCTGATGGGGGCAATATGAAGATGATGGGGCAATGTGGAGCTGATGGGGGCAATATTTAGCTGACAGGGGACAGTGTAAGGTCAGTATGGAGATGATGGGGGGCAATGTGGAGATTAGGAGCATTGTGGAGGTGTCCAGTGGAGATGGCCAATGGGGGGGGGCGGTGGCGCTTCAGATTTCTGTGCCTACAGGCTCTTGAGATGTAAATTATTTTCTTTTTTTAATATATATTTTGAATAAATAATTATGAGAAGTGCCCTTTTTTTCATTTGAGCCCCTGCCCCCCAAAATCTCTGTGCATGTCCCTGAATACTATCATACACACCTGCCACACTGCAGGTTGTACTTTATTTTTTTTTTAATCACTTGAAATCATCATGAATATGTTTCAGTGTCACTTAATCAGGAAGTTAGTGTTCTGGGCAAAGGACAAATGCACTCTGCTGCTAACACATTTATCAAGGTCTATGTTGCTCTGGGACTCACAACTTTGACTTCCAGCCACTTATTTCTCCACTACAACCCTCAGAAGAAGGTATATTGTGCTGGGAAATGTTGTACCCATAGGAAATATGGCTGAAAAATGTGTTAAAATATGCCAAAAGGAGGAAAATTTTGCATTGGAGAAAAGGAGAAAACTTTCATGAAAAAAAAGAGAACAATCAGCCAGTTTTTGCAAAAAGAAGTGTGGGGTATTTTCTCACTTTTTGGCCACCCTTACATGAGAGAAAAGACAGAAACGTAGAACTTGGAGTCAGATAAGAACCAATAGGTCCATCCAGTCTGACCATGTCCCTGTATATAAATAATTATTTAATATATATAATTGTCATATGTCTGTCCAAGAGCCCTTGCATCCATTTCCTGATTTAGCCCTTAGCACTTCCATTGGGAGAGTGTTCCATGTCTCTGTCACACTTTATGTAAATACGTCTCACGTATAATTCCTCTTATTTTACCTCACTCCTGTTTTGTCTTGTTCTGCACTTTACTTTATTCTGGACACGTTGGACACTTCATCCCTTTTGAACTTATTAAATCCTATAATATATGTGATATATGTGAAGGTTTCGGTCCCATCCCATTCCGTCCTCCGAACTGTAAATATTAAGGCCCCTGAATTATATTAGTGACACTTCTTTTGGATACTAGATACTAGATCTGGACTGTGCACCACGGTCTGGCTGAGGTCAGACTAGTGACCTATAAAGTGACCTTTGGACCATTCATTTCCTTTTTTCTTCCTCCTATAAATCTAGTATCCTGCTGGATTATACCAAGGACCTGCTAGACAGCACTACCTGTTATGTAACAGAAACAAACTGCAGGGCTACAGCTTACACGGTTATGGTAAAAACTGCAGAAATTGACTGAACTATGAAATTCTCCCCTCTCAGTAGACAACAAGCACCCACCCCTCGATTAGCATTCCAAATAACAAAATGGCGGTCCACTATTACAAGAACAAGTGAGCCGCTTGTAAGGACAGGCTTTTGTTTGGAAGTGAGAGCGTGAGCCTAGCAAGGGAAAGTGCATTTGTCTGATAGCCGAGGAGGAGAGAACACAAAGGGCTGACAGATCATCCACTAAATCCTATTAAGCCGTTTCATGGTATCTGTATTATTTCCCTTGACCCATCTACTAGAAAGCGGTCTCACAGCCAGGGACAGGAATGCTGGGAGACCCCAAAACAAGCAAAGCCCATTTAGGGGATTAGAGAGGGATGAGAAGTGAGAGAAGCACTGGATTTATCTGATGCTGGAGACCGGGGGGGACGTGTATGTGTCACTAGCAGAGAGAGTCACTAGGTGAAAAAGAGGAATGGAAATCCTTCATAATGAGAGGACAATCCCATGGTAACCATACGGGAAGCACGAGAGGGGGGGCGAGGAGGAGACAAATGAGCAACAGCTGCACCCCCCCAAACGTATATAGAGATGGGATTAGCACATCATAACCCAGATATGAAGTCAAGCGATTCCCTACAGGATACGGACCGTCCTCATGAATGGACCGAGGATGTGAAATCCTCATCTAAACAACAGGGCTTTATCTGCAAAACCATAGTGGAGCAATTCTGGAGCAAATCGGCTACAACATTGACAACAAATGTCCATTCCCAAATTATAGTATATAGTATATAGTATAGTATGTTATAGAGATTTTCCACCTGTGTAAAACAAGGCCACACCAACTGCTGAAAGATGATGTATTCAAAAGTCATAACATTTCAAACTGTCAGGAAGTGATGAAGATGTTACTACCAAATTCTATGTAGAGCTGTAGTCTGTGACTCACCTCTGCCATACACAGCAATATAATAATTGTCACTAAGTGATTCTGCTGTCACTATCACATTCTGTGTAGAACTGCAGTCAGTGACTCACCTCTCCCATAGACAGTAATATAATAACTGTCACTACGTGACTCATTTGTTATTATCACATTCTGTGTAGACCTGCAGTCAGTGACTTTCCTCTCCCATAGACAGCAATAAAATAACTGTCACTGACTCTGCTGTTACTATCACATTCTGTGTAAAACTGCAATCAGTGACTCACCTCTCCTATAAACAGCAGTATAATAACTGTCACTATGTGATTCAGCTGTCACTATCACATTCGGTGTAGAACTGCAGTCAGTGACTGACCTCTCCTGTAGACAGCAGTATAATAACTGTCACTATGTGACTCCTCGGTTACTATCACATTCTGTGTACAACTGCAGTCAGTGACTCACCTCTCCCATGCACAGCAATATAATAACTGTCACTATGTGACTCCTCAGTTACTATCACATACTGTGTAGAACTGCAATCAGTGACTCACCTCTCCTATAGACAGCAATATAATAACTATCACTATGTGACTCCTAGGTTACTATCACATTCTGTGTAGAACTGCAGTCGGTGACTCACCTCTCCTATAGACAGCAATATAATAATGGTCACTATGTGCATCCTAGGTTACTATCACATTCTGTGTAGAACTGCAATCAGTGACTCACCTCTCCTATATACAGCAATATAATAACTGTCACTAAGTGATTCAGCTGTCACTATCACATTCTGTGTAGAACTGCAATCAGTGACTCACCTCTCCTATAGACAGCAATATAATAACTGTCACTATGTGACTCCTAGGTTACTATCACATTCTGTGTAGAACTGCAGTCAGTGACTCACCTCTCCCATAGACAGTAAAATAATAACTGTCACTACATGACTCATTTGTTATTATCACATTCTGTATAGACCTGCAGTCAGTGACTTTCCTCTCCCATAGACAGCAATAAAATAACTGTCACTGACTCTGCTGTTGCTATCACATTCTGTGTAAAACTGCAATCAGTGACTCACCTCTCCTATAAACAGCAGTATAATAACTGTCACTATGTGATTCAGCTGTCACTATCACATTCTGTGTAGAACTGCAGTCAGTAACTGACCTCTCCTATAGACAGCAGTATAATAACTGTCACTATGTGACTCCTCGGTTACTATCACATTCTGTGTACAACTGCAGTCAGTGACTCACCTCTCCCATGCACAGCAATATAATAACTGTCACTATGTGACTCCTCAGTTACTATCACATTCTGTGTAGAACTGCAGTCAGTGACTCACCTCTCCTATACACAGCAATATAATAACTGTCACTATGTGACTCCCAGGTTACTATCACATTCTGTGTAGAACTGCAATCAGTGACTCACCTCTCCTATAGACAGCAATATAATAATTGTCACTATGTGACTCCTCAGTTACTATCACATTATGTGTAGAACTGCAGTCAGTGACTCAACTCTCCTATAGACAGCAATATAATAACTGTCACTATGTGACTCCTAGGTTACTATCACATTCTGTGTAGTCTGCAATCAGTGACTCACCTCTCCTATAGACAGCAATATAATAACTGTCACTAAGCGATTCAGCTGTCACTATCACATTCTGTGTAGAACTGCAGTCAGTGACTCACTTCTCCTATAGATAGCAATATAATAACTGTCACTATGTGACTCCTAGGTTACTATCACATTCTGTGTAGAACTGCAATCAGTGACTCACCTCTCCTATAGACAGCAATATAATAACTGTCACTATGTGACTCCTCGGTTACTACCACATTCTGTGTAGAACTGCAGTCAGTGACTCACATCTCCCATAGACTGCATTTTAATAACTGTCACTAAGTGATTCAGCTGTCACTATCACATTCTGTGTAGAACTGCAGTCAGTAACTGACCTCTCCTATAGAGAGCAGTATAATAACTGTCACTATGTGAATCCTCGGTTACTATCACATTCTGTGTAGAACTGCAGTCAGTGACTCACCTCTCCTATAGAAAGAAATTAACTGTCACTAAGTGGTTCAGCTGTTACTATCACATTATGTGTAGACCGGCAGTCAGTGACTTGCCTCTCCCATAGACAGCAATATAATAACTATCACTAATGACTGTTGTTATTATTATATTTTGAGTAGTCTGGCAGTCAGTGACTCACCTCTCCCATAGACAGTAATATAATAACTGTCACTACGTGACTCATTTGTTATTATCACATTCTGTGTAGTGCAGTCAGTGACTTTCCTCTCCCATAGACAGCAATAAAATAACTGTCACTGACTCTGTTGTTACTATCACATTCTGTGTAGGACTGCAATCAGTGACTCACCTCTCCTATAGACAGCAATATAATAACTGTCACTAAGCGATTCAGCTGTCACTATCACATTCTGTGTAGAACTGCAGTCAGTGACTTTCCTTTCCCATAGACAGCAATAAAATAACTGTCACTGACTCTGCTGTTACTATCACATTCTGTGTAGGACTGCAATCAGTGGAAGTGACTTTGTTTCACTCTTCAGGAAAAACGCTACAATATATGGTTTTTCAGTAAAAAAAAAAGTTTACTTTTATTAAAAATGTGTGTTTTTGATGAAAAGTTCCCTATTACTCCCCCAGGAAATTTTGTTGAAAACAAATGATTCCCATAGAAATTCCCATCCATTGAGAAACCCCTAGATTTTCCACCGTTTAAATAACATCAGAGAAAATTTCACAAGAACGGTTCCCATTTCCAATGGGGCAGAACTTCCCGCCCACATACGATAAAAACCCATCATTTCCCATAATGCAATGTGATGTAGTTTAGGAGAAAAGGAGAGTGGAAGGAGGCAGAGAGAGAAAAAATGAATTTAATACAAAATATTAAAATAAAGTGGTTTCACGTGCTGGCCAGCACTGACTAGCACCACTGGTGAATATCAGAGAGAAGCTGGATGGTTCCTGTAGCTAGTGATACAGAGGAGAAGGAGGAGGTCATCAGCAGCACTAAAGGGACTGGGAGCCCACCTTCCCCAGAGTCAATGATGTCCAGTCCCACAACATCGTCCCTTGGGATCTGGGGGAAAATACTGAAGAATCCAGAACTGGATAGTAGTGAGAGTATCACACATCAGCTGCCTGTGCCTGCTGATACTGCTGCCACCAGTGTCCCTTCTTCTGTGGGGATAATAAGTGTGACAGCAGGGGACCCTCAGCCACACTTGTGTCACGGTTCCCAGGAATAAACCAGTCAGTACAATCTTTTATTAGAATATTACCAGTAATGCATGTAAACAGATAACACACTGAGGATGATCAAAGAGGCAAGCACTGTTTCAGCCCACTGGAGCCTCAAGGTAATTCGGAACTCCCAAAGGACTAGCACTGACTCAGCCTGCAGTCAGTAAGCTAGGAGTCTGATAGAGCCCCAGGTCCACAATAGGATGGGTGTCTGTGGAGTGGGGACCAACACACAGAGGTAACAGACAGAGCCCCCTAGTCAGCACCAGAAAGGATAGTCAGACAAGCTGGGGCATACACAGAGTGAGTAGTCAGCCAGAGCCACAGGTTTGTACCAGATAGGATATCCACTGAAGCGTTGGTATGCTGGATGCGCAGTGGACAGAGCCCTAGGTGAACACCAGAGTGGGTAATCAGACAAGCTAGGTCATACACAGAATGGGTAGTCTGCCAGAGCCACAGGTTTGCACCAGAAAGGATGTCTAAGCCAAATCAGAATGCACAATGAGAATGGTCAGACAGAGCCACAGGTCAACACCAGAATGGATGGACAGACAGGCCGGGTCATACACAGTTCAGGTAGTCAGCCAGAGCCACAGGTCCACACCAGATTGGGTGTCCACTGCACAATGGGAGCAGGCAAAAGAGTAGTCAGACAGAGCCACAGGTCAGCACCAGAATGGATGGTCAGACTAGCCAGGTCATACACAGAGCCCAAGAAAACAGAACTGTATTGTACAACAATGCAAGGGCAGCTGAGTCAGGACTCAGTCTGCCCTTTAAACCCCTCCACAGGAGGTAGGTAGAAGGAGCAACTCAGAGGGAGGAAGTAGGTAGGAGGAGACTACAGGAAGCAAACACATAAAACAGAGGCCTGCTGCATGCTTGAAGCCTCGCACCTGCAGATGACGCATCTAGCATTGATGCGTCCAACCATGCGTCATTTCGGCGACATCCGTGCAGCATGGATGGCCGCTGATCTCGAAGCGTCATTTTGAGCATCGCCTGAAGCTGTGGCGCTGGAACCAAGGTAATCTGTAACAGTACCCCCTCAAAGGCCCCCCCCCTCCACGGAGCCAGCCGGGGTTTGTCATGGAATCGAGAATGAAACCTGAGTACCAATACAGGAGAGTGGACATCACTGGCAGGTATCCCGGAGCGCTCCTCAGGACCATAGCCCTTCCAATGAATAAAATACTGTAAGCGCCCTCTACTCACATGGGAGTCCAGAATGTTCTGTACCTCATATTCCTCGTGATCTGTAACTCTCACGGGAGCAGGACGATCAGGAGCAGAGGTATACCGGTTGCAGACCAAGGGCTTTAACAATGATATGTGAAATACGTTGTGGCATTGTGGATAAGTATTTTGGCAGGAAGATCAAGAGCATAAGCCACAGGGTTAATCTTGCTTATCACTCGGAAAAGACCAACAAAATGAGGAGCCAACTTATTACATGGAACCTGGAGGTGCAAGTTTTGGGAAGACAGCCATAGTCTATCTCCCACCTGGAAAGTAGGTGCCTGCAGTCACCTACGTTCAGCCTGCTGTTTCTGCCGCTGTGCGGAACCACATAGGGTATGCTGTACCCGTGTCCACGAGGAACGGAGTGCCCTAAATATTCATCCAGAGCCGGAATCTCTTGTGCTTGGAATACCTCAGTCAGAACAGAGGGTGGAAACCCATAGTTAATTAAGAATGGAGAACTCCGTGAGGAAGAGTTAACCGCACAATTCCGGGCAAACTCCGCCCAGGGCAACAAAGTAGCCCAATTGTTGTGCCAGCTGAATTCCCATCTGAGCTCAAAAGCACCTCCAAAACCTGGACACAAACTGGCTTCCTCTGTCAGATACAATAACCCTTGGTATGCCGTGTAACCGAAGGACCTCCTTAGCAAATATCACCGCCAACTCCTGTGTGGAAGGCAAGCCCGTGAGAGGTACGAAATGTGCCATTTTCGAGAATTTGTCCATGATCATAAGTATGACCGTAAAGCCCATAGAACTAGGAAGTTCAACCATGAAATCGATCGATAAATGGGATCATGGACGGTCCCCATTAGCCACAGGCTGCAGCAAGCCGACTGGCAAATGCAGAGGAGTCTTACTCTGCGCAGAGGTTGTACAAGCAGCAGTAAAAGCCGTACAATCTGATCTGAGACTTGGCCACCAGAAGGCTCTAGACAATGACCAGATCAATTGGTCCCGACCAATGTGACCCGCAATTTTGGAAGCATGGTACGTTTCTAACAGCTTAATAAGTAATTGTGCTGGGACAAAACACTTTCCGTCCGGCTTTTCTGCCGGAGCCGAAGCCTGGGCAGCCAAGATCTCCTCTCCCAGTGGAGAAGTGATGCAAGTCCGTATGGTTGCAAGGATCCGATCAGCCAGAATAATCGGAGTCGGTGGAACCTCCTCTCTGGAGAGGCTGCAGAAGTGGCAGGACAATGTGTCCACCTTCACATTTTTGGAGCCCGAGAGGTAGGAGACCGCAAAATTTAATCGGGACAGGAATAGAGTCCATCTAGCTTGCCTAGCAGACCAACGTTTCGCCTCTGATAGGTAAATCTAACTTTTGTGATCCATAAGGATCAGGATCTGAGAAGTAGAACCTTCTAAGAGATGCTGCCACTTCTTCAGGGACAAAATAATGGTCAACAATTTTCTGTCCCCGATTTGGTACACCATCTCAGCTTTGGACAATTGTTTTGAGAAATAACCACATGAGCGTAGGGCTTTACCAGGAGCTGAGCGTTGAGACAATATAGCGCCCACTCCAATCTCAGAACGTCCACCTCCAGGCTAAAGGGCAGGGATGGATTTGGGTGTACCAGAATCGGGGCTGAAGCAAATGCTTCCTTCAGTCTTTTGAACGGCTTTATGGCTGTCTGGGACCACTCAGTGGTCTTAGCACCTTTACAGGTCATGTCCGTCAGTGGTTTGACAATAGTGGAGAAATATTTAATAAAATTCCAGTAATAATTTGTGAACCCCAGAAATCTTTGAATCACTTTGAGTCCCTCAGGGTGAGGCCACTCCACTACTGAGGACAATTTCTGGGGGTCCATAGAGAAACCAGATGCAGAGATAATATACCCCAGGAATTTATTTTACTTGTGGTTTGTGGAACTCACATTTTTCAAGTTTGCAGTACAGGTTGTTTTTGCTTAATAGGCTCAAGCCCTTGGATACATCCAACCAATGGGTCTCCAAGGATGAGGAATGAATCAGGATGTCATTCAAGTACCCCACAACACAACTCTGTAAGAGTTCTCTTAGCACGTCATTTATGAACTCTTGAAAGACAGCTGCGGCATTGCAGAGGCCAAATAGCATCACCAAATATTCCTAATGCCCATTCCGTTTATTAAAATCTGTCATCCACTCGTGGCCCTGCTTTATCCGAACCAAATTATAGGCAGCTTTTAGGTCGAGTTTTGTAAAATACTTAGATCCTTTGACACGGTCAAAGAGTTCGGTAATTAGGGGAATCGGGAATGCATTTTTAACCAGTATTTTGTTAAGCCCTCGAAAATCAATACATGAACGTAGCTCTCCGTCCTTTTTTTTAACAAAAAAAATCCATCCCCTGCCGGGATGAGGACTTACGGATGATGCCTCTGGCCAATGCATTAGACACATACTCCTCCATGACTCTATTCTCCTCCACCGACAAGGGATAGACACAGCCCCCAGGAGGTGATGTGCCAGGCACAACTCCAGAGCACAATCATATGGCCTGTGTGGTGGTAAGGCCCCGGCCTGACTTGACGTTCACTGAACACCTCCTTAAATGGTAAATACTCCTCAGGTAATGCTGGAGAGGTAGTATTAGTCAGTCTAACAGGACAGGAGAGACATGATTTATAACACTGTGGAGACCAGGCCAAAATGTTGCATGTGTGCCAATCCATCCTAGGGTTGTGCTTCTGCAAACACAGAAACCCCAGTACAATAGCGTAATGTGGGGAGTTAATTACCTGAAACTTCAAGGTTTCGGTGTGAAGGGTTCCCACCTTCAGGGTTAACAGAGTGGTCTCATGAGTAATATGAGGTGGTAGCAGGGGTCTACCATCGATCGCCTCCACGGCCAGTGGAGCAGAACAGGACTGTAACGGAACCTCCTTAGTGGCCGCAAATTCTGCATCAATAAAGCAGCCCACAGCACCTGTGTCAAGTAGTGCTGGGACAGAGACCGACCTGTCCTCCCAAGAGATGCACACCCACAGCATGGGCTTATCAGAAAAAATGTTCTGGGGACTGCAAAATGCCACCCAAGATCTGTCCCCAGTAAGATCTTAGGTGCAAGCGTCCCGGATGTACTGGGCAGCACCTCAGCATATGACCTGGTTTGCCACAGTATAGACACAGTCCTTCCCTCTTCCTGAAGGTCGTCTCCTCCTTTGAAAGCCGGGTAGCACCCATCTGTATCAGTTCGCTCCCCCATAGACCAGCTCAGGAGGCATTGGAGGTGAGGGAGGATAGGGAGGAGCTAGTCTGCCCGGAGCCCTCCGCAGGCGTTCCTTAAACAAAGGTCACTCTTTGAGCCTGGTATCTATCAGGATAAAGAATTAAATTAAGTTATCCAGTACGTTAGGTAAATCACAGGCTGCAATTTCATCCTTCATGGTATCACTAAGCCCCTGGAAGAAGGAGGCTACCAGGGTCTTGTTATTCCAGCCTATCTCAGCTGCCTGAATGTGAAACTCAATGGCGTACTCCACCCCAGTATGAGCAACCTGGTGACTGTTTAAAAGGTTTTTTGAAGCCAAGACCAAGCGGTCTGGCAAGTCAAAGACACATTTGAATAACTTAACAAACTCCGTGAAGTTATACACAATAGGTTTATCCATTTCCCACAATGGATTTGCCCAGGCCAATGCCTTGCCCGTAAGGAGAGAGATAAGGACGCCGACCATACTGAGCTCAGTTGAAAAGGCATGCGGCACCATTTCCAAATATATGCCAGTTTGTTTGAGGAACCCAAGACACGATTCTAGGTCTCCCCCAACCACTGTGGGGCTGAGTGGAACCAGACAGCCTCTTGATCGTGCTTGCATCAGGAGAGATAGGAACCACCGGTGCCGAGAGGGGAGGCCACTGTTTGTGGGTTTATTCGTTTGAGATGCGCAGTGCGCTGCAACAAGGTCTGTAAGGCAAAAGACAATTGATCTATACGTTGATCTTGTGTCTCCATCCTATCCAGGATGCTTTGAAAAGCTGAATTACTATTACCGTCCGTATTTATGGCCCTTGCGTACTGTCACGGTTCCCAGGAATAAACCAGGAGTCAGTACGGTAAAGTAAAGCAATCTTTTATTAGAAAAATCACAGTAATGCACGTAAACAGATAACACACTGAGGGCGATCAAAGAGGCAAGCACTGTATCATAAATAGCAGTCGCCAATAGATCCACCACACTATCTGAGACTAGGCCTCAGCCCACTGGATCCTTGAGTTAATTCGGAATGCCCAAAGGACTAGCACTGACTCAGCCTGCAGTCAGTCTAGGAGAGAAGTCTCCAATATCTATGCAACCAAAGAGACTACTGACTCATGCCTGCAATCAGTAAGCTAGGAGTCTGATAGAGCCCCAGGTCCACACCAGGATGGGTGTCTGTGGAGCAGGGACCAACACACGGAGGTAACAGACAGAGCCCCCTAGTCAGCACCAGAAAGGATAGTCAGACAAGCTGGGTCATACACCGAGTGGGTATTCAGCCACAGCCACAGGTTTGCACCAGATAGGATATCCACTGAAGCGTTGGTATGCTGGATGCGCAGTGGACAGAGCCCCAGGTCAACACCAGAGTGGGTATTCAGACAAGACAGGTCATACACGGAGTGAGTAGTAAGCCAGAGCCACAGGTTTGCACCAGATAGGATATCCACTGAAGCATTGGTATGCTGGATGCGCAGTGGACAGAGCCCCAGGTCAACACCAGAGTGGGTAGTCAGACAAGCCAGGTCATACACGGAGCGTGTAGTTTGCCAGAGCCACAGGTTTGCACCAGAAAGGATGTCTAAGCCAAATCGGAACGCACAAGTAGAATGGTCAGACAGAGCCACAGGTCGACACCAGAATGGATGGACAGACAGGCCGGGTCATACACAGTTCAGGTAATCAGCCAGAGCCACAGGTCCACATCAAATTGGGTGTCCACTACACAATGAGAGCAGGCAAAAGAGTAGTCAGACAGAGCTACAGGTCAGCACCAGACTGGATGGTCAGACAAGCCAAGTCATACACAGATTCCAAGGAAATAGAACTGTATTGTACAACAATGCAAGGGCAGCAGAGTCAGGACTCAGTCTGCCCTTTAAACCCCTCCTCAGGAAGTATGTAGGAGGAGCAGCTCAGAGGAAGTAAGTAGGTAGGAGGAGACTACAAGAAACAAACACACATAAAACAGAGGCCTGCTGCATGCTTGAGGCCTAGCTCCTGCAGATGACGCATCTAGCTTTGATGCATCCAACCATGCGTCATTCCAGCGACATCTATGCGGCATGGAAGGCCGCTGATGCTGAAGTGTCATTTTGAGCGTTGCCTGAAGCTGCAGTGCTGGAACCAAGGTAATCTGTACAACTTGTCATCCCCAACCAGTTCAACTCCCTTAGAGCAGAAAGAGACTGCTGGTGGTGGTGGTGGTGGTGAGCATGAGCGTGGTGGTTGTGATGAGAACGAGGGTGGTGGTGTTGATGAGGAGAAAGACACTGGTGGTGGTGGTGAGAGTGAGGGTGGTTTTGGTGGTGATGAAAGAGAGGGTGGTGGTGATGATGAGAAAGAGACTGGTGGTGGTGATGAGAGTGAGGGTGCTGGTGGCGATGAGCGTAAGGGTGGTGGTGAGAGTGAGGGTGGTGGTGATGAGAGTGAGGGTGGCGATGAGAGTGAGGGTTGTGGTGGTGAGAGTGAGGGTGGTGGTGGCAATGAGAGTGAGGGTGGTGGTGAGAGTAAGGGTGGTGGTGATGAGAGTGAGGGTGGAGATGAGAGTGAGGGTTGTGGTGGTGAGAGTGAGGGTGGTGGTGATAACGAGTAAGAGACTGGTGATGGTGGTGATGAGAGTGAGTGCAGTGGTGGGGATGAGAGTGAGTGCGGTGGGGGTGGTAGTGAGTGTGGGTACACATTTGAAGTGTTGCATTTAAAGTTTTGCGTCATAAAGTGACGCACATTCTACATTTTGCGTCGCTCCGAATGGCGCATTCACCATTTCGTGGGTTAATGTGTCGCAATATGGGTGCAATAATTACGCAATATGGGTGCAATAGGGGTGCATTAAGGATGCAATATGGGTGCAAATTGGGTGCAATATGGATGAAATATGGGTGCAATATTATGCAAATTGGATGCAATATTGGTGCAACATGGGTGTAATATGGGTTAAGTATTGATGCAATATGGGTGCAATATTGGTGCAATTTGGGTGCAATATGGCTTCAATATTGGTGCAATATGGGTGCAATAATGAGGCAAATTGGGTTCAATGTTGACGCAATATGGGTGCAATAACGACGCAAATTGGGTGCAATATTGGTGCAATATGGGTTCAATATTAGTGCAATATGGGTGCAATAATGATGCAAATTGGGTACAATATGGGTGCATCTATCACGGTGCCCGTGATTGCCTCCAGTGGGTAATTGCTGTAACAGTGACATTGTTACTTCCTGGCTGTCGCTCTATGCAAGTCGCTGTTCTTATAGGTCACTGTGCTTGGGATGTCATCTCTCCGCCCACCTGCCAAGCCTTTTAAACCTTAGCATGTCCTATTACCTTTGCCCTTTCGTGGTGTACCTGAGCCTAGTGCTGTGTTAGTTCCATTGCTGTTCCTGTATATTACTCCTGCTCCGTCTGACTACCCGTTCCGGCTCTGACTTCTGGCTACATCTGACTACCCGATCCGGCTCCGACCACTGGCGACGTCTGACTACCCGATCCGGCTCTGACCTCTGGCTTTGGCTGACTACCCGTTCCGGTTCTGTTCCCTGGCTGTCTTCGGTTACTCGCCCTCTGTTGCGCTCCGGTTGCAATTACCAGCCTCGGCTATTGGGATCCTTGCTGCCTGTGCCTACCCATTTCTACACTCGCTATGTCTAGCAGCTTTTGTCGGTCAGTCCGTGTACTGACCTCCAGTGGTCGTTCCGGTTTCTGTGCTGCCTTACCTAGCCCTCAGTGCCGTTTACTTTGCATTCGGTATACCCTAGTGTTAGGGTATAGTTGCTCTTCATTTTCCTGCCGACTCAGATTTTGGTAGTGCTATGCACTGTCCTCCCATCTGTCTGTGAAGATTCCTAGGGCCATTCGGATACTAGCCACACCTGCCTAGTGAAGGGTTGAGGAAGTGTCTTGCACTGTCCTCACCTGGCCTCATGGAGGTGGTGGAGTTAGAGTCACTACTGTGTGCTCCAGTGTCTAGAGCTACTCGCTGCCGTTGCCTGAGTTACTCTATTGTCTGGGTACAGACGTGAGCCTATCACACTAGCCTAGTGAAGGGTGAGGAAAGTGAGTTCACTGTTCCTCCCTGGCCTTGTTACTCATTGCTGCCAACTATCGTGTCACTCATTGCTGCCACTACTGTGTCATCCTTGCTGCCGCTATTGTATTTAAAATAAAGTTTTATTTTAAGTTCATCTGTACTTGTCAGTGTTGTTATTTCTTAGTCACTCCGTGACAGCATTAAGCACACATTATTGCACCCATAATGCATCAATATCGCACCCATATTGCGTCATTATTGCACCCATACTGCGTACTTAATGCACCCCTATTGCACCCATAATGCGTCAATATTGCACCCATATTCAGTCATTATTGCACCCATATTGAGTACTTAATGCACCCATATTGCACCCATATTGCGTACTTAATGCACCCCTATTGCACCCAAAAACACATGCGTCATTTTATGACGCAAAACTTTACATTCAACAATTCAATAGTAAACTGTGATTGTGGTGGTGGTGGTGATGAGGAGAAAGAGACTGGGGGTGGTGATGAGAGTGAGGGTGGTGGTGGTGGTGGTGGTGATGAGAATGAGGGTGGTGGTGGTGGTGAGAATGAGGGTGGTGGTGGTGGTGGTGATGAGAATGAGGGTGGTGGTGGTGGTGGTGAGAATGAGGGTGGTGGTGGTGGTGGTGATGAGAGTGAGGGTGGTGGTGGTGGTGGTGAGAATGAGGGTGGTGGTGGTGATGAGAATGAGGGTGGTAGTGGTGGTTGTGGTGGTGAGAATGAGGGTGGTGGTGGTGGTGAGAATGAGAGTGGTGGTGGTGAGAATGAGGGTGGTGGTGGTGGTGGTGAGAGTGAGGGTGGTGGTGAGAATGAGGGTGGTTGTGGTGGTGAGAGTGAGGGTGGTGGTGGTGAGAATGAGGGTGGTGGTTGTGGTGAGTGTGAGAGTAGTGGTGGTGATGAGGAGAAAGAGACTGGAGTGGTGATGAGAGTGAGGGTGGTGGTGGTGGTGGTGAGAATGAGGGTGGTGGTGGTGGTGGTGAGAATGAGGGTGGTAGTGGTGGTGGTGGTGGTGGAGATGAGAGTGAGGGTGGTGGTAGTGGTGAGAATGAAAGTGGTGGTGGTGGTGGTGGTGATGAGAGTGAGGGTGTTGGTGGTGGTGGTGAGAATGAGGGTGGTGGTGGGGGTGGTTGTGAGAATGAGGGTGTTAGTGGTGGTGGTAGTGGTGGTGGTGGTGGTGGAGATGAGAGTGAGGGTGGTGGTGGTGAGAGTGAGGGTGGTGGTAGTGGTGAGAATGAAAGTGGTGGTGGTGGTGATGAGAGTGAGGGTGTTGGTGGTGGTGGTGGTGAGACTGAGGGTGGTGGTGGTGGTGGAGATGAGAGTGAGGGTGGTGGTAGTGGTGAGAATGAGAGTGGTGGTGGTGGTGATGAGAGTGAGGGTGGTGGTGGTGGTGAGAGTGAGGGTGGTGGTGAGAATGAGGGTGGTGGTGGTGGTGAGTGTGAGGGTGGTGGTGGTGATGAGGAGAAAGAGACTGGAGTGGTGATGAGAGTGAGGGTGGTGGTGATGGTGGTGAGAATGAGGGTGGTGGTGGTGGTGAGTGTGAGAGTGGTTGTGGTGATGAGGAGAAAGAGACTGGAGTGGTGATGAGAGTGAGGGTGGTGGTGGTGAGAATGAGGGTGGTGGTGGTGGTGAGAATGAGGGTGGTAGTGGTGGTGGTGGTGGTGGTGGAGATGAGAGTGAGGGTGGTGGTGGTGAGAGTGAGGGTGGTGGTAGTGGTGAGAATGAAAGTGGAGGTGGTGGTGGTGATGAGAGTGAGGGTGTTGGTGGTGGTGAGAATGAGGGTGGTGGTGGTGGTGAGAATGAGGGTGGTAGTGGTGGTAGTGGTGGTGGTAGTGGTGGTGGTGGTGGTGGTGGAGATGAGAGTGAGGGTGTTGGTGGTGGTGAGAGTGAGGGTGGTAGTAGTGGTGAGAATGAAAGTGGTGGTGGTGATGAGAGTGAGGGTGTTGGTGGTGGTGAGACTGAGGGTGGTGGTGGTGGTGGAGATGAGAGTGAGGGTGGTGGTAGTGGTGAGAATGAGAGTGGTGGTGTTGGTGATGAGAGTGAGGGTGGTGGTAGTGGTGAGAATGAGAGTGGTGGTGGTGGTGGTGAGAGTGAGGGTGGTGGTGAGAATGAGGGTGGTTGTGGTGGTGAGAGTGAGGGTGGTGGTGGTGGTGAGAATGAGGGTGGTGGTAGTGGTGAGTGTGAGAGTTGTGGTGGTGATGAGGAGAAAGAGACTGGAGTGGTGATGAGAGTGAGGGTGGTGGTGGTGGTGAGAATGAGGGTGGTGGTGGTGGTGAGTGTGGGGGTGGTGGTGGTGATGAGGAGAAAGAGACTGGAGTGGTGATGAGAGTGAGGGTGGTGGTGGTGGTGGTGGTGAGAATGAGGGTGGTGGTGGTGGTGATGAGAGTGAGGGTGGTGGTGAGAATGAGGGTGGTAGTGGTGGTGGTGGTGGAGATGAGAGTGAGGGTGGTGATGGTGAGAGTGAGGGTGGTGGTAGTGGTGAGAATGAAAGTGGTGGTGGTGGTGATGAGAGTGAGGGTGTTGGTGGTGGTGGTGGTGAGACTGAGGGTGGTGGTGGTGGTGGAGATGAGAGTGAGGGTGGTGGTAGTGGTGAGAATGAAAGTGGTGGTGTTGGTGATGAGAGTGAGGGTGGTGGTGGTGGTGATGAGAATGAGGGTGGTGGTGATGGTGAGAGTGAGGGTGGTGGTGGTGAGCATGAGGGTGGTGGTGGTGGTGATGAGAATGAGGGTGGTGGTGATGGTGAGAGTGAGGGTGGTGGTGGTGAGCATGAGGGTGGTGGTGGTGGTGATGAAAGTGAGGGTGGTGGTGGTGGTGAGAATGAAGGTGGTGGTGGAGCAGATGGATGGATTCAGATGCTGCTGCTGCTGACCCACAGGTATAAGGGGAAGTGAGCTGCAAGAGCAGTTGTCCAAGGAGGACACATACTCCTAACCCAATGATTCCCATTCCCCCAGCATTGTCCCTCTGGGGATGTATTCTGAAGAAGGCAGCACTGGAGCAGTAGCATTACACATCAGTGTGCTGCCTTCTTCTGAAGAGATGTTAAAGGAGCAGTAAACTATGTTTACGAAAACCTATATGTTATAGATCTTTTCCTTCTGAATAAAACAAGGTCACTCCCACTACTGTCAGTTGTTTTATTCAAATGTTATAACAGTTCAAATCATCAGGAAGTGATTAACAGAGTGATTACTTCCTGATAGTTCTAACTGACAGGAAGTGAATTTACTGTGATTACTTCCTGATAGTTCTAACTGACAGGAAGTGACAGCAGTTTCTATCACATTCTGTGGAGAACTGTATGTCACTGACTTTCCTCTCCATTAGAATATAACAGAATAACTAATTGGAATTTGACCACTAGAGGGCACTGCTAATGTAAAAATGCACATGTTTAAAGGGATAGTAATACTTAAAATGTAAAAAAAAATATGTTGTAGAGTTTATCCCCCTGAGTAAAACAAAGGTACTCCCACTGCTGAAAGGTGTTTCATTCAAAAGTTATGAATTTTCAAAGTTTAATTTTTTAGGTGCAATATCACAGTAGCCTGAAATTGTACAGTGGCGCTGTTGCTACACGATCCTATGGACACCTCTGGTCAGTTGACCATAAATCTCCATAGGATCGTGTAGCAACAGCGCCACTGTACAATTTCAGGTCACTGTGATATTGCACCTAAAAAATTAAACTTTGAAAATTAATAACTTTTGAATGAAACACCTTTCAGCAGTGGGAGTACTCTTGTTTTACTCAGGGGGATAAACTCTACAACATATTTTTTTTACATTTTAAGTATTACTATCCCTTTAAACTGTAGTATGCATTTATCAGCAGTAGGAGTACCCATATATTACTCAACAAGAAACTTCCTAAAATATATAATTTTTCATGAAAAAGTTTACTGCTCCTTTAAGTGTCACAGCAGGGGATTCACTGTGACACTTGTCATCACCAAAGAGTCCCACTCACATACAGCAGCAAGAGACTGGTAGTGGTGAGGAGAGTGTGGGTGATAGTGGATCAGCTGGTGTGGAGGAGAGCATGAGGGCGTTTTTGGCAGAGAACAAAAAGGAATGTGAATAAAAAATGCAAATGGGGATGGGCATTATCACCATCACCAGCAATGACATTGTGGAGTTTGCTGTTATTCCTGCTTCTGAGTCATCCGAGAAAGAGTTTCATCTGTCATAGCAGCAGGAGGATGAGGAGCAGGCTAGTGTGCCACAGACCACTGTGTCCACCACCATAGGACTAGGATCAGATAGTAGTGATATGGATCTAGCATAGGTTCCACTTGCCACCAATAGTGCTGTTCCTAGTCTAGAGCTGATACTAGAGGACTACGACAAGAAGAACGTAAAAAGAAGAGAAGGAGTGAGAAGAAAAAAGAAGCAATACGAAGAAAGACATTCTTCTCCACCTCTCTTCTCACTGAAATCCTGAGTGTGGAAATATTTTTCCCTTGGGCCAGGCACAGAATAGTCATCAGCAACTGACCTATGGGTGACGAGGTAGTGAGAAGGGGAAAGGAGGGAGGGAAAGATTGAGATCCTCAGCAAAATTGGTCTAGGGCCTCGGATCCCTATGGCCATAATGACCCTATTTTCTTCCTCAACTGCCAGGCTAAAAGTCATTGGCCCCCTGTCTGACCCATTCATGATTACAGCTGGCACCTGACAAGGCTGCCCTCTCTCTCCACTTTTATTTATTTTATCTATGGAGTTCCTCTTAACTGTTTAAGTGCCAGAGAGGTACACAATGCATTGCATAGCAATGTGTTGTGTATCCCTCTGGCACTCAAAGGGTTAAACAAGATTAGGCCATCCCCCACCATACACGGTATTACTGTTGTACATGACTCCTTTAAATGTGTATGCTTTTCCGACAATCTATCCTCTTCCTAACCAATCCCAAACAATCTCTACAGTATGTCATCAGCTACTGGATGATTGAGGTCATTTCCCAATACAGGTTATTTATACTAAATCGGGATCCCTTAGCAGGATCCCTTAACAGTAACCAGGATTCCTCTTCTTTAGCATGCCTAAGAGAGACCTTTCCCTTTTCTTGGTCTATGAGAAAAATAAAATATCTGAGAATGTATATCACCTTTAACTCGAGGTTAATTTTCCCCCTTTCTTGGACACTTCTCGCCTGGAAGAAGCTCATACTTTCCTGTGCGGGTGGAATGAATCTTCTGAAGATGATCTTCTTGTCTACGTTTTTTGTACCTTTTCAGAGTTCTATCAATCCTGATTCCAAGGTGCTGCCTTATGATCACATGGAAGCCATTTAATTCTTTCATTTGTGCTTTGAAAAGACCTGGAGTACACTTTCATACTTTGTGGAGGCATAAAATGTAAGGTGGCATGGGGTCCCTGATATTAAAGATTATAGGGCCTCCTAAACTTGGGAATTTACTGAGCCCTAACACATCAAAGGGCTGGATTCGCTCTATCCCTATCTTCTCCATGTGAACTGGCCTTGACCAATTGTTCTGGATCCCTTTTATGAATGACCCTAACAACTTTACGCACCATATTGTGCTAGGATCTGTTTTGCGGTGCTGGCAAGCTTCCTTTTCTCTTCATCATAGGCAGCCCTGTTTTTCCCCCTGGATTAAGAGCTTCCTCTATTTAGTTCCTGGGTGGAGATGGGGGTCTCGACCCTGGATTCCTTGGTTCAAGACAATGGTTTTCTCTCTTTTGATTTCCTGGTCAGGAATTGTGGGCTTCAGACCTGGGATTATATGCCAAATAGGCAGGTGCATCATTATGTTCTTACCCTCCTCTCAATGAATCCTGGGAGCAAAGTGATCCCTCCTATGATTGGGCATTGCAGGTAAGAGGTCCCTCTCAAACTTTTATAAGATTTTGACCATTCCTGGTCTGGACTATCTTCCAACCTTCCCAAGAACCCAGTAAGTGTTTATTGGCAGTATATGGCAGTAGAACTGTGTAACTTTATTGCTTTAAAGGGATAGTAATACTTCATTTTAACTTTATTTTATTTTGTAGGCATTAAAAAAACATGAAGAATGATAAAAGTCTTATCTCTGAAACCTTTATAGTTTAAGAGATATTCACAAACAAAGTATCCCCCCCCCCTGTTCAACCAGATCAGAAGGGAGGTGCCCAGGTAGACTGCAGAGAGGGACAATCTTCAATTAAGATAATGGAAAAACCTGAAAAACTTGTCAAGGGGGGAAGGGCTTTCATTGTTTTCATACAAAGAAAATTGTCCCCTTCTGTTATCTGTCCTGTCATACAACCAGACTCACATCTGAGAAGAGATGACTTACACTAGGTAAAAGGGGCGGGGAGGGGACTTTGCTTGTGAATATCTCATAAACCATAAAGGTTTGAGAGATAAGACTTATATCATTCTTCATGTTCTTTTAATGCCTACAAAATAAAATAAAGTTAAAACGAAGTATTACTATCCCTTTAATGAGTAGAGGAGGTGGTGGCACCATGTGGGCAGTGTATGACTCTTGTCATCTACTACAACAAACTCAGTCACACTTCTCTACAGCAGGAGCCATAGGTGTTATTTCAAATGAAAAAAAAAATCTTGGCACACTCTAACACATCAACATCCCTACTTCTACTGTGTACTCCAGAGCACTGGCCACACTCTAACACATCAACATCCCTACTTCTACTGTGTACTCCAGAGCACTGGGCACACTCTGACACATCAACATCCCTACTTCTACTGTGTACTCCAGAGCACTGGGCACACTCTAACACATCAACATCCCTACTTCTACTGTGTACTTCAGAGCACTGGGCACACTCTAACACATCAACATCCCTACTTCTACTGTGTACTTCAGAGCACTGGGCACACTCTGACACATCAACATCTCTACTTCTACTGTGTACTCCAGAGCACTGGGCACACTCTGACACATAACATCCCTACTTCTACTGTGTACTCCAGAGCACTGGGCACACTCTGACACATCAACATCCCTACTTCTACTGTGTACTCCAGAGCACTGGGCACACTCTGACACATCAACATCCCTACTTCTACTGTGTACTCCAGAGCACTGGGCACACTCTGACACATCAACATCCCTACTTCTACTGTGTACTCCAGAGCACTGGGCACACTCTAACACATCAACATCCCTACTTCTACTGTGTACTTCAGAGCACTGGGCACACTCTAACACATCAACATCCCTACTTCTACTGTGTACTTCAGAGCACTGGGCACACTCTGACACATCAACATCTCTACTTCTACTGTGTACTCCAGAGCACTGGGCACACTCTGACACATCAACATCCCTACTTCTACTGTGTACTCCAGAGCACTGGGCACACTCTGACACATCAACATCTCTACTTCTACTGTGTACTCCAGAGCACTGGGCACACTCTGACACATCAACATCCCTACTTCTACTGTGTACTCCAGAGCACTGGGCACACTCTAACACATCAACATCCCTACTTCTACTGTGTACTCCAGAGCACTGGGCACACTTTGACACATCAACATCTCTACTTCTACTGTGTACTCCAGAGCACTGGCCACACTCTGACACATCAACATCCCTACTTTTACTGTGTACTCCAGAGCACTGGCCACACTCTAACACATCAACATCCCTACTTCTACTGTGTACTCCAGAGCACTGGCCACACTCTGACACATCAACATCTCTACTTCTACTGTGTACTCCAGAGCACTGGGCACACTCTGACACATCAACATCCCTACTTCTACTGTGTACTCCAGAGCACTGGGCACACTCTGACACATCAACATCTCTACTTCTACTGTGTACTCCAGAGCACTGGGCACACTCTGACACATCAACATCCCTACTTCTACTGTGTACTCCAGAGCACTGGGCACACTCTGACACATCAACATCTCTACTTCTACTGTGTACTCCAGAGCACTGGGCACACTCTGACACATCAACATCCCTACTTCTACTGTGTACTCCAGAGCACTGGGCACACTCTGACACATCAACATCTCTACTTCTACTGTGTACTCCAGAGCACTGGGCACACTCTGACACATCAACATCCCTACTTTTACTGTGTACTCCAGAGCACTGGACACACTCTGACACATCAACATCTCTACTTCTACTGTGTACTCCAGAGCACTGGACACACTCTGACACATCAACATCCCTACTTCTACTGTGTACTCCAGAGCACTGGACACACTCTGACACATCAACATCTCTACTTCTACTGTGTACTCCAGAGCACTGGGCACACTCTGACACATCAACATCCCTACTTCTACTGTGTACTCCAGAGCACTGGGCACACTCTGACACATCAACATCTCTACTTCTACTGTGTACTCCAGAGCACTGGGCACACTCTGACACATCAACATCCCTACTTCTACTGTGTACTCCAGAGCACTGGGCACACTCTAACACATCAACATCCCTACTTCTACTGTGTACTCCAGAGCACTGGGCACACTTTGACACATCAACATCTCTACTTCTACTGTGTACTCCAGAGCACTGGCCACACTCTGACACATCAACATCCCTACTTTTACTGTGTACTCCAGAGCACTGGCCACACTCTAACACATCAACATCCCTACTTCTACTGTGTACTCCAGAGCACTGGCCACACTCTGACACATCAACATCTCTACTTCTACTGTGTACTCCAGAGCACTGGGCACACTCTGACACATCAACATCCCTACTTCTACTGTGTACTCCAGAGCACTGGGCACACTCTGACACATCAACATCTCTACTTCTACTGTGTACTCCAGAGCACTGGGCACACTCTGACACATCAACATCCCTACTTCTACTGTGTACTCCAGAGCACTGGGCACACTCTGACACATCAACATCCCTACTTCTACTGTGTACTCCAGAGCACTGGGCACACTCTGACACATCAACATCTCTACTTCTACTGTGTACTCCAGAGCACTGGGCACACTCTGACACATCAACATCCCTACTTCTACTGTGTACTCCAGAGCACTGGGCACACTCTGACACATCAACATCTCTACTTCTACTGTGTACTCCAGAGCACTGGGCACACTCTGACACATCAACATCCCTACTTTTACTGTGTACTCCAGAGCACTGGGCACACTCTGACACATCAACATCTCTACTTCTACTGTGTACTCCAGAGCACTGGACACACTCTGACACATCAACATCCCTACTTCTACTGTGTACTCCAGAGCACTGGACACACTCTGACACATCAACATCTCTACTTCTACTGTGTACTCCAGAGCACTGGGCACACTCTGACACATCAACATCCCTACTTCTACTGTGTACTCCAGAGCACTGGGCACACTCTGACACATCAACATCTCTACTTCTACTGTGTACTCCAGAGCACTGGGCACACTCTGACACATCAACATCCCTACTTCTACTGTGTACTCCAGAGCACTGGGCACACTCTAACACATCAACATCCCTACTTCTACTGTGTACTCCAGAGCACTGGGCACACTTTGACACATCAACATCTCTACTTCTACTGTGTACTCCAGAGCACTGGCCACACTCTGACACATCAACATCCCTACTTTTACTGTGTACTCCAGAGCACTGGCCACACTCTGACACATCAACATCCCTACTTCTACTGTGTACTCCAGAGCACTGGCCACACTCTGACACATCAACATCTCTACTTCTACTGTGTACTCCAGAGCACTGGGCACACTCTGACGCATCAACATCCCTACTTCTACTGTGTACTCCAGAGCACTGGGCACACTCCGACACATCAACATCTCTACTTCTACTGTGTACTCCAGAGCACTGGGCACACTCTGACGCATCAACATCTCTACTTCTACTGTGTACTCCAGAACATTGGGCACACTCTGACGCATCAACATCCCTACTTCTACTGTGTACTCCAGAGCACTGGGCACACTCCGACACATCAACATCCCTACTTCTACTGTGTACTCCAGAGCACTGGGCAAACTCCGACACATCAACATCTCTACTTCTACTGTGTACTCCAGAGCACTGGGCACACTCTGACACATCAACATCCCTACTTCTACTGTGTACTCCAGAGCACTGGGCACACTCTGACACATCAACATTCCTACTTCTACTGTGTACTCCAGAGCACTGGGCACACTCTGACACATCAACATCTCTACTTCTACTGTGTACTCCAGAGCACTGGGCACACTCTAACACATCAACATCTCTACTTCTACTGTGTACTCCCGAGCACTGGGCACACTGACACATCAACATCCCTACTTCTACTGTGTACTCCAGAGCACTGGGCACACTCTGACACATCAACATCCCTACTTCTACTGTGTACTCCAGAGCACTGGGCACACTCTAACACATCAACATCCCTACTTCTACTGTGTACTTCAGAGCACTGGGCACACTCTAACACATCAACATCCCTACTTCTACTGTGTACTTCAGAGCACTGGGCACACTCTGACACATCAACATCTCTACTTCTACTGTGTACTCCAGAGCACTGGGCACACTCTGACACATAACATCCCTACTTCTACTGTGTACTCCAGAGCACTGGGCACACTCTGACACATCAACATCTCTACTTCTACTGTGTACTCCAGAGCACTGGGCACACTCTGACACATCAACATCCCTACTTCTACTGTGTACTCCAGAGCACTGGGCACACTCTGACACATCAACATCTCTACTTCTACTGTGTACTCCAGAGCACTGGGCACACTCTGACACATCAACATCCCTACTTCTACTGTGTACTCCAGAGCACTGGGCACACTCTGACACATCAACATCCCTACTTCTACTGTGTACTCCAGAACATTGGGCACACTCTGACGCATCAACATCCCTACTTCTACTGTGTACTCCAGAGCACTGGGCACACTCCGACACATCAACATCCCTACTTCTACTGTGTACTCCAGAGCACTGGGCACACTCTAACACATCAACATCTCTACTTCTACTGTGTACTCCAGAACACTGGGCACACTCTGACACATCAACATCTCTACTTCTACTGTGTACTCCAGAGCACTGGACACACTCTGACACATCAACATCCCTACTTCTACTGTGTACTCCAGAGCACTGGACACACTCTGACACATCAACATCTCTACTTCTACTGTGTACTCCAGAGCACTGGGCACACTCTGACACATCAACATCCCTACTTCTACTGTGTACTCCAGAGCACTGGGCACACTCTGACACATCAACATCTCTACTTCTACTGTGTACTCCAGAGCACTGGGCACACTCTGACACATCAACATCCCTACTTCTACTGTGTACTCCAGAGCACTGGGCACACTCTAACACATCAACATCCCTACTTCTACTGTGTACTCCAGAGCACTGGGCACACTTTGACACATCAACATCTCTACTTCTACTGTGTACTCCAGAGCACTGGCCACACTCTGACACATCAACATCCCTACTTTTACTGTGTACTCCAGAGCACTGGCCACACTCTGACACATCAACATCCCTACTTCTACTGTGTACTCCAGAGCACTGGCCACACTCTGACACATCAACATCTCTACTTCTACTGTGTACTCCAGAGCACTGGGCACACTCTGACGCATCAACATCCCTACTTCTACTGTGTACTCCAGAGCACTGGGCACACTCCGACACATCAACATCTCTACTTCTACTGTGTACTCCAGAGCACTGGGCACACTCTGACGCATCAACATCTCTACTTCTACTGTGTACTCCAGAACATTGGGCACACTCTGACGCATCAACATCCCTACTTCTACTGTGTACTCCAGAGCACTGGGCACACTCCGACACATCAACATCCCTACTTCTACTGTGTACTCCAGAGCACTGGGCAAACTCCGACACATCAACATCTCTACTTCTACTGTGTACTCCAGAGCACTGGGCACACTCTGACACATCAACATCCCTACTTCTACTGTGTACTCCAGAGCACTGGGCACACTCTGACACATCAACATTCCTACTTCTACTGTGTACTCCAGAGCACTGGGCACACTCTGACACATCAACATCTCTACTTCTACTGTGTACTCCAGAGCACTGGGCACACTCTAACACATCAACATCTCTACTTCTACTGTGTACTCCCGAGCACTGGGCACACTGACACATCAACATCTCTACTTCTACTGTGTACTCCAGAGCACTGGGCACACTCTGACACATCAACATCCCTACTTCTACTGTGTACTCCAGAGCACTGGGCACACTCTAACACATCAACATCCCTACTTCTACTGTGTACTTCAGAGCACTGGGCACACTCTAACACATCAACATCCCTACTTCTACTGTGTACTTCAGAGCACTGGGCACACTCTGACACATCAACATCTCTACTTCTACTGTGTACTCCAGAACACTGGGCACACTCTGACACATAACATCCCTACTTCTACTGTGTACTCCAGAGCACTGGGCACACTCTGACACATCAACATCTCTACTTCTACTGTGTACTCCAGAGCACTGGGTACACTCTGACACATCAACATCCCTACTTCTACTGTGTACTCCAGAGCACTGGGCACACTCTGACACATCAACATCTCTACTTCTACTGTGTACTCCAGAGCACTGGGCACACTCTGACACATCAACATCCCTACTTCTACTGTGTACTCCAGAGCACTGGGCACACTCTGACACATCAACATCCCTACTTCTACTGTGTACTCCAGAACATTGGGCACACTCTGACGCATCAACATCCCTACTTCTACTGTGTACTCCAGAGCACTGGGCACACTCCGACACATCAACATCCCTACTTCTACTGTGTACTCCAGAGCACTGGGCACACTCTAACACATCAACATCTCTACTTCTACTGTGTACTCCAGAACACTGGGCACACTCTGACACATCAACATCTCTACTTCTACTGTGTACTCCAGAGCACTGGGCACACTCTGACACATCAACATCTCTACTTCTACTGTGTACTCCAGAGCACTGGGCACACTCTGACACATCAACATCTCTACTTCTACTGTGTACTCCAGAGCACTGGGCACACTCTGACACATCAACATCTCTACTTCTACTGTGTACTCCAGAGCACTGGGCACACTCTGACACATCAACATCCCTACTTTTACTGTGTACTCCAGAGCACTGGCCACACTCTGACACATCAACATCCCTACTTCTACTGTGTACTCCAGAGCACTGGCCACACTCTGACACATCAACATCTCTACTTCTACTGTGTACTCCAGAGCACTGGGCACACTCTGACACATCAACATCCCTACTTCTACTGTGTACTCCAGAGCACTGGACACACTCTGACACATCAACATCCCTACTTCTACTGTGTACTCCAGAGCACTGGGCACACTCTGACACATCAACATCTCTACTTCTACTCTGTACTCCAGAGCACTGGCCACACTCTGACACATCAACATCCCTACTTCTACTGTGTACTCCAGAGCACTGGGCACACTCTGACACATCAACATCCCTACTTCTACTGTGTACTCCAGAGCACTGGACACACTCTGACACATCAACATCCCTACTTCTACTGTGTACTCCAGAGCACTGGGCACACTCTGACACATCAACATCCCTACTTCTACTGTGTACTCCAGAGCACTGGCCACACTCTGACACATCAACATCCCTACTTCTACTGTGTACACCAGAGCACTGGCCACACTCTGACAAATCAACATCCCTACTTCTACTGTGTACTCCAGAGCACTGGGCACACTCTGACACATCAACATCTTTACTTCTACTGTGTACTCCAGAGCACTGGGCACACTCTGACACATCAACATCTCTACTTCTACTGTGTACTCCAGAGCACTGGGCACACTCTAACACATCAACATCTCTACTTCTACAGTGTACTCCAGAGCACTGGGCACACTCTGACACATCAACATCTCTACTTCTACTGTGTACTCCAGAACACTGGGCACACTCTGACACATCAACATCTCTACTTCTACTGTGTACTCCAGAGCACTGGACACACTCTGACACATCAACATCCCTACTTCTACTGTGTACTCCAGAGCACTGGCCACACTCTGACACATCAACATCTCTACTTCTACTGTGTACTCCAGAGCACTGGCCACACTCTGACACATCAACATCTCTACTTCTACTGTGTACTCCAGAACACTGGGCACACTCTGACACATCAACATCTCTACTTCTACTGTGTACTCCAGAGCACTGGACACACTCTGACACATCAACATCCCTACTTCTACTGTGTACTCCAGAGCACTGGGCACACTCTGACACATCAACATCCCTACTTCTACTGTGTACTCCAGAGCACTGGGCACACTCTGACACATCAACATCTCTACTTCTACTGTGTACTCCAGAGCACTGGGCACACTCTGACACATCAACATCTCTACTTCTACTGTGTACTCCAGAACACTGGGCACACTCTGACACATCAACATCTCTACTTCTACTGTGTACTCCAGAGCACTGGACACACTCTGACACATCAACATCCCTACTTCTACTGTGTACTCCAGAGCACTGGGCACACTCTGACACATCAACATCCCTACTTCTACTGTGTACTCCAGAGCACTGGACACACTCTGACACATCAACATCTCTACTTCTACTGTGTACTCCAGAGCACTGGGCACACTCTAACACATCAACATCTCTACTTCTACTGTGTACTCCAGAGCACTGGGCACACTCTGACACATCAACATCTCTACTTCTACTGTGTACTCCAGAACACTGGGCACACTCTGACACATCAACATCTCTACTTCTACTGTGTACTCCAGAGCACTGGACACACTCTGACACATCAACATCCCTGCTTCTACTGTGTACTCCAGAGCACTGGGCACACTCTGACACATCAACATCCCTACTTCTACTGTGTACTCCAGAGCACTGGCCACACTCTGACACATCAACATCCCTACTTTTACTGTGTACTCCAGAGCACTGGGCACACTCTGACACATCAACATCTCTACTTCTACTGTGTACTCCAGAGCACTGGGCACACTCTGACACATCAACATCCCTACTTTTACTGTGTACTCCAGAGCACTGGTCACACTCTGACACATCAACATCTCTACTTCTACTGTGTACTCCAGAGCACTGGGCACACTCTGACACATCAACATCTCTACTTCTACTGTGTACTCCAGAGCACTGGGCACACTCTAACACATCAACATCTCTACTTCTACTGTGTACTCCAGAGCACTGGGCACACTCTGACACATCAACATCTCTACTTCTACTGTGTACTCCAGAGCACTGGCCACACTCTGACACATCAACATCCCTACTTTTACTATGTACTCCAGAGCACTGGCCACACTCTGACACATCAACATCCCTACTTCTACTGTGTACTCCAGAGCACTGGGCACACTCTGACACATCAACATCCCTACTTTTACTATGTACTCCAGAGCACTGGCCACACTCTGACACATTCAACATCCCTACTTCTACTGTGTACTCCAGAGCACTGGGCACACTCTGACACATCAACATCTCTACTTCTACTGTGTACTCCAGAACACTGGGCACACTCTGACACATCAACATCTCTACTTCTACTGTGTACTCCAGAGCACTGGGCACACTCTGACACATCAACATCTCTACTTCTACTGTGTACTCCAGAGCACTGGGCACACTCTGACACATCAACATCTCTACTTCTACTGTGTACTCCAGAGCACTGGGCACACTCTGACACATCAACATCTCTACTTCTACTGTGTACTCCAGAGCACTGGGCACACTCTGACACATCAACATCCCTACTTTTACTGTGTACTCCAGAGCACTGGCCACACTCTGACACATCAACATCCCTACTTCTACTGTGTACTCCAGAGCACTGGCCACACTCTGACACATCAACATCTCTACTTCTACTGTGTACTCCAGAGCACTGGGCACACTCTGACACATCAACATCCCTACTTCTACTGTGTACTCCAGAGCACTGGACACACTCTGACACATCAACATCCCTACTTCTACTGTGTACTCCAGAGCACTGGGCACACTCTGACACATCAACATCTCTACTTCTACTCTGTACTCCAGAGCACTGGCCACACTCTGACACATCAACATCCCTCCTTCTACTGTGTACTCCAGAGCACTGGACACACTCTGACACATCAACATCCCTACTTCTACTGTGTACTCCAGAGCACTGGACACACTCTGACACATCAACATCCCTACTTCTACTGTGTACTCCAGAGCACTGGGCACACTGACACATCAACATCCCTACTTCTACTGTGTACTCCAGAGCACTGGACACACTCTGACACATCAACATCCCTACTTCTACTGTGTACTCCAGAGCACTGGCCACACTCTGACACATCAGCATCTCTACTTCTACTGTGTACTCCAGAGCACTGGGCACACTCTGACACATCAACATCCCTACTTCTACTGTGTACTCCAGAGCACTGGCCACACTCTGACACATCAACATCCCTACTTCTACTGTGTACACCAGAGCACTGGCCACACTCTGACACATCAACATCCCTACTTCTACTGTGTACTCCAGAGCACTGGGCACACTCTGACACATCAACATCTCTACTTCTACTGTGTACTCCAGAGCACTGGGCACACTCTGACACATCAACATCTCTACTTCTACTGTGTACTCCAGAGCACTGGGCACACTCTAACACATCAACATCTCTACTTCTACTGTGTACTCCAGAGCACTGGGCACACTCTGACACATCAACATCTCTACGTCTACTGTGTACTCCAGAACACTGGGCACACTCTGACACATCAACATCTCTACTTCTACTGTGTACTCCAGAGCACTGGGCACACTCTGACACATCAACATCCCTACTTCTACTGTGTACTCCAGAGCACTGGGCACACTCTGACACATCAACATCCCTACTTCTATTGTGTACTCCAGAGCACTGGCCACACTCTGTCACATCAACATCCCTACTTTTACTGTGTACTCCAGAGCACTGGGCACACTCTGACACATCAACATCTCTACTTCTACTGTGTACTCCAGAGCACTGGGCACACTCTGACACATCAACATCTCTACTTCTACTGTGTACTCCAGAGCACTGGGCACACTCTAACACATCAACATCTCTACTTCTACTGTGTACTCCAGAGCACTGGGCACACTCTGACACATCAACATCTCTACTTCTACTGTGTACTCCAGAGCACTGGCCACACTCTGACACATCAACATCCCTACTTTTACTATGTACTCCAGAGCACTGGCCACACTCTGACACATCAACATCCCTACTTCTACTGTGTACTCCAGAGCACTGGGCACACTCTGACACACCAACATCCCTACTTCTACTGTGTACTCCAGAGCACTGGGCACACTGACACATCAACATCTCTACTTCTACTGTGTACTCCAGAGCACTGGGCACACTCTAACACATCAACATCTCTACTTCTACTGTGTACTCCAGAGCACTGGGCACACTCTGACACATCAACATCTCTACTTCTACTGTGTACTCCAGAGCACTGGCCACACTCTGACACATCAACATCCCTACTTTTACTGTGTACTCCAGAGCACTGGCCACACTCTGACACATCAACATCCCTACTTCTACTGTGTACTCCAGAGCACTGGCCACACTCTAACACATCAACATCTCTACTTCTACTGTGTACTCCAGAGCACTGGGCACACTCTGACACATCAACATCCGTACTTTTACTGTGTACTCCAGAGTAGGTGCACAAGCGCTTTTTGGACCCATTCCTATTCTGTTTAAAGACATAATAATATGATTGCAGCTTAGTATTTAAGTATGTATTTATATATGGTTGGAACTTTATTTTATACTTCATCACAATGCCAGTTTTTTAACTAGAAATAAAAACTGACAGTGTATCTTGTGAACATCCGAGACACATGACTTGTATCTTGCTCATTATTGGTGGCCTGTATGTACTTAATGGGGCAGCTCTACCCATAATGCATCCCCTGACGAAGCCTCTGGGAGATATGTGTTGGGTTGTGTGAGTTGGAGGTGCTGCTTAGGAAGGTCTGTCGTCTCTACCTGTGTTCTACTTGACTTGCGGGGAATTCACATTGATAAGTATTGTGTGTTATATTATGTAGCATTATATTGTGTTTTGCACATTGTACTTAGCACTTTGTGTTTATCGAATAGCACTTTTTGTGGCTGTATATTGCATTGTTACTATTACTTTAACACAGGTAGTATATATATATTTTTGCTTGTAGCCTCATATTATCATGTTGAGTGTCATTATTTGACCACATTTTGACTATTGAATGTGAGAGCTTTATGTATTATTGGACCTCCTATACAGTCCTCCTTTGTTTTTAATTCTGTTTTATTGTATATCCCTTTTTTGCATTTGACTAATAAATAAATATATATATATTGTATTTTTGACTCTTGTATGAGTGCCTCTGTCAAGGGTCTTACTTCTTTGGGGTTTCTTTGCCCTATTTGTTTATATTTGCATTTATTTAGACCCTGAGCGCACCACACTATTTGTAGTCTATATTTTTGAGCACTAATACTGACCAGGTTCTTCCTTTAGATATTTTCTAATCTGAAGGGGAACGTGTCCATCTGTCCAGTCATTCCTGGTCTTACTGGGGTAGATAAGTACTAAGAGATCTGGACCCATTTACTTTATACACGTGTCCAGTACTGATCTCTGTCCCTAATCTGAAGGGAACATGTCCATCTGTCCAGTCATTCCTGGACTTACTGGGGTAGATAAGTACTAAGAGATATGGACTCATTTACTTTATACACGTGTCCAGTACTGATCTCTGTCCCTAATCTGAAGGGGAACGTGTCCATCTGTCCAGTCATTCCTGGACTTACTGGGGTAGATAAGTACTAAGAGATATGGGCTCATTTACTTTATACACGTGTCCAGTACTGATCTCTGTCCCTAATCTGAAGGGAACGTGTCCATCTGTCCAGTCATTCCTGGTCTTACTGGGGTAGATAAGTACTAAGAGATGTGGACTCATTTACTTTATACTCGTGTCCAGTACTGATCTCTGTCCCTAATCTGAAGGGAACGTGTCCATCTGTCCAGTCATTCCTGGTCTTACTGGGGTAGATAAGTACTAAGAGATCTGGACTCATTTACTTTATACACGTGTCCAGTACTGATCTCTGTCCCTAATCTGAAGGGAACGTGTCCATCTGTCCAGTCATTCCTGGTCTTACTGGGGTAGATAAGTACTAAGAGATATGGGCTCATTTACATTATACACGTGTCCAGTACTGATCTCTGTCCCTAATCTGAAGGGGAACGTGTCCATCTGTCCAGTCATTCCTGGACTTACTGGGGTAGATAAGTACTAAGAGATATGGGCTCATTTACTTTATACACGTGTCCAGTACTGATCTCTGTCCCTAATCTGAAGGGAACGTGTCCATCTGTCCAGTCATTCCTGGTCTTACTGGGGTAGATAAGTACTAAGAGATATGGGCTCATTTACATTATACACGTGTCCAGTACTGATCTCTGTCCCTAATCTGAAGGGGAATGTGTCCATCTGTCCAGTCATTCCTGGACTTACTGGGGTAGATAAGTACTAAGAGATATGGACTCATTTACTTTATACACGTGTCCAGTACTGATCTCTGTCCCTAATCTGAAGGGGAATGTGTCCATCTGTCCAGTCATTCCTGGTCTTACTGGGGTAGATAAGTACTAAGAGATCTGGACTCATTTACTTTATACACGTGTCCAGTACTGATCTCTGTCCCTAATCTGAAGGGAACGTGTCCATCTGTCCAGTCATTCCTGGTCTTACTGGGGTAGATAAGTACTAAGAGATATGGACTCATTTACTTTATACACGTGTCCAGTACTGATCTCTGTCCCTAATCTGAAGGGGAATGTGTCCATCTGTCCAGTCATTCCTGGTCTTACTGGGGTAGATAAGTACTAAGAGATCTGGACTCATTTACTTTATACACGTGTCCAGTACTGATCTCTGTCCCTAATCTGAAGGGAACGTGTCCATCTGTCCAGTCATTCCTGGTCTTACTGGGGTAGATAAGTACTAAGAGATATGGACTCATTTACATTATACACGTGTCCAGTACTGATCTCTGTTCCTAATCTGAAGGGGAACGTGTCCATCTGTCCAGTCATTCCTGGTCTTACTGGGGTAGATAAGTACTAAGAGATATGGACTCATTTACATTATACATGTGTCCAGTACTGATCTCTGTCCCTAATCTGAAGGGAACGTGTCCATCTGTCCGGTCATTCCTGGTCTTACTGGGGTAGATAAGTACTAAGAGATATGGGCTCATTTACATAATACACGTGTCCAGTACTGATCTCTGTCCCTAATCTGAAGGGAACGTGTCCATCTGTCCAGTCATTCCTGGTCTTACTGGGGTAGATAAGTACTAAGAGATCTGGACTCATTTACTTTATACACGTGTCCAGTACTGATCTCTGTCCCTAATCTGAAGGGAATGTGTCCATCTGTCCAGTCATTCCTGGTCTTACTGGGGTAGATAAGTACTAAGAGATCTGGACTCATTTACTTTATACACGTGTCCAGTACTGATCTCTGTCCCTAATCTGAAGGGAACGTGTCCATTTGTCCAGTCATTCCTGGTCTTACTGGGGTAGATAAGTACTAAGAGATATGGACTCATTTACATTATACACGTGTCCAGTACTGATCTCTGTCCCTAATCTGAAGGGAACGTGTCCATCTGTCCGGTCATTCCTGGTCTTACTGGGGTAGATAAGCACTAAGAGATATGGACTCATTTACATTATACACGTGTCCAGTACTGATCTCTGTCCCTAATCTGAAGGGAATGTGTCCATCTGTCCAGTCATTCCTGGTCTTACTGGGGTAGATAAGTACTAAGAGATCTGGACTCGTTTACATAATACACGTGTCCAGTACTGATCTCTGTCCCTAATCTGAAGGGAACGTGTCCATCTGTCCGGTCATTCCTGGTCTTACTGGGGTAGATAAGTACTAAGAGATCTGGACTCATTTACTTTATACACGTGTCCAGTACTGATCTCTGTCCCTAATCTGAAGGGAACATGTCCATCTGTCCAGTCAATCCTGGTCTTACTGGGGTAGATAAGTACTAAGAGATATGGACTCATTTACTTTATACACGTGTCCAGTACTGATCTCTGTCCCTAATCTGAAGGGAACGTGTCCATCTGTCCAGTCATTCCTGGTCTTACTGGGGTAGATAAGTACTAAGAGATCTGGACTCATTTACTTTATACACGTGTCCAGTACTGATCTCTGTCCCTAATCTGAAGGGGAACGTGTCCATCTGTCCAGTCATTCCTGGTCTTACTGGGGTAGATAAGTACTAAGAGATATGGACTCGTTTACTTTATACACGTGTCCAGTACTGATCTCTGTCCCTAATCTGAAGGGGAACGTGTCCATCTGTCCAGTCATTCCTGGACTTACTGGGGTAGATAAGTACTAAGAGATATGGACTCATTTACTTTATACACGTGTCCAGTACTGATCTCTGTCCCTAATCTGAAGGGGAACGTGTCCATCTGTCCAGTCATTCCTGGTCTTACTGGGGTAGATAAGTACTAAGAGATCTGGACTCATTTACTTTATACACGTGTCCAGTACTGATCTCTGTCCCTAATCTGAAGGGAACGTGTCCATCTGTCCAGTCATTCCTGGTCTTACTGGGGTAGATAAGTACTAAGAGATCTGGACTCATTTACTTTATACACGTGTCCAGTACTGATCTCTGTCCCTAATCTGAAGGGGAACGTGTCCATCTGTCCAGTCATTCCTGGTCTTACTGGGGTAGATAAGTACTAAGAGATATGGACTCGTTTACTTTATACACGTGTCCAGTACTGATCTCTGTCCCTAATCTGAAGGGGAACGTGTCCATCTGTCCAGTCATTCCTGGACTTACTGGGGTAGATAAGTACTAAGAGATATGGACTCATTTACTTTATACACGTGTCCAGTACTGATCTCTGTCCCTAATCTGAAGGGGAACGTGTCCATCTGTCCAGTCATTCCTGGTCTTACTGGGGTAGATAAGTACTAAGAGATCTGGACTCATTTACTTTATACACGTGTCCAGTACTGATCTCTGTCCCTAATCTGAAGGGAACGTGTCCATCTGTCCAGTCATTCCTGGTCTTACTGGGGTAGATAAGTACTAAGAGATATGGACTCATTTACTTTATACACGTGTCCAGTACTGATCTCTGTCCCTAATCTGAAGGGAACGTGTCCATCTGTCCAGTCATTCCTGGACTTACTGGGGTAGATAAGTACTAAGAGATATGGACTCATTTACTTTATACACGTGTCCAGTACTGATCTCTGTCCCTAATCTGAAGGGAACGTGTCCATCTGTCCAGTCGTTCCTGGACTTACTGGGGTAGATAAGTACTAAGAGATATGGACTCCTTTACTTTATACACGTGTCCAGTACTGATCTCTGTCCCTAATCTGAAGGGGAACGTGTCCATCTGTCCAGTCATTCCTGGTCTTACTGGGATAGATAAGTACTAAGAGATCTGGACTCATTTATTTTATACACGTGTCCAGTACTGATCTCTGTCCCTAATCTGAAGGGAACGTGTCCATCTGTCCAGTCATTCCTGGTCTTACTGGGGTAGATAAGTACTAAGAGATCTGGACTCATTTACTTTGTACACGTGTCCAGTACTGATCTCTGTCCCTAATCTGAAGGGAACGTGTCCATCTGTCCAGTCATTCCTGGTCTTACTGGGGTAGATAAGTACTAAGAGATATGGACTCATTTACTTTATACACGTGTCCAGTACTGATCTCTGTCCCTAATCTGAAGGGAACGTGTCCATCTGTCCAGTCATTCCTGGTCTTACTGGGGTAGATAAGTACTAAGAGATCTGGACTCATTTACTTTATACACGTGTCCAGTACTGATCTCTGTCCCTAATCTGAAGGGGAACGTGTCCATCTGTCCAGTCATTCCTGGTCTTACTGGGGTAGATAAGTACTAAGAGATCTGGACTCATTTACTTTATACATGTGTCCAGTACTGATCTCTGTCCCTAATCTGAAGGGGACGTGTCCATCTGTCCAGTCATTCCTGGTCTTACTGGGGTAGATAAGTACTAAGAGATATGGACTCGTTTACTTTATACACGTGTCCAGTACTGATCTCTGTCCCTAATCTGAAGGGGAACGTGTCCATCTGTCCAGTCATTCCTGGACTTACTGGGGTAGATAAGTACTAAGAGATCTGGACTCATTTACTTTATACACGTGTCCAGTACTGATCTCTGTCCCTAATCTGAAGGGAACGTGTCCATCTGTCCAGTCATTCCTAGTCTTACTGGGGTAGATAAGTACTAAGAGATATGGACTCATTTACTTTATACACGTGTCCAGTACTGATCTCTGTCCCTAATCTGAAGGGAACGTGTCCATCTGTCCAGTCATTCCTGGTCTTACTGGGGTAGATAAGTACTAAGAGATCTGGACTCATTTACTTTATACACGTGTCCAGTACTGATCTCTGTCCCTAATCTGAAGGGGAACGTGTCCATCTGTCCAGTCATTCCTGGTCTTACTGGGGTAGATAAGTACTAAGAGATATGGACTCATTTACATTATACACGTGTCCAGTACTGATCTCTGTTCCTAATCTGAAGGGGAACGTGTCCATCTGTCCAGTCATTCCTGGTCTTACTGGGGTAGATAAGTACTAAGAGATATGGACTCATTTACATTATACATGTGTCCAGTACTGATCTCTGTCCCTAATCTGAAGGGAACGTGTCCATCTGTCCGGTCATTCCTGGTCTTACTGGGGTAGATAAGTACTAAGAGATATGGGCTCATTTACATAATACACGTGTCCAGTACTGATCTCTGTCCCTAATCTGAAGGGAACGTGTCCATCTGTCCAGTCATTCCTGGTCTTACTGGGGTAGATAAGTACTAAGAGATCTGGACTCATTTACTTTATACACGTGTCCAGTACTGATCTCTGTCCCTAATCTGAAGGGAATGTGTCCATCTGTCCAGTCATTCCTGGTCTTACTGGGGTAGATAAGTACTAAGAGATCTGGACTCATTTACTTTATACACGTGTCCAGTACTGATCTCTGTCCCTAATCTGAAGGGAACGTGTCCATTTGTCCAGTCATTCCTGGTCTTACTGGGGTAGATAAGTACTAAGAGATATGGACTCATTTACATTATACACGTGTCCAGTACTGATCTCTGTCCCTAATCTGAAGGGAACGTGTCCATCTGTCCGGTCATTCCTGGTCTTACTGGGGTAGATAAGCACTAAGAGATATGGACTCATTTACATTATACACGTGTCCAGTACTGATCTCTGTCCCTAATCTGAAGGGAATGTGTCCATCTGTCCAGTCATTCCTGGTCTTACTGGGGTAGATAAGTACTAAGAGATCTGGACTCGTTTACATAATACACGTGTCCAGTACTGATCTCTGTCCCTAATCTGAAGGGAACGTGTCCATCTGTCCGGTCATTCCTGGTCTTACTGGGGTAGATAAGTACTAAGAGATCTGGACTCATTTACTTTATACACGTGTCCAGTACTGATCTCTGTCCCTAATCTGAAGGGAACGTGTCCATCTGTCCAGTCAATCTTGGTCTTACTGGGGTAGATAAGTACTAAGAGATATGGACTCATTTACTTTATACACGTGTCCAGTACTGATCTCTGTCCCTAATCTGAAGGGAACGTGTCCATCTGTCCAGTCATTCCTGGTCTTACTGGGCTAGATAAGTACTAAGAGATCTGGACTCATTTACTTTATACACGTGTCCAGTACTGATCTCTGTCCCTAATCTGAAGGGGAACGTGTCCATCTGTCCAGTCATTCCTGGTCTTACTGGGGTAGATAAGTACTAAGAGATATGGACTCGTTTACTTTATACACGTGTCCAGTACTGATCTCTGTCCCTACTCTGAAGGGGAACGTGTCCATCTGTCCAGTCATTCCTGGACTTACTGGGGTAGATAAGTACTAAGAGATATGGACTCATTTACTTTATACACGTGTCCAGTACTGATCTCTGTCCCTAATCTGAAGGGGAACGTGTCCATCTGTCCAGTCATTCCTGGTCTTACTGGGGTAGATAAGTACTAAGAGATCTGGACTCATTTACTTTATACACGTGTCCAGTACTGATCTCTGTCCCTAATCTGAAGGGAACGTGTCCATCTGTCCAGTCATTCCTGGTCTTACTGGGGTAGATAAGTACTAAGAGATCTGGACTCATTTACTTTATACACGTGTCCAGTACTGATCTCTGTCCCTAATCTGAAGGGGAACGTGTCCATCTGTCCAGTCATTCCTGGTCTTACTGGGGTAGATAAGTACTAAGAGATATGGACTCATTTACTTTATACACGTGTCCAGTACTGATCTCTGTCCCTAATCTGAAGGGGAACGTGTCCATCTGTCCAGTCATTCCTGGTCTTACTGGGGTAGATAAGTACTAAGAGATCTGGACTCATTTACTTTATACACGTGTCCAGTACTGATCTCTGTCCCTAATCTGAAGGGAACGTGTCCATCTGTCCAGTCATTCCTGGTCTTACTGGGGTAGATAAGTACTAAGAGATATGGACTCATTTACTTTATACACGTGTCCAGTACTGATCTCTGTCCCTAATCTGAAGGGAACGTGTCCATCTGTCCAGTCATTCCTGGACTTACTGGGGTAGATAAGTACTAAGAGATATGGACTCATTTACTTTATACACGTGTCCAGTACTGATCTCTGTCCCTAATCTGAAGGGAACGTGTCCATCTGTCCAGTCGTTCCTGGACTTACTGGGGTAGATAAGTACTAAGAGATATGGACTCCTTTACTTTATACACGTGTCCAGTACTGATCTCTGTCCCTAATCTGAAGGGGAACGTGTCCATCTGTCCAGTCATTCCTGGTCTTACTGGGATAGATAAGTACTAAGAGATCTGGACTCATTTACTTTATACACGTGTCCAGTACTGATCTCTGTCCCTAATCTGAAGGGAACGTGTCCATCTGTCCAGTCATTCCTGGTCTTACTGGGGTAGATAAGTACTAAGAGATCTGGACTCATTTACTTTGTACACGTGTCCAGTACTGATCTCTGTCCCTAATCTGAAGGGAACGTGTCCATCTGTCCAGTCATTCCTGGTCTTACTGGGGTAGATAAGTACTAAGAGATATGGACTCATTTACTTTATACACGTGTCCAGTACTGATCTCTGTCCCTAATCTGAAGGGAACGTGTCCATCTGTCCAGTCATTCCTGGTCTTACTGGGGTAGATAAGTACTAAGAGATCTGGACTCATTTACTTTATACACGTGTCCAGTACTGATCTCTGTCCCTAATCTGAAGGGGAACGTGTCCATCTGTCCAGTCATTCCTGGTCTTACTGGGGTAGATAAGTACTAAGAGATCTGGACTCATTTACTTTATACATGTGTCCAGTACTGATCTCTGTCCCTAATCTGAAGGGGACGTGTCCATCTGTCCAGTCATTCCTGGTCTTACTGGGGTAGATAAGTACTAAGAGATATGGACTCGTTTACTTTATACACGTGTCCAGTACTGATCTCTGTCCCTAATCTGAAGGGGAACGTGTCCATCTGTCCAGTCATTCCTGGACTTACTGGGGTAGATAAGTACTAAGAGATCTGGACTCTTTTACTTTATACACGTGTCCAGTACTGATCTCTGTCCCTAATCTGAAGGGAACGTGTCCATCTGTCCAGTCATTCCTAGTCTTACTGGGGTAGATAAGTACTAAGAGATATGGACTAATTTACTTTATACACGTGTCCAGTACTGATCTCTGTTCCTAATCTGAAGGGAACGTGTCCATTTGTCCAGTCATTCCTGGTCTTACTGGGGTAGATAAGTACTAAGAGATATGGACTCATTTACATTATACACGTGTCCAGTACTGATCTCTGTCCCTAATCTGAAGGGGAACGTGTCCATCTGTCCAGTCATTCCTGGTCTTACTGGGGTAGATAAGTACTAAGAGATATGGACTCATTTACATTATACATGTGTCCAGTACTGATCTTTGTCCCTAATCTGAAGGGGAACGTGTCCATCTGTCCAGTCATTCCTGGTCTTACTGGGGTAGATAAGTACTAAGAGATATGGACTCATTTACTTTATACACGTGTCCAGTACTGATCTCTGTCCCTAATCTGAAGGGAACGTGTCCATTTGTCCAGTCATTCCTGGTCTTACTGGGGTAGATAAGTACTAAGAGATCTGGACTCATTTACTTTATACTCGTGTCCAGTACTGATCTCTGTCCCTAATCTGAAGGGGAACGTGTCCATCTGTCCAGTCATTCCTGGACTTACTGGGGTAGATAAGTACTAAGAGATCTGGACTCATTTACTTTATACACGTGTCCAGTACTGATCTCTGTCCCTAATCTGAAGGGGAACGTGTCCATCTGTCCAGTCATTCCTGGACTTACTGGGGTAGATAAGTACTAAGAGATCTGGACTCATTTACTTTATACATGTGTCCAGTACTGATCTCTGTCCCTAATCTGAAGGGGACGTGTCCATCTGTCCAGTCATTCCTGGTCTTACTGGGGTAGATAAGTACTAAGAAATATGGACTCATTTACTTTATACACGTGTCCAGTACTGATCTCTGTTCCTAATCTGAAGGGAACGTGTCCATTTGTCCAGTCATTGCTGGTCTTACTGGGGTAGATAAGTACTAAGAGATATGGACTCATTTACATTATACACGTGTCCAGTACTGATCTCTGTCCCTAATCTGAAGGGAATGTGTCCATCTGTCCAGTCATTCCTGGTCTTACTGGGGTAGATAAGTACTAAGAGATCTGGACTCATTTACATTATACACGTGTCCAGTACTGATCTCTGTCCCTAATCAGAAGGGGACGTGTCCATCTGTCCAGTCATTCCTGGTCTTACTGGGATAGATAAGTACTAAGAGATATGGACTCATTTACATTATACACGTGTCCAGTACTGATCTCTGTCCCTAATCTGAAGGGAACGTGTCCATCTGTCCAGTCATTCCTGGTCTTACTGGGGTAGATAAGTACTAAGAGATATTGACTCATTTACATTATACACGTGTCCAGTACTGATCTCTGTCCCTAATCTGAAGGGAACGTGTCCATCTGTCCAGTCATTCCTGGACTTACTGGGGTAGATAAGTACTAAGAGATCTGGACTCATTTACTTTATACACGTGTCCAGTACTGATCTCTGTCCCTAATCTGAAGGGGAACGTGTCCATCTGTCCAGTCATTCCTGGACTTACTGGGGTAGATAAGTACTAAGAGATGTGGACTCATTTACTTTATACACGTGTCCAGTACTGATCTCTGTCTCTAATCTGAAGGGAACGTGTCCATCTGTCCAGTCATTCCTGGTCTTACTGGGGTAGATAAGTACTAAGAGATATGGACTCATTTACTTTATACACGTGTCCAGTACTGATCTCTGTCCCTAATCTGAAGGGAACGTGTCCATCTGTCCAGTCATTCCTGGTCTTACTGGGGTAGATAAGTACTAAGAGATATGGACTCATTTACTTTATACACGTGTCCAGTACTGATCTCTGTCCCTAATCTGAAGGGAACGTGTCCATCTGTCCAGTCATTCCTGGTCTTACTGGGGTAGATAAGTACTAAGAGATATGGACTCATTTACATTATACACGTGTCCAGTACTGATCTCTGTCCCTAATCTGAAGGGAACGTGTCCATCTGTTCAGTCATTCCTGGTCTTACTGGGGTAGATAAGTACTAAGAGATATGGACTCATTTACTTTATACACGTGTCCAGTACTGATCTCTGTCCCTAATCTGAAGGGAATGTGTCCATCTGTCCAGTCATTCCTGGTCTTACTGGGGTAGAAAAGTACTAAGAGATATGGACTCATTTACATTATACACGTGTCCAGTACTGATCTCTGTCCCTAATCTGAAGGGAATGTGTCCATCTGTCCAGTCATTCCTGGTCTTACTGGGGTAGATAAGTACTAAGAGATATGGACTCATTTACATTATACACGTGTCCAGTACTGATCTCTGTCCCTAATCTGAAGGGGACGTGTCCATCTGTCCAGTCATTCCTGGTCTTACTGGGGTAGATAAGTACTAAGAGATATGGACTCATTTACTTTATACACGTGTCCAGTACTGATCTCTGTCCCTAATCTGAAGGGAACGTGTCCATCTGTCCAGTCATTCCTGGTCTTACTGGGGTAGATAAGTACTAAGAGATATGGACTCATTTACATTATACACGTGTCCAGTACTGATCTCTGTCCCTAATCTGAAGGGAACGTGTCCATCTGTCCAGTCATTCCTGGTCTTACTGGGGTAGATAAGTACTAAGAGATATGGACTCATTTACTTTATACACGTGTCCACTACTGATCTCTGTCCCTAATCTGAAGGGAACGTGTCCATCTGTCCAGTCATTCCTGGTCTTACTGTGGTAGATAAGTACTAAGAGATCTGGACTCATTTACTTTATACTCGTGTCCAGTACTGATCTCTGTCCCTAATCTGAAGGGGAACGTGTCCATCTGTCCAGTCATTCCTGGACTTACTGGGGTAGATAAGTACTAAGAGATATGGGCTCATTTACTTTATACACGTGTCAAGTACTGATCTCTGTCCCTAATCTGAAGGGGACGTGTCCATCTGTCCAGTCATTCCTGGTCTTACTGGGGTAGATAAGTACTAAGAGATATGGACTCATTTACTTTATACACGTGTCCAGTACTGATTTCTGTTCCTAATCTGAAGGGAACGTGTCCATTTGTCCAGTCATTGCTGGTCTTACTGGGGTAGATAAGTACTAAGAGATCTGGACTCATTTACATTATACACGTGTCCAGTACTGATCTCTGTCCCTAATCTGAAGGGGACGTGTCCATCTGTCCAGTCATTCCTGGTCTTACTGGGATAGATAAGTACTAAGAGATATGGACTCATTTACATTATACACGTGTCCAGTACTGATCTCTGTCCCTAATCTGAAGGGAACGTGTCCATCTGTCCAGTCATTCCTGGACTTACTGGGGTAGATAAGTACTAAGAGATATAGGCTCATTTACTTTATACACGTGTCCAGTACTGATCTCTGTCCCTAATCTGAAGGGGACGTGTCCATCTGTCCAGTCATTCCTGGTCTTACTGGGGTAGATAAGTACTAAGAGATATGGACTCATTTACTTTATACACGTGTCCAGTACTGATCTCTGTTCCTAATCTGAAGGGAACGTGTCCATTTGTCCAGTCATTGCTGGTCTTACTGGGGTAGATAAGTACTAAGAGATCTGGACTCATTTACATTATACACGTGTCCAGTACTGATCTCTGTCCCTAATCTGAAGGGGACGTGTCCATCTGTCCAGTCATTCCTGGTCTTACTGGGATAGATAAGTACTAAGAGATATGGACTCATTTACATTATACACGTGTCCAGTACTGATCTCTGTCCCTAATCTGAAGGGAACGTGTCCATCTGTCCAGTCATTCCTGGACTTACTGGGGTAGATAAGTATTAAGAGATCTGGACTCATTTACTTTATACACGTGTCCAGTACTGATCTCTGTCCCTAATCTGAAGGGGAACGTGTCCATCTGTCCAGTCATTCCTGGACTTACTGGGGTAGATAAGTACTAAGAGATGTGGACTCATTTACTTTATACACGTGTCCAGTACTGATCTCTGTCTCTAATCTGAAGGGAACGTGTCCATCTGTCCAGTCATTCCTGGTCTTACTGGGTAGATAAGTACTAAGAGATATGGACTCATTTACATTATACACGTGTCCAGTACTGATCTCTGTCCCTAATCTGAAGGGAATGTGTCCATCTGTCCAGTCATTCCTGGTCTTACTGGGGTAGATAAGTACTAAGAGATATGGACTCATTTACATTATACACGTGTCCAGTACTGATCTCTGTCCCTAATCTGAAGGGGACGTGTCCATCTGTCCAGTCATTCCTGGTCTTACTGGGGTAGATAAGTACTAAGAGATATGGACTCATTTACTGTATACACGTGTCCAGTACTGATCTCTGTCCCTAATCTGAAGGGAAGGTGTCCATCTGTCCAGTCATTCCTGGTCTTACTGGGGTAGATAAGTACTAAGAGATATGACTCATTTACATTATACACGTGTCCAGTACTGATCTCTGTCCTAATCTGAAGGGAACGTGTCCCATCTGTCCAGTCATTCCTGGTCTTACTGGGGTAGATAAGTACTAGAGATATGGACTCATTTACTTTATACACGTGTCCAGTACTGATCTCTGTCCCTAATCTGAAGGGAACGTGTCCATCTGTCCAGTCATTCCTGGACTTACTGGGGTAGATAAGTATTAAGAGATCTGGACTCATTTACTTTATACAAGTGTCCAGTACTGATCTCTGTCCCTAATCTGAAGGAATGTGTCCATCTGTCCAGTCATTCCTGGTCTTACTGGGGTAGATAAGTACTAAGAGATATGGACTCATTTACTTTATACACGTGTCCAGTACTGATCTCTGTCCCTAATCTGAAGGGGAATGTGTCCATCTGTCCAGTCATTCCTGGACTTACTGGGGTAGATAAGTACTAAGAGATCTGGACTCATTTACTTTATACACGTGTCCAGTACTGATCTCTGTCTCTAATCTGAAGGGAACGTGTCCATCTGTCCAGTCATTCCTGGACTTACTGGGGTAGATAAGTACTAAGAGATCTGGACTCATTTACTTTATACACGTGTCCAGTACTGATCTCTGTCCCTAATCTGAAGGGGAACGTGTCCATCTGTCCAGTCATTCCTGGACTTACTGGGTAGATAAGTACTAAGAGATATGGACTCATTTACATTATACACGTGTCCAGTACTGATCTCTGTCCCTAATCTGACAGGGGAATGTGTCCATCTGTCCAGTCATTCCTGGACTTACTGGGGTAGATAAGTACTAAGAGATATGGGCTCATTTACATTATACACGTGTCCAGTACTGATCTCTGTCCCTAATCTGAAGGGAACGTGTCCATCTGTCCAGTCATTCATGGACTTACTGGGTAGATAAGTACTAAGAGATCTGGACTCATTTACTTTATACACGTGTCCAGTACTGATCTCTGTCCCTAATCTGAAGGGGAATGTGTCCATCTGTCCAGTCATTCCTGGTCTTACTGGGGTAGATAAGTACTAAGAGATCTGGACTCATTTACTTTATACACGTGTCCAGTACTGATCTCTGTCCCTAATCTGAAGGGAACGTGTCCATCTGTCCAGTCATTCATGTCTTACTGGGGTAGATAAGTACTAAGAGATCTGGACTCATTTACATTATACACGTGTCCAGTACTGATCTCTGTCCCTAATCTGAAGGAACGTGTCCATCTGTCCAGTCATTCCTGGTCTTACTGGGGTAGATAAGTACTAAGAGATCTGGACCTCATTTACTTTATACACGTGTCCAGTACTGATCTCTGTCCCTAATCTGAAGGGAACGTGTCCATCTGTCCAGTCATTCCTGGTCTTACTGGGGTAGATAAGTACTAAGAGATATGGACTCATTTACTTATACACGTGTCCAGTACTGATCTCTGTCCCTAATCTGAAGGGGAATGTGTCCATCTGTCCAGTCATTCCTGGTCTTACTGGGGTAGATAAGTACTAAGAGATCCGGACTCAAATTACATTATACACGTGTCCAGTACTGATCTCTGTCCCTAATCTGAAGGGAACGTGTCCATCTGTCCAGTCATTCCTGGTCTTACTGGGGTAGATAAGTACTAAGAGATCTGGACTCATTTACTTTATACACGTGTTCAGTACTGATCTCTGTCCCTAATCTGAAGGGAATGTGTCCATTTGTCCAGTCATTCCTGGTCTTACTGGGGTAGATAAGTACTAAGAGATATGGACTCATTTACATTATACACGTGTCCAGTACTGATCTCTGTCCCTAATCTGAAGGGGAACGTGTCCATCTGTCCAGTCATTCCTGGTCTTACTGGGGTAGATAAGTACTAAGAGATCTGGACTCATTTACTTTATACACGTGTCCAGTACTGATCTCTGTCCCTAATCTGAAGGGAACATGTCCATCTGTCCAGTCATTCCTGGTCTTACTGGGGTAGATAAGTACTAAGAGATCTGGACTCATTTACTTTATACACGTGTCCAGTACTGATCTCTGTCCCTAATCTGAAGGGGAACGTGTCCATCTGTCCAGTCATTCCTGGTCTTACTGGGGTAGATAAGTACTAAGAGATCTGGACTCATTTACATTATACACGTGTCCAGTACTGATCTCTGTCCCTAATCTGAAGGGGAACGTGTCCATCTGTCCAGTCATTCCTGGTCTTACTGGGTAGATAAGTACTAAGAGATCTGGACTCATTTACTTTATACATGTGTCCAGTACTGATCTCTGTCCCTAATCTGAAGGGAACGTGTCCATCTGTCCAGTCATTCCTGGTCTTACTGGGGTAGATAAGTACTAAGAGATATGGACTCATTTACTTTATACACGTGTCCAGTACTGATCTCTGTCCCTAATCTGAAGGGAACGTGTCCATCTGTCCAGTCATTCCTGGTCTTACTGGGGTAGATAAGTACTAAGAGATATGGACTCATTTACATTATACACGTGTCCAGTACTGATCTCTGTCCCTAATCTGAAGGGAACGTGTCCATCTGTCCAGTCATTCCTGGTCTTACTGGGGTAGATAAGTACTAAGAGATCTGGACTCATTTACTTTATACACGTGTCCAGTACTGATCTCTGTCCCTAATCTGAAGGGGAACGTGTCCATCTGTCCAGTCATTCCTGGTCTTACTGGGGTAGATAAGTACTAAGAGATCTGGACTCATTTACTTTATACATGTGTCCAGTACTGATCTCTGTCCCTAATCTGAAGGGAACGTGTCCATCTGTCCAGTCATTCCTGGTCTTACTGGGTAGATAAGTACTAAGAGATATGGACTCATTTACTTTATACACGTGTCCAGTACTGATCTCTGTCCCTAATCTGAAGGGAACGTGTCCATCTGTCCAGTCATTCCTGGTCTTACTGGGTAGATAAGTACTAAGAGATATGGACTCATTTACATTATACACGTGTCCAGTACTGATCTCTGTCCCTAATCTGAAGGGAACGTGTCCATCTGTCCAGTCATTCCTGGTCTTACTGGGGTAGATAAGTACTAAGAGATATGGACTCATTTACATTATACACGTGTCCAGTACTGATCTCTGTCCCTAATTTGAAAGGGGAATGTGTCCATCTGTCCAGTCATTCCTGGACTTACTGGGTAGATAAGTACTAAGAGATCTGACTCATTTACTTTATTACACGTGTCCAGTACTGATCTCTGTCCTAATCTGAAGGGGAATGTGTCCATCTGTCCAGTCATTCCTGGTCTTACTGGGGTAGATAAGTACTAAGAGATCTGGACTCATTTACTTTATACACGTGTCCAGTACTGATCTCTGTCCCTAATCTGAAGGGAATGTGTCCATCTGTCCAGTCATTCATGGTCTTACTGGGGTAGATAAGTACTAAGAGATCTGGACTCATTTACATTATACACGTGTCCAGTACTGATCTCTGTCCCTAATCTGAAGGAACGTGTCCATCTGTCCAGTCATTCCTGGTCTTACTGGGGTAGATAAGTACTAAGAGATATGGACTCATTTACATTATACACGTGTCCAGTACTGATCTCTGTCCCTAATCTGAAGGGAACGTGTCCATCTGTCCAGTCATTCCTGGTCTTACTGGGGTAGATAAGTACTAAGAGATCTGGACTCATTTACTTTATACACGTGTCCAGTACTGATCTCTGTCCCTAATCTGAAGGGAACGTGTCCATCTGTCCAGTCATTCCTGGTCTTACTGGGGTAGATAAGTACTAAGAGATATGGACTCGTTTACTTTATACACGTGTCCAGTACTGATCTCTGTCCCTAATCTGAAGGGGAACGTGTCCATCTGTCCAGTCATTCCTGGTCTTACTGGGGTAGATAAGTACTAAGAGATCTGGACTCATTTACTTTATACATGTGTCCAGTACTGATCTCTGTCCCTAATCTGAAGGGAACATGTCCATCTGTCCAGTCATTCCTGGTCTTACTGGGGTAGATAAGTACTAAGAGATATGGACTCATTTACTTTATACACGTGTCCAGTACTGATCTCTGTCCCTAATCTGAAGGGAACGTGTCCATCTGTCCAGTCATTCCTGGTCTTACTGGGGTAGATAAGTACTAAGAGATATGGACTCATTTACATTATACACGTGTCCAGTACTGATCTCTGTCCCTAATCTGAAGGGAACGTGTCCATCTGTCCAGTCATTCCTGGTCTTACTGGGGTAGATAAGTACTAAGAGATATGGACTCATTTACTTTATACACGTGTCCAGTACTGATCTCTGTCCCTAATCTGAAGGGAACGTGTCCATCTGTCCAGTCATTCCTGGTCTTACTGGGGTAGATAAGTACTAAGAGATATGGACTCATTTACTTTATACACGTGTCCAGTACTGATCTCTGTCCCTAATCTGAAGGGAATGTGTCCATCTGTCCAGGTCATTCCTGGTCTTACTGGGTAGATAAGTACTAAGAGATATGGACTCATTTACATTATACACGTGTCCAGTACTGATCTCTGTCCCTAATCTGAAGGGGAACGTGTCCATCTGTCCAGTCATTCCTGGTCTTACTGGGGTAGATAAGTACTAAGAGATATGGACTCATTTACTTTATACACGTGTCCAGTACTGATCTCTGTCCCTAATCTGAAGGGAACGTGTCCATCTGTCCAGTCAATCCTGGTCTTACTGGGGTAGATAAGTACTAAGAGATATGGACTCATTTACATTATACACGTGTCCAGTACTGATCTCTGTCCCTAATCTGAAGGAACGTGTCCATCTGTCCAGTCATTCCTGGTCTTACTGGGGTAGATAAGTACTAAGAGATATGGACTCATTTACTTTATACACGTGTCCAGTACTGATCTCTGTCCCTAATCTGAAGGGAACGTGTCCATCTGTCCAGTCATTCTAGACTTACTGGGGTAGATAAGTATTAAGAGATCTGGACTCATTACTTTATACACGTGTCCAGTACTGATCTCTGTCCCTAATCTGAAGGGAATGTGTCCATCTGTCCAGTCATTCCTTGGTCTTACTGGGGTAGATAAGTACTAAGAGATATGGACTAATTTACTTTATACACGTGTCCAGTACTGATCTCTGTCCCTAATCTGAAGGGGAATGTGTCCATTCTGTCCAGTCATTCCTGGACTTACTGGGTAGATAAGTACTAAGAGATCTGGACTCATTTACTTTATACACGTGTCCAGTCTGATCTCTGTCTCTAATCTGAAGGGAACGTGTCCATCTGTCCCAGTCATA